>CM039305.1:6281170-6737010 GCA_022316695.1 Camellia oleifera
AAAGTACAAGTAGTGGGAGAACCCAATGAGCTTATTGTATACACACCAAAAAGATATAATAAAAAAAAAAATGAAGAGATTATTGCGTCTGAAAAGCACATAGCTTCAAACTAAAACCGACCATAACTTTTGCAACAATGGAACAATGTGGAAATAATATTAAATAGAAAAGAAAAAAAAAAATTACTTGTAGGTGCCAAACTCATTTTAGCCCGGGAAATATATTATTATCATATGATATTCTTAACCAATCGCATGTATTCTAATTTTGTTATTTTAATTTTCTTTTGGTACAACTGAAGTCACAATGTAAGGGAGGTGCACACTTTGATGCCTTAAAAGAATCTTGGGTGGATTATTTTATTTCAATGAAATTTTCTATTTTTTCCGGTTTAAAAAAAAGAAGGTGCGGAGGTTTAGACTAGCCTCAATTAATTGGACTAATTGGACTAGACTCAGTTATAACTCAATGATGAATTATAAAATGGTAAAGAAATTTAGTATCTTAAAAAAATAAAGAAATTATCATCACAAAGTTATTACACTAGTAGTTCAAGCAAAGTGACTAACTAGATCAAATGAAACGACATGGTTTTACTATTGCACTAGTGCACTTTGTCAAGATTAATGTCTAGTCCTTATCAATCATTATCGCTTAGAACAATGCT
The DNA here is from genome assembly GCA_022316695.1 of Camellia oleifera. NCBI lineage: Eukaryota > Viridiplantae > Streptophyta > Magnoliopsida > Ericales > Theaceae > Camellia > Camellia oleifera. The sequence continues at coordinate 6,281,839 of CM039305.1, forward strand.
AGGTCTCATGAAAAAACTTTTATAAAAATGATCATGAAAGATTTATGATCCTTGGATTACATTTAAAATAAAACACCGCACACTAATCAAGATAATTCAAGGGTCATAAATTTTTCATGATCAGTTTCATGAAAGTTTTTTCATGATCCCTATCTTTTCTCTATCGCTTAATCAAAAAGAGGCTCCACCAAGCCTATCATTAGAAATTTGTAACCACCTTTACGCTAATTACTTTCTGTCAAATTAATTATAATTGTGAGAATTACAAATTAACATTAAGAATTGAAAATAATTGTAAAATATAGACAGGTTAACGATCAACACAGTTACATTCCACAATATTTTTACAATTACCTTCACTTTTTTTGGGATTAATTTTCAATTTTCCATTAAAATTTATTCATTTCATGCCATTCCATTAGATTCCTTGCAATTTTTTTTTTTTTTTTTTTTTTTTTTCCCATTAAAATTTTGTCATTCCACAGCATTCCACTAGATTCCTCCTTTCAAGAGATAAAGAAGATTTGAGAAAGCAATAGAAAAAGAAAAGTCAAATAAGAAAAGAGAAGTGAAGTCCCCACAGCACCGACAAAGTTCAACCATTGGTTTTGGATGTTTCTCAAGCTAAAATACAAACAAAGAGTTTGAAAATTACTTTCACCTAGATGCACCCAATTACAACTCATCTCTATCCTAAACACTCTGTTTGAAGTCACAAAGATGAAGTCATATGATTTTTTAATATTTAAAATAAAAAAACACAGTTTAGACAAAAGAAAGAAGGATAAAAAATGGGCAGAACTATATATTTGTGGTGCATTCACTGGAAGATCCTCAAAACTATTGACAAAAGACTTATAATAAACCTCTCTAGTCACTTCCAAGAAGGCAATTACTGTTGTCTGCCTTAGACTTGAAAGGCAAATAAATGAGGTAACTTTCTTTAAGATAAAGTTCTCTGACAAATGCAAATGAATGTCATTAGATCATTGTTTAGTATTTGAGATTGAAGTGAAAAATATCTTGAAAATAGATCAACAAAAGTTGTAAAAATACATATATTCAATTCAATAAAAAGTCTCATGCTCTTTCTTTTCATCAATAGTTACGTTTTGTCAAATGTTTTAGAGTAAAACTATAATGACCATCTAGTTCTCTCTCGTATCTTATTAGTATTGCATTGAAAATATACATGAATTGTGGAACCCATTACACTAATATTATGTTACCAAATAAGATGATAAAAATAATATAATATAAAAATACGATAAGTATAGCATTATTCAACCTTATTCCTACCCTCAGTAATTCTTAAGGGTATGGTTCTAAATTTTTACCAATTAACCTTAATTTTGACTTATGTAGACTTCACTATGATTAGTAATGACATATAGTAATAACAGAAATAGAAATGGGGGAATTATAGTTTGATAGTTTGCATTGCAGTAGTAGCTCTATATCATCTAGTTCTCTCTCTCTCTCTGTTTATGGTTTTATACAAGTGCTAAACCTTCTTTTTTTCTATAATTAAAATTAAATTTCTTTTGTACAAAAGCTGGAGTTTTCCAAAACAATAATATCAATAATAATAGAAGCAGCACAAGTAAGTAGTGGCCACATATTTTGTTAGTGCATATCCCACACACCTAACTTCAATATAATACAACCACCATTCAACAAAACAAGTAATAATGTCAACTTTAATTTGAACATATTTATACACAAATAAAATCAGTATAAATATTTAAAAAATAATTATTATACATAAACAAAAGTTACTCGACTAAATATTATGTTTAATAATGATAATTAATGAAAAATATCACAATAGTAAGAGATAAAAGAAATATTCACCTAATCTTTTTACAATTTTATTACTTAATATATATGAGAGATTGGATACGCATTGATATTTGATGGGTTGGTTTCTCTTATTGACGAATTTGGTGTTTCGATAATCTGAATTGTTACCAATCAATTTAATTTTTTTTTTTGAATGATATATATGGAGGACTTTACAAAAAAAAAAAATATGAACTATTTAGATGTGTAAACATGAGAGGAACACAACCCATATTTGATAATTAAGAAAAGAAAAGACTGTTTCCTCACAAGCATGAAGAAGAAACCAAAACAAGCACGAGAGAGAGAGAGAGAGAGAGAGAGAGAGAGAGAGAGAGAGAGAGAGAGAGAGAGACCTCAGAATAGATATGGTCAGAATCAGGAGCAGAGCCTTGAGCAGGCAAGCCAAGAGCAACACCAATATCAGCAACAGCAGGTTGTAACTCCTTCACAGAGAGCTTACCATCACAGTCTCTATCCAGCTCTTCAAACTTATGATCCACAAAGCTACTAAACACCTTCTCATTCCCAACCAACTCCATTATATCTGAACCGTCCATCACCTGACCTTCTACACTTTTCTTCTTCATCTTCATCACACTACTCCTCTTTCCCTCCTCCATTTTGCTACTTTTCCTTTATTACAAAGCTCTCTTTTTGGCAATTGTCTCGTGAGAAAAAAAAGAAAAAAAAAATAGAGAGAGAGAGAGAGAGAGAGAGAGAGAGAGAGAGAGTAGTGTTTTTGCTTTGTGTTGGATTGTTGTGTGATCATCATTGGGTTTAAATATGGTTGAGAGAGAGACACACATACACACTTGTGGCCACGACTCTTTTGTGTGGAGGGGACACGTGGGACGGTGAGGACAGAGAAATTATCTGGCGTGTATGGCCTACCGCACTGTGCTATTTTACTTTTGTCATTTAATTTTCAAATAAAATAATTATTAGTAAATTTGATAGTAACTGGGGTGAGTACAGGATTTTTAATTCGTCACTGGTTCATCAGATTTTTTTTTTTTTTTGATGGGCACTGGTTCATCAGATTGATAAAATGGAAAAAAGTAATTCATATTCGTCCATTAATTCGGTTGATGTGGATTAAACGGATTGACTGATTAATAGATGGATGAGAATCGGTTTGATCATTTAAAATTTTATAAATTTTTAACATAATTAAACTTGTGTTTTTTTTGTAAAAAAAAAAAAAAGTATTACAATCAATGACTTAAAAAAGTATTACAATTACTGCATGTCTCATCCAAAAAAAGAAAGTTTGAAACTTTAAAACATTACAATTACTGCATGTCTCATCCACATATTACAATCACAATATACTTCATTCACATAAAATATTACAATATGTAATACTTAAAATATAAAAAGAATTTAAACCATTAAAACCATGAACAGAGCAGTAGTAGAGATTATATACTTCTGTTTCTATATTGTTACATCTATGTTTGTTTTTTAAAATAAAAACCAACTAGCATATATCATATTTTTTATATTATTTTTAGAATTAGATTTAAAAACTAAAAAATATAAATAAATAATACATTTATTTTTTTTAATTCAAAAAATATATTTAAGTTGAAAACTCTTTTTTAATAGAATATTTAAATTATTTTTCAATTGAAAACATAAATAGAATATCTAAACAAATTGAAAACATAAAGTCTTACAAATTATTAGGGATACTCGCGGTTTAGCGGTTCAGTTGCGGCCAAATGAATCTCAAATCCGCAATCTGTCCAAAATTAGGCAAATTAAAAAAAAAATCAATCTACAACCATCCACTCATCATCATGCATCCGTCTAAAATATGACAGATTAGTATATCCACTGCTCATCCCTAATAGTAACCACACAATTTCTATGATATTTTAAGAACTACATGATTATGTGAAATTACAATTCTTTGTAATAATTCACCATTGCAATGGTAGATTAAGTACTCAAAACACTCACCTTTAAACCGTTCAATAATTATGTTTTTAGCGCTAAAAATAATATTTATTAGAATATTTACCCATAAGTATTTTTTAAATTTTTGTACAAATTTTATATTCAGACAATGATTTGATTTTTTTGTAATATTTTTATTACAACTTAAAATATTTAGTGATAATTTAAAAAAAATCAAGATTTGACAATTGTAATAAAATAATCTTGAATTTTTAATCTTATCACTTTAAATTTAAATTTTTTAATTTATTTTTAATATAAACTATATGTCTATTTTTGCCAAATAAAAGAACAAAAAAATAATATTTAAAAAATATATTTTAGGTATTTTTATGTACATCTATATTGAGTTTAATGATTAAAATATTATTTTTTTATCGAATTTAGTTAATGAAAATTGATAAATAATTTATATTAAAAAAATTAAAATATTAAAATTTAAATTGCTAAAAATAAAAACTTAAGATTTATTTTATTAAAAAAGTCAAACTATGAAGTAATTTTTTTAAATTACCTCAAACATTTATTATTGTCAATTCCTACTCGAATTTGAAAAATGTGAATTCACATCATTTTTAAGTTTTAATCTTAAAAATTAATTTATAATTTATTTTCTTTTTGTCATATAAAATTTAAAAAAATAATATACGAATTCACTTTTTAAACATAATGATATGTAAATAAGTTGATTGGTTGATGATTAAAGTATAAATGAGAGATAATTGATTTAAATATTTTAATAGAGTGACACATCATTAATTTAGAAAATGAGTTTAATTTTTTAATCTAAATATTAATACTCTAAAATTAATTGGTGATTCTAATCATTATCCCAATATCCATAAATAAAAAAGATGCCACCATCAAGAGTCTTTTACGGGTATTTTGGAAAGATAGTTAAATATTAATTTTTTAAATTTTTTGTGTAAAAGAAGAAGTGAGTTAAAAGTTAAAAAGTGACTTTTAATTTATTTCTTAAAGTACCCCTACATTGTTGAAGACTAATCTTACATGATGATCGTGTAGCTTTGGAAGACGTTGGTGGTCACCGGATCACCGAATAATTTCTCAGTCTGACTTCGTATACTTTTGTCGGGCCGTAAGTTAGTGACGCGTGGACCTTGATGGGTGCGTATCGGGTACGCAATTTAAGTCACGTGGCGCGGTGGCAAAGAGGAGACGACCATGAGCTGAAATGTGATTGGATGGTGATTTTCGGCCTTAGAGGCTTCTTGGGCTGATAATAAAAAAGGTGGGCTGTGATTTGAATATCGTTTTGGGCTGTTGCTTGCAGTTTGGCCCTGTTTGGAAATAAGGGTTGCGGTTAAAACATCTAATAAAAATAAAAAATATTAAAATAATTAATATAGTAAAATATTATTTGTAATACATCAATTAATTATTTTTTCTATTACAATTATCTATTCAATTATAAAAAAAATTCACAAATAATCACAAAAATAATTATTTCATCTCATAAAATAACTAAAAAAGCTAAAAAAACTAATTAAAATAGCCAAGTTTTCAAAAAAAAAAAAAAAGGGGGTCAGTTTATTGGTTTATTTGGGTCACATTATCTCTCTATTTTTTTCATGTCTTTCCGTAATAAGCAAAAAAATCAAGAAAAACTTATGTCTAGTTCCTAATAGATAGATTATTGTCTAATAGGTCCTATAATAATTAATAATATTTCATCAAACACTATCACTAATTGTTAATTTTCAGTGATAGTTTGAAAATTTTGTCACAAAAAATATCACTAATTATAAATTTTAGCGATAATTTAAAAAAACCGTCACTAATTTTCAACTTGTAGCGACAGTTTGAAAAATATCACTAATTCTAAGGTTTAGCGACAATTTATAAAAATCGTGACAAAAAAAGTCACTAATTATTAATTTTTAAGGACATGCAAAAAAATCGTCACAAAAATTAGTACTTATTTTAAATAAAATTAGTTCTTATTTTAAATAAAATTTAATCGTGAGAGTTAAGTCTAAATATTAAAAAATTAATAATTACAGTAAAAATCAACTTAGAGCTCGTTTGGGAAGTGGGTTGTCTTTTTGATTTTTTAGCTTTTTTAGTTATTTTAGTCTGGGATTAAAAAACTTGGTTTGAGAAGAACTTTTGACTTTTTTAATTTTTTTTATAAGAAAAAGAATATAATAATTATGAGTTAAATGTATATTTATTTTTGACTATTTTAACCCAAAAAAAACCTCAAAACTAACTTTCCACGCTTATAAAGGTTATAACACGTGAAGTTGCACCCCTACCAACTGTGGGGAGCTAGCTACAGGGAGTTGCTCCCTCTTTAATTCAAATAAATAAAAATAAAAATAAAATAATAAAATAATAAGAATAATATTGTACAAATAAAAGTTATACATAATTTTTATACATAATAATGATGTGACTTATTATAAATTTTTTATTTCAAAACAAAATATTGTTGAAAATAAATTTATTTATAATAGGGTCAATGTCACATCATTCTTGTTAAACTTTTTTGTATAAATTTTATATAATAATATAATTTTCCAAAAAATAATATCAGAATATGTGTTGCTGACAAGGAAAGAGTTATCGTTTCTAAATTTAAAGTCAAAATTTTGAGTTTGTATATGTTTTGTATGGAAAATGTTTGGGACCTCACAAAAGAGGATTCTCATGATCCCCACTGATATATTAGTCATTGACGTGTTTGAATTTTTTTTAAGAATTATGTCTGACTGTGACATGAATAATTTAGATAATTTTAAAAATTGTGGGGGTTAAGTTTTGTGGGAATCTCTACCATTACTATTTTTGTATATAACTTTTTTGTGTTAAACAGGAAAATGAATGACACAAGTAGTATATGGAGAATCAAATAAAGGTTTGAATATCAAATTCAACTTTCGCTTAATATAATAATAATATAGATATTCACTTTAGAGCATCTCTAATACTTTGTTTTTTTTTTTTTTCATCAAATTTAAATTTAATAAAAAAATATTAAAATTTCATTTTCAATTCTTTTATCAAATGTTCATCAAATTAAAGAAAAATTAGTTTTTCATCAAATCAAGAATTTATTAAATCTTTTATCAAATTTAAATTTAATAAAATTTTAAATAAATGAAATATTTAAAATATTTTTTCATCAAATTTAATGAGAGAAAAATTTAAAATAAATGAAAAAATTGATGAAAATCTATACCAGTGTGTAATCACTTTCTATGATAGGGCTCTATACTTCAAGTTCCTCCCAACTTACACGAGGTGTTGCTCACTTTCTATCATTTACCAGTGGGATTAGTGGTGCGGTGTGGTTCGGTTCGGTTTGATTCGTTTCGAATCGTTTGAGAATAAAATTATAAATTGAATGACGAACTAATAGATTGAAAGATTTGTTGCACAATGTTCACTGTATTTAAATAGATTAAATTCTGTTGTGTACTAAATAACAACCAGAATAAAAAGACATAAAGAAGAGGAGAGAATTTTGTTTAATTACAAAAATCAAACTCAAAATAAAAATAAATAAATAAAAACAGATTTTATTTTGTTACAAAAACAAAATTAAAATCTGATTTAAATAAATAATAATAACACTGAAAATAAATTAAATAACTTACTTGATTTAATTTCTTCGAATTATAATCTGATCAAGTCCAGTGTTTGACACTGTGTCCTTAAGACAGATTCGTCCTCTCCACGGTGCTTTCAGAATTTGGACGTCTATCTTCCAGGATGAAATGATCTACTACAAACAATAGCAGCACTACAAATTGTTTGCCTTACGAACACACTAAGTGTTTACACTCTTTCACACAAAAATAAAATGCAACAAAATGAAGAATAGAATTTGCAGAGATGAAAAACAAAATTTCTGGATGTAATCAATGTAAAACATCAAATAAGAGTGGTCCTATTTATAGATGTAAAGGTGGCTCTTAGTTTTGAATTGAACAGGTATGAAACCTGTTAGTTTTGAATTCAAACAGATTTGAATCTGTTGGGTTATATTTCAAACAGATAACAAAAACGGGAAGGGCCCTGTTTGGGTGTGCAATAATACCAGACTGGTTTATTTCGGGAAGGGCCCTATTTGGATGTACAGTAAAACCAAACCAGTTTAATTTTGAATTATGGATTTTATTTTACCAAAAATAAAATTAAATTCAAATGTTTTTGACCCAAAAAGATTAATATTGGGCTGAACAAGTCCAACCACGCACCCGCGCCCGACCGACCGGACGGTGGCGGCGCGCGCGTGGTGTTTTTTGGGTCCAATGGGTCTAGCCCATTTTGCCCATAACCTCTCATTCTAAAACACTTGGGTACCCCTTGGGGCACATCCCAAGTACCAAACCCATGCCTTATAAACCCATTCAAAACTTCCCACCAAATCAATGTGGGACAAGCCTTAGGATTTTCCACCAAAACTCCATTTCCATGGAGCCTACTTTGGCTTCAATTTCCCATTCACTCGGTAATGGTTTTGAGCAACCAAATATACCACGTGAATCACAACGCGGCATAGAACGCGTTATCACTTTGACCCGTGTAAATCGATGCACGAGACCCACCTAAAAAATAGACCAAACTTAGAAAAAAATTCTGATTTTACCCAGAATTTTATAACCATTTCCAACAATCCCCCACATGAATGGAATTTGATGACAACGGAAATGTAACAATATGCAGACTTTAACGAAAGAGTATAAGTCGAAAATATCTTGCATCAGGATAGGTAGCTTTCGGCCTTGAACCTTCCCTAGTGATAACCTATCGGACTTACTGGCTAACCAATGGATGCGATGCCTTGAATTGTTCAGCCGTTTATGTAAGCCAAGACAATAGATTTCACACAAAATATCTTCTAACACATCGTAGTTCTCATTGTTGTGTTCATTATGGCCTTGAACACTCCTGGTTTTCATAAGTGTTTCTAGAGAATGTAGCATCTTTCATTCTCATAGAACCGGCCCCCAGTTCAACACTCATATAGGTGATTCTTATTGTGAGTATCTCCTTATACTCGTCTTGATTTTATGCATCAATCAAGATATAAGTAATCATTAAAAGCAAAGCTTATCATGATACCCCCGCATACAACATATATTGCAGATATCACTCTCACCATAGGAATGGGTAGGGAATTTTAATCCCTTGGTGATTTCTGGCGAGCCATACATAACTTAGTTGTCCCTTTGAACTTAGTTCTTGGGATCTCCAGTCATATAAGTAGGGTTACCATTATGACGACTCTTATGTAATAGGCTTTAATCACATCCTCTTTGATGAACTATACACTAGCTCTTTTGTCAAACCTTTTGTTAACGGATCCGCAATATTCTCTTTAGATTTTATATAATCTATAGAGATTATTCCATTTGACAACAACTGCCTAACGGTATTATGTCAACGACGAATATGTCGTGACTTACCGTTATACATATGATTCTGTGCCCTGCCTATTGTAGATTGACTATCACAATGAATGCAAATAGCTGGCACAAGTTTTGGCCACATTGGAATGTCTTCTAAGAAGTGACGAAGTCATTCTGCTTCTTCACCTGCTTTGTCTAAAGCAATGAACTCAGATTCCATTGTGGATCGTGCGATGCAAGTTTGTTTCGTGGACTTCCGAGAAACAGCAGTGCCTCCTAGAGTAAAGACATATCTACTAGTGGATTTTGAATCTTTAGTATCCGATATCCAATTGGCATCACAATAACCTTCAAGTACTGCTGGATATCGAGTAAAGTTCAAACCATGATCATGGTGAATCTTAGATATCTAAGAACCCGAATGATTGCTTTCCAATGGTCTTCTCCGGGGTTACTAGTGTACCTACTCAATTTACTGATAGCATAAGCTATATTAGGACGAGTACAATTCATTAGGTACATTAGGCTTCCAATGATTTGGGAGTATTTTAACTGAGACACTGCATCACCTTTATTTTTCGATAAATAAAGATTGATGTCTACAGGTGTTCTAGCTAAATTCAAATCATTCTTGATAAATTTATCAAGAATTTTCTCAATATAATGAGATTGAGATAATGCATATCCGTCAGATGTTTTAGTAATTTTCATTCCTAATATAACATCTGCGACCCCCATATCTTTCATATCAAATCTTTTGTTAAGCATTTGCTTAGTTGATTTGATCATGTTTTGACTGCTTCCAATGATAAGCATGTCATCCACATAAAGACAAACTATGACATATCCTTGGTCAGTGTTTTTAACATAGACGCATTTGTCACATTCGTTTATCTTAAACCCATTAGTAAGCATTGCATGATCAAACTTTTCATGTCATTGCTTAGGTGCTTGTTTTATTTCATAAAGAGACTTTACAAGGCGACAAACTTTCTTTTCTTTCTCTGATACTACAAACCCTTCGGGTTGCTTCATATAGATCTCTTCATTTAGATCACCGTTTAAGAAAGCTGTCTTAACATCCATTTGATGTATTTCTAAATTAAACAACGCTGCTATAGAAATAAGCATGCGAATGGATGTTATTCTTGTCACAGGGGAATATGTGTCAAAATAGTCCAGACCTTCCTTTTGTCTATAACTTTTAACTACAAGTCTTGCTTTATACTTATCAATTGAACCATTTGCTTTCATTTTTCTCTTGAATATCCATTTATATCCAAGAGGTTTAGAACCTGGTGGAAGATCCACCAATTCCCAAGTATGATTTTGCATAATGGAATCAATTTCATTATTAACAGCCTCTTTCTACAAAAATGCTTCAGAACTTGTCATTGCTGCTTTAAAGCTTTGAGGTTCATTTTCTAATAGGTATGTCAAAAAATCTGGACTAAAGGATTTTGATGTTCTCGCTCTCTTACTTCGTCTTGGTTCATCATCAGTTAAATCCTGTTGGTCGAGACCATTAATAGTCTCTTGTATTTGATTGTCATTAGTCTCTTGACTTTGTGTACAATCATAAGTTCTTTTCTGTGAACTTAATTCCTGTCCTTTCTTGTAAGGAAAGACGTGTTCAAAAAACACAGCATTTCTTAACTCTATAATAGTGTTCACATTTATATCAGGTATTTCTGATTTATAAGTCAGAAACCGATATGCACTACTATTCTGAGTATAACCAATAAACACACAATCTACTGCTTTTGGTCCAATCTTAGTCTTTTTAGGAACAGGAACTTCAACTTTTGCCAAACACCCCCACACTTTTAAGTATTTGTAGGAAGACGGTCGACCTTTCCACAATTCATAAGGAGTGCTGTTGGTTTTCTTGTGGGGTATTCTGTTAAGAACATAATTAGCAGACAATATTGCTTCCCCCCACAAGTTCTGTGGTAAGCCTGAACTTAGTAACATGGCATTCATCATTTCTTTTAGGGTTCTATTATTTCTTTCAGCAATTCCATTTTGTTGTGGAAAATAAGGGGCTGTAGTTTGGTGAATAATGCCATGTTGTGCACAAAATTCATTTAATGGTGCATCATATTCACCACTCCTATCACTTCTAACCATTTTAATGGTTTTACCAAGTTGATTTTCAACTTCTGTTTTGAAGAGTTTAAACATTTCTAAGGCTTCATCTTTACTTCTAAGTATATAAACATAACAATATCTTGTGATAAAAGAAAACTAAATTATCTCTTCTAATGCAAGAGATACACATCCATATTAAAAAAATGTTTTTATGTTTTAACAAATTCTACTACGCAAGTAAAATAATAATTAATGACATCTAATGTCATAAATTTAAAACAAACTAATAATAAGAGATTTCTTAAATCTACTTCCAATTAAATGGAACGATATAACTACATACATCTCCATGTTTAAAAACCTCTGATGTTTAAACACCCATTCAAAATTGATCAGAAATATTCAAATTAATCTGCTTATGTCCAAAGTCAACATAACAATTTATCATTCCAACTCACATGACATTATTTTTAAAGAAATAACTTGAGTTGATATCAATACATGCATATCAAACGCATCAACTAAAAATAATGAATTAACATAACAATTTAATCGTGCATGATTCCATGAGATAAAAAGATTCTCAACCCAAAAATAAAATCCAACGTAAGTAAACCAGTAGGTTTTAAATTTTAAACTCCAAAACCGACAAAACATACCTTGATTTAATCAGTTTGATTTGTACACAAATAAACTCATTATATATATAAACATTAAAATGTTCTAGTGAATATATATATATATATATTTCCGACTCATATGTAGAAACTAAACTTACCACAAAGGTTTCTTCGTAATAAAAATGAAATTTGTTTGTAAAACTAATATTTAACTCCAGAATCAAATACTTCCAAGTACTTTTCACAAAGGGTTTAAGTGACCTTCCAAACGAAACCGTAAGTCACGTACAAAATTTACAGATTGTAACTGAAACACAAAGTTACATGATTGATTAACAAAATTAATTTTCTAGTTACTAAAACCAAAAAATAAATTATAACACAAAATAATTTTATTTTTCTTGTTACTAAAACTAGAAAATAATATAATTTTATTTTCCTTATTACTAAAACTAGAAAATAAAATATCACAATAATATCTGATTACAAAAATCAGAAAAACACACCACAAATTAATTTTCTAGTTACTAAAATCAGAAAATAAATGATAACACAAAATAATTTTATTTTCCTTGTTACTAAAACTAGAAAAATAAAATAGCACAATAATTTTCTGTAACACAAATTAATATTCTGTAATTGTTAATGACACCAGTATATTACTACTAGTTGTCAAAGAAAAGAGACAGTATATTACTACTATCTATCAAATAGCATAAACACTATTTTTTTTCCAACTAGAATATGTCTTTATGAAAATACAGAAAATTAAATACAATGAAGATACCAAAAATGTTCTGTCTTAAGATTGTTGGACAATCTTTACTGTATTTAAATAGATCAAATTCTGTTGTGTACTAAACAACAACCAGAATAAAAAGAAATAAAGGAAATGAGAGAATTTTGTTTGATTACAAAAATCAAACTCAAAATAAAAATAAATAAATAAAAACAGATTTTATTTTGTTACAAAAACAAAATTAAAATCTGATTTCATAAATAATAATAACACTGAAAATAAATTAAATAACTTACTTGATTTAATTTTTTCGAATTATAATCTGATCAAGTCTAGTGTTTGACACTGTGTCCTTAAGACAGATTCGTCCTCTCCACGGTACTTTCAGAATTTGGACGTCTATCTCTCAAGATGAAATGATCTACTACAAACAATAGCAGCACTACAAATTGTTTGTCTTACGAACACACTAAGTGTTTACACTCTTTCACACAAAAATAAAATGCAACAAAATGAAGAATAGAATTTGCAGAGGTGAAAACGAAATTTCTGGATGTAATTAATGTAAAACATCAAATGAGGGTGGTCCTATTTATAGATGTAAAGGTGGCTCTTGGTTTTGAATTGAACAGGTATGAAACCTGTTGGTTTTGAATTCAAACAGATTTGAATCTGTTGGGTTATATTTCAAACAAATAACAAAAACGGGAAGGGCCCTGTTTGGGTGTGCAATAATACCAGACTGGTTTATTTCGGGAAGGGCCCTGTTTTGATGTACAGTAAAACCAAACCAGTTTAATTTTGAATTATGGATTTTATTTTACCAAAAATAAAATTAAATTCAAATGTTTCGGCCCAACCCAACCACGCACCCGCACCCAAGCCTAGGCAGCCCGCCTGACTGGATCGCGGGGCTCGCGCGTGTGTGGTGATTTTTGGGTTCAATGAGTCTACCCCATTTTGCCCATAACCTCTCCCTCTAAAACACTTGGGTACCCCTTGAGGCATACCCCAAGTACTAAACCCATGCCTTATAAACCCATTCAAAACTTCCCACCAAATCAATGTGGGACAAGCCTTAGGATTTTCCACAAAAACTCCATTTCTATGGAGCCTACTTTGGCTTCAATTTCCCATTCACTCGGTAATGGTTTTGAACAACCAAATATACCACGTGAATCACAACGCGACATAGAACGCGTTACCACTTTGACCCGCGTAAATCGATGCACGGGGCCCACCTAAAAAATAGACCAAACTTAGGAAAAAATTCTAGTTTTACCCAGAATTTTATAATCATTTCCAACAAGATTGACAAATTGCGATATGAGCAATTTTGGACGGATTGACAAATTAAAGAATATTCTAATCAATTATCAAGCATTTACATAATATATAATACTAATTTGCATAATATTTTTCATATATATAAACAATCTAATTTTACATTATATTTTTCATATATATAATTACTGATTTGTAATAAATTTCACATCTTAAATTTATCTCATATTCATTTTTATTTTGATATTTCATTATAGGTTAAAATATATATATATATATATATTAATTATAACGGAGCGGAATTGTTTCGAAGGCAAATTATAAATTTTAAAATTTAAATTGCGATTAATAGATGAAAATGTACAAATTAATACAAATCGATACAATTTTAACAAATTAAATGATATTTTACACTATCCTGAACGGGATTACTAATGACTTATGCATTTTTCGGCAATGAAATGAAAAGAGGGTGCCCTCGATGTGGGTGGAAGAATTTTATCTCAAAATAAAATTTTGAAAAAATTATAAAATAATGGAATAATAAAAAAATAATTACATTATAAATGAAATATTTTCCAGTATAATTATGACACATAGAAAATATTTATACCAAATAATTAAAGGACTTATACCATGCATACATAAAATTTATATCATCTTGGAAATGTAAATCTTTTTTAGTGTACCATTTTTTCCCTAAAATTATCATCACATTTGCGTTTGGATCTTTTGTACTCTTATAGTAGTTCTAAAATGATTTCGTTTTGATTTGAATGAAAGAAAAAATACAAATATATTTATTAAGATTTGCTTAAAATATAGATTGTCTCTTGTAATTTTGAAAATTATAAATTTTTTTTATTTAATAGAATTAACCAAAAAAAATTTTAATTATTCTCTTATATAATAATAAAATGATCTAAATTATTAATTAAAATATATTTATAATATTATTAAAAATTAATAATTAATTTAATGATTTATTAATAAAAATAATAATTTATTATTAATTAATAACTTAAACTATAATGGGATTTTTAAAACTACAAATAATAATTCATATTTTAAATAAATATTAAAGTTGCATTTGTAATTTATCCAAGAAAAAAAAAAAAGAACATAGCACAAGAGAACAAAAACCCCCACCGGTCGGCGGCCACCCCTTTCATTGAAGTTAGGGCAACACGTCTCTCTGTTGTTTGTGTGCGAGATACAATTTTTTGTTGTACTGTTTGTTATAAAAATCTACTAACATTTCCTTATTCAGAGAATACTACCTTTTTTTTTTTTTTTTTTTTTTTTTTTTTTTTTTTTTTGGGAAGAAATTAGAAAAGTAGTTTGTGATATCTTGTGCCTAGGTAGTAGCACACATGACTTCAGAAAAAACACACATAAATTAATCTTGGGAAAATTGTGGTGTCACTTTTGTAACAAAATAAATTTATTTTTAATTTTATTAATTTAAATTTTAATATTTTAATTTAAATTATTTATCTATTTTCGTAAATAAAATTGATGAAAAAAAGTGCATTTTAGTCATAAACTCAATATAAGTGTACATAAAATGTTTAAAATATCATTTTTCGTTAAGTTTAATGAATAGAATATCATTTTTTTGTTAATGAAAATAGGCAAATGATTTATATTGAAAACTAATCAAAAGATTAGTATTTAAATTAACGAAATTAAAAATTCAGGTTTATTATTTTGTTACTAGAGTCAAACTTTAGTTTTTTATTTTTTATTTTTTTATTATAATTTTCCCATTAATCTTACTCCAACAATGACTGCATCGGCTAAAAGAGCCAAAATTTCTGTCAAAATAAGTTTATGAGAAAACCTCTATTCAAATAGTTTATATATCTAGACACTTTCTATTTTAATGTTGTCCATTCACCAAAATTTCGAGATGTAAAAGAATTTGAAATTCAAATAGTTTACATATCTGCAGCTCTTGTTGCTCTTAAATGGGCTAGTAAGCATAAGTTTCTGAACATTAATATTTTATCACCAACTCTTGAATCTCTATTTCAGCAGATGGAGGGCAGTAAATATATCCAGGTGGGGGTGTTATCTCACACAATCTCTTCATTCATGCCAATTATCTCAACGGCCACAGAGTTTGAGTCACAGCAGCTTTTTTCTTGGCCTGGTTTGTAGCATTTTCCTTACCACTTGTAGCATTTGTGCCTTTTAAAGCTTTTGGTAAATATATTTGGACCTTTCATTCTATTTTGGGAACTTTTGGTGTGTTTGTTGGAAGTCCCACATCTGTTACAAGATACATTTTTAGGTGGACAAACTTCTATATGTTTGTTGGAAGTCCCGCATCGATTACAGGACACATTTTAAGGTGGACAAACTTCTATATATAGGTGCAAGTGCATAGGGTTAGCTTACCAACTTCTATGGTTCTTTCTTGATTTAATTAGCCATTACGAACCGAGCTTGAGTTATAAATTTTAGTTGTGCCGAGCTGGATTTTGGCCATAGTTCCATTGGGATTTTGGCCATAGTTCCTTCGCCAAAGTTGTGTTAATTCTCGAGGGCTTTGTGATGTGTGGTAGAGATTGAGTTTCGACTCTTTTCATCTTCTCCGTTTGAGCGCCGAATTTGAGGTAGGGATAACCTACTCCTCTTTATGAGCTTTGTCTTTAAATTTTAGCATTTTGATATGTTGGGGGTTGTTGGGTAATTTTGAGAAAGTTTAGGGGCTTTTGTGTAATTTTACAAAAGTTGGGGTTTTATTTATAATAAACCTATATGCATGTTTAGCATAGAGAAATGTTAGAAATGAGAATGTATGGGATTAAAGGGTGTAGTTGAATTATTTATCGCTCACCTAGTTGAAATGTTGATTTTATATTCATTTTGTGCATTTATTTTCTGTTTAGAAATAACTGCTTTGGGCTATCGGTGGAGGATAGTCTTGATTGTTGTAGACAATACATGATGATTAGGCAAACTAAAACTAATCACTAGTATGTGTCATTGAGTATGACGTTTGAAAGAATACATTAACTTTATGTATTGACTGATGATGTGTATAATAATTGTTTATATACATTGTGTTGTGTTGGAGGAGAGAGGGGATGTACTCCACGGTTTAGGGGAAGAGAGGGGATGGACCTCTAAACCGGGTGTTGTGTGGGCGAAGAGAGGGGATGGACTCCGTAGATACAGCTCGTATGCTTGTCTATTGAAATGTTGATATAGCTTATATGCTCATCTTTGGAAGTGTGATATAGTTCTTATACTTATCAGTGGGAATGTTGATATAGCTCATATGCTTATCTGATGATGTGTTGATATAGCTAGTATGCTTATCTATTGTGAAATGAGGAAATGTTTAATATGAGTTACTGTCTCATATCGGTTATTTGGTCAGGTTCTGAACCATGGTTATGAATTGAAAATTAAAAAGGAATGGAAAATGAAACTGTAATGTGATATGAAAGAATGTAAAAGTGTTAACCATCTATCAAACTGTTAATCTTTTAGTCATTGTTCATAGCTGGTTTAGTGTATTTCTACTGGGCTGTTAGCTCACCCTATACGGGAATATCATTTTCAGGTGCAGGTATCATGCCACCTCCAAGGGAATAGCTTGGGAGGCTTAAGGCGGGCAGACTTTATTGTCTTTCTTTCGTTTGATGTATTACATGTGGATTCAAGCCAAGGGCTTAATGTGTAATTGAGTTAGTACTCTCTTTTTGTAACCAAGTGTTAACTTGAAAAGTTGTAAGCCCGTAGGGCATTTGTTGTTGTCAACATGTAATACATTTTGTAATGGAATACTCTGATGCATAGAAGAATGAGGGTCTTTTATATATCAATGCATGTTAAAAGTGATGGGTCTTATGTATTATTTTGAGGGCGTGACACCACTTCTCATGGAGAGATCCGCTTTCCACTTAATGATGGATGATCCTACATGACAGCATCTAGCCAATTTACTGTTAGCTTCGCATCTTGTCTTAGTTTATGTCTATATGTTACCTCTGGTGTTCTTTTTTGTTTTTGCTTGAGTGTTTGTAAGGCTTGTTGATGTTCCCCGAGGGAAAGTCTATAGTACATTTTGTATAAAAAATGTGCGGTACATACAAAATCAATGGTTAGGATTGAGCCACATCATTAAAAGTGACCTGCTAAACAGGTCACTTTTTATAGTTATGAGCTAAAATCATATTTCTTCATAACTATAATCAAATTGATCATAACTTAGCTATAACTACATCTCATAACCAACACCATTTTATTCATTACTAATATCACATATTTCATAATCGCATCTCATAACCAACACCATTTTGTTCATAACTAATATCACATATTTCATAATCATAATCACATATCTCATAACCAACACCACTTTGATCATAACAAATATCACATATCTCATAACCACATCTCATAACCAATCCCTTTGAGTCATAACTAACATCACATATCTCATAACCACTAGTCACATATCTCGTAACCAACACCTTTTTGTCATAACTAATATCACATATCTCATAACCATTAATCACACATCTCATAACTACTACCCACATACATCATAACCACATCTCATAACCAATCCCTTTGAGTCATAACCAACATCACAT
Organism: Camellia oleifera; assembly: GCA_022316695.1. NCBI lineage: Eukaryota > Viridiplantae > Streptophyta > Magnoliopsida > Ericales > Theaceae > Camellia > Camellia oleifera. The sequence goes on from CM039305.1 coordinate 6,300,374, forward strand.
ATCTCATAACCGCTAGTTACATATCTCGTAACCAACACCTTTTTGTCATAACCAATATCACATATTTCATAACCACTAATCACATGTCTTATAATTAACACCTTTTTGCTCATAACCACATCACTTTGATCATAACCAACATCACATATCTCATAACTACTAGTCACATATCTAATAACCAACATCACATATCTCAGAACCACTAGTCACATAACCAATATCTCATAACTCATAACCATTAATACATATAGCATAACCACACCCTTTGACACCACTTTGGTCATAACCATTACCCACATATCTCATAACCACTAACACATATAGCATAACCAAATACCCTTTGACACCACTTTGCTCATAACCATTATCCACATATCTCATAACTACTAACACATATAGCATAACCAAATACCCTTTGACACCACTTTGCTCATAACCATTACTCACATATCTCATAACCACTCATAACTATTACCCACATATCTCATAACCACTAACACATGTAGCATAACCAAATACCCTTTGACACCACTTTGCTCATAACCATTACCCACATATCTCATAACCACTCACACATATAGTATAACCAAACACCCTTTGACACCACTTTACTCATAATCATTACCCACATATCTCATAACCATTACCCACATATCTCATAACCACTAACACATATAGCATAACCAAACATCCTTTGACACCGCTTTGCTCATAACCATTACCCACGTATCTCATAACTACTCATAACCATTATCCACATATCTCATAACCACTAACACATATAGCATAACCAAACATCTTTTGACACCACTTTGCTCATAACCATTACCCACATATCTCATAATCACTCATAACCATTACCCACATATCTCATAACCACTAACACATATAACATAACCAAACACCTTTTGACACCACTTTGCTTATAACTATTACCCACATATCTCATAACCACTAACACATATAGCATAACCAAATACCCTTTGACACCACTTTGCTCGTAACCATTAGCCACATATCTCATAACCACTAACACATATAGCATAACCAAACACCATTTGACACCACTTTGCTCATAACCATTATCCACATATCTCATAACCACTAACACATGTAGCATAACCAAACACCCTTTGACACCACTTTACTCATAACCATTACCCACATATCTCATAACCAACATCACATATATCATAACTACTAATCACATATCTCGTAATCACTAATCATATATCTCATTACCTTTACCCACATATATTATAACCACATCTCATAACCAGCACCATTTGTTTCATAATCAATATCACATATATCATAACTACTAATCATATATCTCATAACCACTATCCACATATAGGGGTGTAAATTTAGCCCATGAGCTTGCGGCACACCCCAAGTCCGCTCGTGCCCTGGGAAGGCCTAACTAGGCTTGAGCCTAAACCCAACCTAAGACCCTGAGCTATGTGTTATAGAGCCCGACCCGACCCTGGCGTGTTATGGAGTGTGACCCATCCCGTGAGATCGTCCCGAAATTTTCTTTCCCATCTGGCTCGACCTGACCCAATGGCTCCCTGCCCCCACTGTCAGTGCAATGGTCAAAAATTTATCAATTTGTACATATCTTATAGAACTCTTGAAAATGAATATTACGATTTTGTTGTACTGTTTTGCTATCTCAGCTCTCTTCATCTATCAAACATTTCTCTCATTCCTTACTGTCACTGTAGATATCTCCAATGTTCCTTATCGAAAACAACACCATCTTTGACATTATTTTCACAAACGACAAGTCCGTTCAGTCTCTCTTACTCATATTCCCTTTCCTTTCGCTCTATTGGTTAATTTTCTCTAACTCTCATTTTCTATTCCATGGCTATAAGTCGTGGATTAAATTATTTGATTATTGTCATTACATTCTGTGTTTATCTGTATCATTATAGATCCCGATTGATGATTAAATTATTTAAAAAATTTAGATGTTTTTGTTACACCAATTAGTGGATAGTTACATAATTTTTGGTTAATGTTATGAAATTTTGGAAATTAGTTACGACATTTGTGATTTTCTAGAATTTTAAACAATTTCGTTACGCCAATTAGTGATGCAGTTATGTATTTTCTATTTTATATCACAAAACTTTGTGACTTGATTACAATATTATGGTCTGTTTGGTAACTATTCCGTTTTTAGTTTTCAGTTTATATTTATAAAAATTTTAAAAACTGTCATAAAAACTTGTTTGATAATTTTTTTTGGTTTATATAGTTTCTAAAATTTTGTCTATTATGTTTATGCCAATTTATGGTGTGATTATACTTTTTGTAATTGATGAGTAAAATATTTTTTTTTATTAATTTTACTTAATAAAAATATATAAGAATTTATATTAAAAATAAATAAAAAAAATTTGAGAATAAATTGATAAAATTATAAATTAATAATTTATTTTATTATAAAGACTTTAATTATTTTAATTTTTTTATTATGATTATTACATAATTCCCTCAAATAATTTCGCCCAAAAATTTGGAACAACCATCCAAATTTCCAAATTTTGTGAAAATCAAAATTCCCTCCTCTCATGACAAATCCCTCAGACCCTTTCTTCATCCCAAACGTCTTCAAAAATTACTATCTCTCTCTCTCTTTGCCCTTGCCACGGCCGAGACCTGCGCCGCCGCATCCTCTACCACGGAGAAAAGCTCCCAAAGCTGTTGACAAAGATCTGTATAGGATCTCGTTTGAGCTCCTTCTCCCCAAGCACCGAAGAGTGAGTTTATTCTGCCCTTTTCTTTTCCTCCTCGTTTTAGCAAGCTACATGCCTCAATGTATGTCTCTCTTTCTCGCTCTGCTACTTGTTTCTCTCCCTTTCTCCATCTCCATTCTATGAAACCCTAGACTGAAATCCCCTTCTTCGAAACTGCCCTTTCACCTTTGTGAACTCACTGGGTTGGTTTATAAAATTAGGAAAATATGATTTGAATAGGTTTAGGTTTTTTATGTTTCTTAGTTGTGTTGATTCCATATATATATATATACACTTGAAATTTGGCTTGTGTGAAATCTGATGTGTTGGTAATTTAATTTTGTAACCATGTAACTGATATGAGACTAATTTTTTATTTGCTTATTGAAATCTGTTTATTTTTCTAACAATTACTCTTGTGGTGGCTTGATTTTCCTATGAGAAACAAAATTAAAGTGGTTTGGATGTATTACCTTTAGCAATTTTCTGGGAATTGTATAAACTGAGAAATGAATGGATATTTTGATGTTACTGTATAAACCCATTCAACATACCCTATTTGCTTATTGGACTTTTGTTCTGCAACCCAACTTTGAAGAATCATGATTTGAGGCACCATACTAGGAACATAGATTACTATTAATTCAAATAATTTGTTAAACAAAAGAAGTGTTTGTGCTATAATCAGTTGAGAGATTACTAAAATAGGTCCATGAAATATATACCTTTTAGTTTAGGGCTACTTTTCCTTTCTTTTCTTTCTTCCCCCCTCACCTTGCATTTTGAGTTGTCTATGACTCTTTTCTGTTGGATTGATAGTTTAAATTCTTCCTTCTCAACCCTGATTTGACTAAGAACCAAACCCATTTAAGATAGTTCATCTAAATGGTTAGGCCTCCATAATCCAGGCCATAAATTTGTTGGACCTTCGGTGTAGTGTTCATAATCTCGACCTTCTTTAAATTTTTAGCATGTTCTCTTTTGGAATTGGTTAGAATTATCTATTTGTTTTGATTTTCGAGGGAATTGTAGAGAACTATACAAGAATTGAAGTAATAAATATGTTGGGCAATTTGTGAGCTCACCTATGTCATTAATCTGGCACTGTCATGTGTGATTATCTTCTTTTTGAGAGGTAAAAAATGTTCAATACATATTTTCTTTCCATTGAATGGCAAGTAATGTAGGGTACCTTTTTCAATAGTAATATCAGTTTAGGTTAATTTCTAACAAAATTTCAGATAAACAAAAGTCTTTTCTAGGATGGTGAATTCTATAGGACAGCTTTTGTCAGGCATTTGATAGGAACATGCAAAGATAGAAAAGGGGGATTGATGACTCTGATTTGGTCTTTAAAATGGAATCCAATGCTTTTCATGAAAAGGCAACCTCATTTTAGGGTCTAGATCCCTTATGTCTCTTACAAGAATGAGAGACTATCAGATAAATAAGAAATAGATAAAGTAATTGCAAATTTCAAAATTTAATTTTCATTTGCACCGAATACATATCTATACTCTATTAGTATGTAATTATTTTTTCGATTTTCATTTATCTGATATTTGTCCTACAAGAACTGTTATATGCCATCGATGTGTGCAGGCAAAATATAATGCCATGTTAGGTTGATTGGTATAGGGTATGTTGAATGATTGTGCACAACATCATGACTATTGTGCCTATACTCATTAATGTTGGAAAGTATGCATTTTCGACTATGTTAAGATATCAATGCTAACAATCAATATGGGTGGTTGGCCATTTTGGTGTAGCACCATGAAGCTTCTTAGGAGGTCTTGGAAAGTGGTTTTGAGATCATTGTCATATCTCAATATATGACTGGACTCTTTTTTCTCTTTTCTTTTCTGTTTTTTTCCTTCTTTTTTTTTTTTTTTTGGTTGATGTATTACCTTTCGCAATCTCATTCTTTTTGGTTTTCTCCTTAATTTTCTCTTCAATGCAATGTTCCAATCACAAGCATCCTTTTAGGATGTGACACAAAAAAGGTGAAACTCACCATTTAAAAATAACATTTTGATTTAGTTTTCTTTTCCTTCTAAATCTTCAAATTTCAGAATTTATCACCAACTTGGTTTGGGAAATGAAATCAAAGCCAGAAAATCAGAGAAGTTGGGGGACTTGGTGGCTTACATCCACCATTTGGGGACATTGATTGTCAGCATCTATACAAAAGTCCTAGTCTAGTTTTCATATCTCTTTTTTGCTCCAACCAGAGCATTTTTTATGCAAAGTTGATCTTACAACCCATGCATTTTTTCAGATTATTGAACATGCAAGTTGAATTGGTTTGATAGGCACTCCAATTTACTTAATTGTTGATTTGTGATGGGGTTTAATGTGTTATCTGTGTGTTGGTGTGTAGGTTGATTATGTAATCATCATTGGCTCCTATTTCTTATTATCTACCAGTAATATAGTTGGAATTTGCATTTTTTTTTTCTTTTTTCATTTCAGTTTTTTAATTTTCATGGCTCCGAGTGCTGAGAAGTGCAAATAGGATTACTGGATTATGTGGAACATTTGTATCTGGGTATCTACCGTAAGAGTCTCACGTCAGTTTTGTCTTAAGGGTGCAATTCTGGGTTCTGTGGTTTTGTTTTGTTTTTATTTGATTTTCTCTGAGGTTGGTTTTGTATTTCAGAGCTCATGCTTTTGCAAATGGATTTCGCTTGTGAAGTTTTGTCATTCTTTTAACAATTTTTTCTTCATGAATTGTTTGTGTTAGTGAAATAGATTTTCTTCTAAACTAAGAAATGAAAAATAGAGAAAAGACCTAAAAATTAGGATACGGGTACAACCAACATACATTCGTAAAATATATATATATAATTTTTAGTATTGTATTATATATAAACTCAAACCATTGTTTGAGCCAATGGCCAACCACTTTATGCTTTTTTAGTAGGTCCTACACAAATTTCATTTCAATATCAAATCTACATTGTTTTTATTGTCCTTGTACATTTTGTTTTTATTCTTTATATGTCATATGCAATAGTGTTGTACACAAGTTTACTTGCTTGTTTAACTCCAATTTTAGTGTGAAACAAATAATAAATAAATAAAAATATAAAATTTCTGAAACCTCAATAGCATCAGAAATTTCGAGAATTGCTGATAATTCCCCACCGACAACTTTGAGTGTAAAGTCCATGTTTTTTTGTGGCAGAATCATAGGGGGAATTGTAGTATCAAAAATCAAGTGCATAGTAATTTTTCAAAATTTTATATAATTCTTTTTATGATGACATGATAAATATATGAATATTTGCATAAATTTGCGTGATTTATCATGAAGATGACTTCCAAAATGTTGGAAACTAGACTAATAAGTTCAAAGAGGGACAAAGATACAAAGTACCCACCTTTTCCATCAAAGAATAACAAACAGCCCCAAAATATGGAAACTCGTCAACTAGTGGTTTGAAAATTAATCTGAAAACTCCCGTGAATCCAATATTTTGACCTAGATGAAAATATATACGAAAAAATATTAAAGTGGCATCTTATGGTAAAATTCCAATAACTGAACATTCTTTACTTTATATCACGTTATCCAATTTTTTAGTCACCTATTATTCTTCAAAGAGAGTGAAAGAGAACACATTGATTATCTATAAAATAAGTATTAGAAGTACTATACACACAAAAAATAAATAAATAAAATGTGAAAATAAAATAAATTTGAGAGTAGTTTTGTAATAGTTTTGCTACTAGGAAAAGTTTTATTGATATGAGAAATAAGTTGAAGATCACCTGTATAGGTAATCCAATGCCGACTCTAGTTTTAACATCAAGTATGATACTTTTCCTATATGGTGAACTGCCAGTCTCCTTGCTGTACTGGTTTACTGTATGGTGAACTGTTCTGGTTTCTGATTTCACGTAGGCTCTGCTGTTTTGAACTGCCATTTTGGTGTTGCTGCTATTTGAGGTGTTTTGTTTGCCTCAGTTTTGGTGTGGCCTCAACTGTTGGCCTTGTCTGGTTCTGCTAATCCAGCTTCTGCATATTCTGGTTTCCTTATCTATCTGTGTTGTTCTCTGTTTGATTTGTGGGTGGCTGTTCTTTGTTTGATCTGTTATTTGGGGGCTGTTATTTAAATGCCATTGCAGTGCTCTTGTAGTTTGGTTATAAGTTGGAATGTTCATCAGTTTTCCCAAGAAAACATGCATGGAATTCTTTGAAGCCCAATTTCTGTTGTGCCAATGTTCTTTTTAAGGATATTTTTTGGCTTATCGGATGCCATTGTCAGTGTTATGTCAAGGCCATGCTTCCATAGCACTTTTTGTTGTCTCAATAATATCAGATGCCTGCTCTGCATAAGTATTCCTGCTCTGGGTGTTGTGTCTGGTTGTTGGTTGGTCTGTTTTTTTCTTTTTTTCTTTTTTCTTGACTTCCTCATCAAAGATCAAACAGAAATCAAACAAACCTGTGAATTGTGCAGCCACAGTACCAAGAGTCAACTTTTAAAACTTGAGAGATGATAAGATAACTGATCTATATTAGACCTGTTTGGTGCAGCTTAAAAGCTGCTTATTTCAGCTTTCAGCTTAATTTAAGCTATTTTGATGTGTTTGGTTTAACTTATAACTTATAGCTTATAGCTTTTTAGAAGTAAAAAATCAGCTTATTCTTTGAGTGGGGCATGATATACTTAATTTATAAGTCAGAAATCAGCTTATGTTCATAGTTATAAGCTATAAGCTGTTTAGGCATAAGCTATAAACACTTTCACACAGCTCTACCAAACAGGGCCATTGTTCAAGAATTGGCTTAGCAGAACTTCGAATTAGCTCTGATGTTGCCTATGCCACCATGTGTCAAAAATGAAGTAATTTAAGTAAAATAAAATAAAATGCTTTCATTATCATCACATTGAATCCAGCAACAAATAAAAGGGTAAACTACGAATATGTCCTAATAGCTGTCATTATTAGCATCATCAATGATCTTCATTGATATAGGGTGTGGTCCACATCACATCAAGTTAAATCTATACCAAACATTCAAATTCTAGGAACTTTTCTACGTATAAATAATTTATGTTAAGCAAGAATTATAACCAAAGCCATAGTTGTTGTCATTTATAATTACTCACTTTATGATATATAACTTCATGTAACTATAACATATGGATTGATGTTGGCTCAAATCATTTGGAAAATCCACTCCCACATTTTTATTATATTTTGAATTTTTTTGGAAAATAATAAGCTAGCACAAAAGAAGAAAAAAATTATGTGAATGTGCTTTGCTTCTATAACGTTGAAACCATCATATTTCCTTAATGTTATGTTTGGATCATAGATTTAGCTAGGGATTTGGAAATGGAAAGGGAAAGGGAAAGGGAAAATGTGTGTTGAATGTAATTATAAGAACATTTGTTTATTTAATTTTTTTTTGTATATATTTTTATTTATTTTTTTGTTGAAGTGGTCAAACGGTTGGTTGTGGTACATTTGTTTAAGTGTTTATTTATGTAATGGTTATTGAGACTTTGAACAAAGGTAGTAGACTTCCATCTTTGTTATTGTTTATGCAGTTTGTTAATGTCAAAAGATGTGCAAAATAATATTTTCCGTACATAGATTCTTTCTTTTCTCCCCACAATCATTAATTTCTTTACGTATTGTCTTCTTTACCAACTCTATTTCAATGTTCTGTTTTTGTTTGTTATAGGTCCTCAATTTCTCCATCTTAACGTAGAAGTAAAGCTATACCTCCTCCATCCCTTCGTCTCTAGCTTTTGCATTAGCAGGTGTGTTTTTTTAATTTATTTGCTTTTAATTAATAGCAGGGCACTGGCGGGTGTGCTATTTTATTTATTTGTGCTGTCTTTTTTTATTTATTTGTTTATTTTAATTGATAGCAGGGCACTGGCGGGTGTGCTATTTTATTTATTTGTGCTGTCTTTTTTTATTTATTTGTTTCTTTTAATTGATAGCAGGGCACTGGCGGGTGTGCTACGTTATTTATTTATGATGCCTTTTTTTATTTATTTGTTTCTTTTAATTGATAGCAGGGCACTGACAGGTGTGCTATTTTATTTATTTGTGCTGTCTTTTTTATTTATTTGTTTATTTTAATTGATAGCAGGGCACTGGCGGGTATGCTATTTTATTTATTTGTGCTGTCTTTTTTTATTTATTTGTTTCTTTTAATTGATAGTAGGGCACTGGCGGGTGTGTTACGTTATTTATTTGTGCCGTCTTTTTTTTATTTATTTGTTTTTTTTAATTGATAGCAGGACACTGGCGGGTGTGCTATTTTATTTATTTGTGCTGTCTTTTGTTATTTATTTGTTTATTTTAATTGATAGCAGGGCACTCAAATTTGTTGAATGACATGTAAATGTCTGGAAATTCTGAACTGATACTTTTGCTTCCCATCCACGACAAAAATAAACATAATTTTGAGGGAGTAGAGAAATGTACATGTTTGAAAAGAAAGAACTCTAGGGCAAATACATCACAAGAGAGTCTGGTTCAAGTAAATTCATTAATTTTGATAGACATTTGAAAATTCTATACTGAGATTTTTGCCTACAGCCACCCATCACAGACGAAGCATGAATCCTCTAGAGTGTTTATTTTATTTTATTTTCAAGTGATTCTACATATATAATAATTGCTTCCAAAATTGTGTTGTAAGTAGTAGAGAGAATAAGGTATGGAGGGGATGTAAAATGAGAAGACAAATAGTTGTAGTCCTATTTAAACCCTCTTTAGGGATAATAAACGAGCTGAACAGTTGATTGTTATAACTTGCTTTGATAACTTTAGCGAATTTTAAAATTTGTTCAACTTTGGTTCGTTAAATTTTCGAGTCGATATCAAATGAGTTTTTCTCAAGCCGACCTGAAGTAGTTTGGTAGTTTTAGATTCATCAAACAGAGCCGAACAAGCAATTGACTATTCAAGTTTGGCTTATTTACTTAATGAACTGAGCTCGAACGAGTTTTTAATGAGCTGAACATAAGTCGAGCTCAAGTTGTTTGCTTCGTTTATCACTCCTAAAGTTGTTGAAAAAGTTGCCAATGGTTGGCGGATGGCGGTAGCTGGCAACAATGGTTGGTAGCGGTAAGGTGGGACAAATAGGTGACACGTGTATAATTAGGTGATATTTAGACAAGTAATTAGAAAAGTACGTGACATGTGTATAGATAAATAACATTTGAACATATAGATAAATTTTTGGACAGATAACCTCCTTTTTATTTGAACACGTGTATAAATTTTTTTTCATTCGAGGGTATAACCTCCTTTTGCTTTCTATTGATGTTTTTATTTTCACTACCATTTTCATTTATATTAAAAAAAAGTAATTTGCTTGGTAGGGATATACATAATATCACTTTTTCCTGAATAATTTTTGATAGGGATATCCCCTAGTATATCAAAAAATTTGCCCCTATGTTTATGTGTGTTGTAATTATAAGAACTCTCTCGATTCTTATTTACTTGGAATGGTGATCCATAAATATATGGGTCCCTCTTATTTTCATAATTAATAGATCTATAAGATGAAAGATTATATCTATAGTATTTTTGAAAATTCTCATTTTGATTTGGTAATGAATATAATTTGTAGTCGTTTTGTTTTTTGTAATGAATTAATAGGTCTTTTTCATATGAATTCTCTTTGTTTAAATATTGATTTTGAATTGTACGACATTGATTGATTCTATTTTTCCATTTTGCTGCTATTAATCTAGACCATCTAATTTGAGATAAATGGTATTGAGAAAAATAACCCAAGTCAATTAAGAAAAATACCAAAGAACCCAAATGAATTGCCTTAATGAGTCTCCATATATTTTTATTTATTTTCTTTTTCCTTTTCTTTGTTTCTATTTTATTGTGTTTCTATTGATCAACCAATATTTTGATTGTTGATTACAGAATCATTCTCTATTTATTTTGATTTTCAATAACTATGTCATTAATGGCAAGTTATTGAATGTTTTCAATAACTATGTCATTAAATCTATGTACATTATTCTGCTATTGTTTTTGTCTGTTATTTGCTCTTTTACAAAATTCTCTTATGTGATTTTAGGAATTTTCATTCATTTTATAAGATAATGTTATTCTTTTCGTATTGTTTTTGATGTAGTTATCATGGATCCTTTTGGATGTACCAAATTTGAGCGCAAGCTTGAAGATGACGAAGTTTGTGGGAATAAAGAAGAATTAGGTTCCCATGCAAATGACCCTATTCAAAGTTTAACCAAGAATGATGTTCTTGAAATGCAATTCAATTCAGAAGAGGATGCCAATGATTTCTATAATCAATATGCTAAAGTTGTGGGATTTAGCATTAGGAAAGACACGCGAACAATGCAGGCAACAAAGGTTCTTAGTAGAAAATGGGTATGCTCAAGGCAAGGCCAAAGAGCAAAGCAACACTTGGCCCGTATTGATCGAAAAAGAGCTGCTAGGGCATTGACTAGAGTTGGTTGTGATGCTCATTTCCGCATAAGGTACAATCTGGATGTAGGCAAATACATTGTCACTCACTTTAACATGGAACATAACCATCCATTGGCAACATCACCATGTGTGCCATTTCTTCGGTCGCATAGGTTTGTAAAGATCCCCGACAAAGCTCAAGTAAAGACTTTGCATGATGTTGGTGTCAAGACAAGCCAGATAATGGATTTGTTGGTGCAACAATCTGGGTCTTTCGCGAACGTGGGCTTTATTCACAAGGATTTGCACAATTATATTCAAGCCGAGCGCAAAGTAGAAATGAAGGATGGTGATGCGGAGTGTGCTTTGGCTTACTTATGTGCAAAAGCTGATGCTGACCCTTACTTCTTTTACAAGTATGACAAGGATCAAGAGAATCGGCTTGACAAATTGTTTTGGGCAGATTCAAGGTCTCGCCTAGACTATGCTGCATTTGGTGACGTGTTGGTCTTTGATACAACTTATAAAACGAATGCATATAACAAACCTTTTGTTATTTTCGCCGGGGTCAATAACCATTTTGAAACCACCATATTTGCATGTAGCTTGCTTGTTGATGAGACAATTGCAACATACACATGGGTTTTGCAGAAGTTGTTAGAGGCCATGGATAACAAAAGACCGGTGTCAGTGTTGACAGATGGGGATATGGCCATGCGTGAGGCAATACAAAAAGTCTTCCCGAGTGCCAAGCATCGTCTATGTAATTGGCATATGCACAGAAATGCCAAGCGAAATGTTCGAGTTGATGGATTCGAGGGACATTTCAAGCATCTCATGGATCTTGATGCGAATGAGGTTGTATTTGAGGAAGCTTGGAGTAAGATGGTTAGAAAATATGGCCTTCAAAATAACAAGTGGGTATCAAACACCTACAACAACAAAGGCATGTGGGCTCAGTCATATTTGCGTGGTCATTTTTTTGCTGGAATGAAGAGCAGTCAGCGTTGTGAGGGTATGCATGCTTTTTTCAATGAGCGCCTCAAACGAAAACTGAAACTATTCGAATTTGTTAGATGTTTTGATGTTGCCCTTTATCGGTTACGGAACAAAGAAGCGGATGCCGAGGCAAAAATTGACAACAGTGATCCTTGTCTTACCACAGCACTTCAGCCTCTAGAGAAACATGCAGCAACCATCTTTACCAGACGTTTGTTCTTAATGTTTCGTAATGAAATAATTGAGGAAGCATTGTTGATTTTTGATGGAAGGAAAGAGGAGTTTGATCATCGCATATACAAATTTTCAAAGTACACTGAATTTGGTTCCACATGGGAAGTGTCATACCATCCCGCAACTAGCATAATGAAATGTAGTTGCAAAAAGTTTGAGTTCTTTGGACTTCCTTGCAGCCACATGATTTCTGTGATGAAATGTGAACACGACTGAAATTCCCCTAGGTTGTGTGATGCATCGTTGGACAAAGCAAGCAAGAAAGGTTGGTGAACAACATTGCCAAGCCCAATTCTCTAGCACCCTCACACAGGAGACACGCTTTGGGGTTCTTTGCTCTTTTTTTATTGAAATGTGTTACTATGCCTCACAAACATCTGAAGGATTTGAAGAGGCTAGGAATGCATTTTTCACTATGACATGTCGGATGAAGCAGCTTTGCATGGCCAAGGGAACTAATGTTGATGAAGGAAAAAGTTCATTGCCGCCATTTGGGGTTGGGGATCCGAAAGTAGTGAACACGAAGGGGAATACTGGGGGATCCTACATGGCTAAACCTCAAAAGCCAAGGCGATGCCAATGTTGCAGGTATACATTATATTGTGCTTTGTGTCTTAATTTTTTTTATTGTGAGGTAGTCTTGGCATTTTTGTTCTGTTTAATGATTGGTGATTTACTTGACAATGTAGGGTCGTCGGCCACACAAGGAGAACTTGCCCCCAAAACGATCATAAAACGGGACAAGTGGGTAGCAATTTGTTTGAGGAATACGATGATTATGATCCAATTGGTACTCCCACCCCTTTTACACCGAAGCGTCCCAGGAATAATATGAGGCCATGTAAGATCCCCCCTGTGAAGAGACGACTTTTTGTCACTAATGTGGATACGTCTCCAGTGCAGTTGAGCAAGGATGTTAATGACTTGCGTAGTTGCGATGCACAAGTTGTCCAAAATTCAGCGTTCACTGATGCGGATACGTCTCTAGGTGATTACTTTTATGGCATCTTTTCAGTTCAAATTATGTTCATTTTGCTTACATTTGCTTTGCAAATTTTATGTGTGGTTGCTTAATTTTAATTTCTTGATATGCCAAGATAGATTTTAGCTAGAACATTTAGATGTCATAACTGATTATGATGTTTACAACTTGATTATGGAAATAAATAATTTACGAACAGAAAATGACAAAAGAGTGTAATAACCAATATATCAAAATTCAATTTGTTATGATTTGAATCATAGATTTCAAGTGAACAAACCTTAACGACAATATAATTTGTTTCTGCAGGTGTTGCTGTGGGTAATAGTTGATATGATCGAGCGGGTGACATTGGAAGCTAAACTAAGATTTTTTTTTAAATTTTTTTTGAGGACTTAAATCTGTTAGTATTTTGTATAAATACTCTTAAATGATGGTTGATGGATATTTGTTTTGCTGTATGGAAGTTCATATTTTGTATGCACACTTATTTTTTTTCTTGAAGAAAGAATTTTGTAAGGAATTGTCATTCACCAAACGAGGTTGTAAGAAATCCTACACTTCCTTGCAATAGTAACTCGCTTTTCAATATTGTTGATCTTCCGTCCAGGTTCATCAAAAGACACTTCAAGATGTATATATGTGTGTGGTTTTAATATTGTTGATGGATCAATTCTTTAAGATGTATATATGTGTGAGGTTTTAATATAAATTTTAGACCACAGTTGCACTAGCAAAGGCTATAAAGCCATTTTGTTTAGTGTTTTTGCTCATTTTCGAAGCAAATGCACAACAGCAAGTGCATATAGAAAATTGAATGTCATTATTCAATCGTTTTTTCCCATAAAATATTCTCTTGAAAATGCCCAAACTGTCATTTTAGCCACCACAACCATTATGGTAATGCCACAAAGTGGCTACTGAATAATTTTTGCCTTTTATCCTGCATTGATGATATGTAAAGTGAAGTCAAGAATTACTAAATGTTTAGAAAGTGGCCTTATTTTATAGAAATGAAAAGGATAGAGAAAGGTGACAGGCCCTCTTTCTTTTCTTTATTTCTTTCGTCTTCTTTTTTTGTGCTTTGGATGGGCAGACAGTGCTTTGGTGCAATGACCAACTTTATTCACCCACGCAAACAACCCTCTCCCACATAAGTTGAATAAATTTATATTTTTATTATAGAAACATGACACATGTATTCATTTTCTATCAAAACAAATTAAAAATTATAATTAATTGGATCAAATTAAAATAAGATTATAAATTTATGGTCAAAATCTATCCAATTGAAATTTATGGTCAAAACCAATGCCACCATCTTGAACAGGAATACCAAACGTTGGCATTCCACTAACCTGTAAAGCAATAAACATGTCTCAATGAAGAAAATGGTCAATACAAGCACAGCTCTCATTGCTGAAAAATGTACTTTTAGCGGCATTTAAAAAACGCCGCTATAGGTATTAAAAACGTCGCTAATTCTTTTTGTGACGTTTTGTACCAAACAACGACAATGCGGCCGTCGCTATAGCTTTGTGGCGTTTAAAAAATGCCGCCAAATGTCCTACCCTAACGGTACTATGACGTCACTATGATATTTAGCGACGCTTTTGAAACGCCGTCATAGATATTTATACATTTTAAAAATCTAACCGTTGGGGCTGGGATATAGGTACGTTTAAAAAACGCCGCCATAGCCTTTTCTTTTCTTTTTAATTGTGCTAAGCTTGACATTTAAATATTGCGATAGATATTTATACCTGTCATAAACGATTATTAAGAACTAATAATTGATGTATATTAAAATTAATAAATAAACTAAAGCTTGAAAGCAAAATTAAAAATAAAAAACAATGCATTGCATACCCAAGAATAGAAACAATTCATGTTCAAATTTTAAATACATCAATTAAAATCAAAATGGTCAAGAAGAAATCAAATTACTTAAACCTCAAGAGTAGCTCTCATCAGTGTGAGATGAACAACATTTAAAAGAGGTCATTTGCCAAAAAATTTGCACATAAACCCATAAGCTGTTTTAACAATTACAACCTTCAAAGATGAACAAACAACGGCAACTATTAAAAAGGTAAGCATCTTACAAAACTGACTCCCAAGTGGTATTAGCAGAGACTAAACAGAAACAACTATTACAAAAAATGTCTGCTCAAGTGAAGAGACTCCCAAGTGCTACTCCTAGCAGAGCTACTAACATCCTTTGCTCAAGTGACCTACATCTGGGCTCATTTCTATGCTGAGAAATTGCCAATTATTTATCTTCCTTTGTCACCACAATGACAGCTGCTAGGTTTGTCTTCTATTCTACATCATTTGCTCCCTACAAAAACAGAATAAAAAAAACCTGAAACCAGTTTTCATGAAAATCCATAATGTCTATATATCCACGTGACCATAAAATGAGACAAGTACATTTTCAACTAAAGCCTACAACAATGCCTTGGCCTTGTTGAGTTTGAAGATAAGAACCGGAAAGCCAACAAGCTTGGGGAAACAGAAAGAGGGTTTTTAGGTGAGATAGCAAAGCATATAATTTGTTGTGAATTCTTATTGTTTCATCTTGGCTCAATTCATAAATAAAATTTTTTCATATTAATTGCTAAAAATGATAGCACATTTCATAACACTTTGGATAAAAGCTTTGGCAACCTGTCCAAAGTTAAAAAAAAAGTGAAGGTTTGGCACTTGCATATTTCCAAAATAAAAAATGAAAAAGAAAAAGAAACCATGAAACCATGAAGCAAAAAGAAAGCAACATCATACCAACACATGCATCCACAAGCACATACCCAAGCTGATAAAAAACAGGCTTGAAAGATTAGACATCAGCAATAAAAGACTAGTTTTGCATCTGTTATCCTTTGCCAGGTCAACAAGTAGGACTATTGTAGTTTTGCATCTGTTATCCTTTGCCAGGTCAACAAGTAGGACTAGCTTTGTAGAATGTATTAATTCAGTTATATCAACTGTATGACAGACATTGTACACTCATATTACCTTAATCTATCAGAGTTTAATGATAAATTTCTTCACAATAACACCATCTAAAATTCAAATAAATTGGTATTGCTAATACATAGAAAACAAAATAGTTAAGAGGCATTTCTCATAAGTACCTCTTTTCCATCATCAGATGAATAACCACCATCCTCACATCTCCTTTTTTCTGGTAATGCATTCAGCAAGTCTACCATCCACAAGGTAAATTGCAAAATGAGTTCAAGATGAGGCATAGATTTTGAGATCACTAAATCTGATAACTGATCAAGTAAATCCCATGGACAAAAATTGCAACATGCACATGCTAAGAAGGCAAACAGAAAGGCCAATAATAAAAAGTCACCTCTATTTAACTGAGCAAACTCATATTTGTTTGTACAACAACTATCCTAGAGAAGTAGACAAGATGAAGGTACAAAAATTATTAAGTATAATTTCACAAATTGGAAAAGTCAACACCCCTAGGCTACATTACAAATCTGAAAAATCTGGACAGATTTCACAACGTTTTTGAAAAACGTCATAAAAAAAAAACGTCGTTGTATCCTCTTTTTCTTGTAGTGTCTTTTATCCTATAAATAGTGGTTGGCACTATCTTAATAAAATGACCAACAAAGTTAGTATGAAGTTGGTAATGATGTATTGATAATGCCTCCATCCATTCCAAACATCAATAAGATCTGCAAAACTCATGCTAGTTTAAGTATTTCAAAATAGACCTACCAAACTCGTCTTTGTTTGCTCCCACAACCTTATCCACTATCTTTCCTTCTTTCAAGATCACAAAAGTCGTATGGCCTCTACTTCCGTTTCAATTCACCCCTAGCTCTGAGTTCTGCACAAGATAGAACACTTGAGAGTATAATTTTATAACAAAGGTTGAGTTATAAACTCAAAGTTCACGAGTTTAAGAAATGCGATAACGCCATTGATTGTACGAACTTATGAAAAATAAAAAAGAATAGAGCATCACCAGCTTTATATTGCGCGATATCACCAACAATAGGAGCTGAATTATGCTTGTATATCACAAGATCAAGTAACAAGCGAGCCCTATGCAAATAGTCAAACTACATGCCAAAAGTAGTGAGTACGTAAAAACATCACACATTATAAAATTAGTCTTCATAAAACATAAGATACTGATAAGTGGACAGTTGGGTATAAATGTAAGTACCTTGATTACACCCGAAGGCAAAGGTTTCCCTTTCATATATTTGATGACGAAAAGACCACAATCATATAGGAATGAGTGTAGTTGTAACAATAGAGTCAACGAACTTAGAGATTATAACATTAATGCTTATTTAAAAATTAAGAACGATAATGTAGTGTATTACCTGTTGTCTTGGCGTGGCATGTCTTCCAACCATTGAAATGGAAATGAACTAACATCTTGAACATAATCTTCTCCATGCGCATATTGAAGCAGCTTATGCAATGATTGTACCTGTTGGTGGTAGGTAGTAAGGTACATAGATCAAGAAACAAAAAAGTGGATACAAGTGGTATCATAATGGTTATTCTATTACCAATAATGTAGCTTGATTTTTTCGATCCTCATCGGTGTCAATACATCTGTTGGAGTCGAATAGATAGGCAACCCGTTTTTCCATGTTTACATTCAAGCACAACCAGTGGTTTTCCCTATGGTTGAGGGCATGTAAATCTAAAAATATAACGTCGAATGTACATGCAAAAAATAAATAAATACATAACATGAATCAAATGTTATTGTGCATGGTAAATTTGGAAATTGGGTAATAGTAGTATTTTATCATGTTACCTCCTCACAAGCATGAAGGGGGCCAGTGTATCTGTAAATTCCAAAATAATCTTCTACTATATCTTTCATTGTGTCATCAGAAGGGTGACACAAAATCTTTTGCTGCATATTCAATTTTAACATATAAATAATTTGTGCCTAAATAAAAAAAGTCTTTAGGTATGGCTAATACTTACCGATACATGGGTCGGAAAGTACCAAACCTTGTGATCCTTATTTGGAAACTTTTTCCTTTGTTTATTTGTCAATTTCACAACAATGAGATTTATAATCTGCAGTGCAAAATATATGAAATTTATGAATAGGCAAAGTAAAGTAACTTGGATGATGGAATGGTAGCAAATAAAATAGGAGAAGGAGAAAAGTCTTACACATGAGGATATCTACTGATATGGTTTCAAGGACCACAATTCCTTCCGCGTTGCAGATTGTGCATCTACGTAGTGCAGTTTCATCCGTACAAGATATTCCCTAGCACATGAATAACTATGTGAGTTAGAAGGTATAGTACTTTATACATAACAAGTTAAAGGTAGTGAAATTGTACCCTTTTGAAAGAGATTCATCAAATGCATATCGTAGAACGAGACTGTCATAGTCATTTAATGGGTCTGGTAAAGGCACGGATGACTTGTAAAGGTATTGAGAAGAATAGTGCATAAAACAAATCAAGCTTGGTTAGTGTATGTTCATGAAGATGGAGTTAGCGCAAAATAACCACACATACAAAAGATACTATAATAGTTAGTTCCAAACCTTTGGGATTTCAGGAACAACATTACCCCCAATTTAATCAAGTAAATTATCAAATAGCTGATACAAGTAAAAGAAAAGTAAGAAACAAACACTATTTGTTACAAATATATCAAATATGTTTTGAGACACAATCATTTAGTTTACTTGATTGAGATTGTCATGAATATTATTGTCAACGTTGTTGTCAGTTGACGATGGCTTCAACTGTGGTCTTTTCTTCATTACATCAAATTTCACAAAAGGTGTACGCAACCACTGACTGGCTTTGCAATTCTGGGTCCCTCGAGTCTGAGGACCACGAACAACACTACATGATGATGACATTGTTACAACATTCACTTCAACTGCCTTTGTATCAGTCTTTTTTGTGCGCGGTCGCCCCTTTTGTGGAATAGAAAGTTGTTCATTATTTAATGCTTTCCCACCAACCAATTTGGCTCGTTTCTTTGCAACTGCCTTTGCATTTGGTGGTGTGAGGATTGGTTTTGTTTTTCTCAAACGCAAAGTTTCCATTGGTTCTTTGTCATTCATATTCCTTATCTCATCCTCATCTACAAACTTTGGGGAATTGGCTGCAACCTTTTCGATACCACTATCATCGAGACCAACCATTTCAATGTCAATTCGATGCTCCTTATGTAGTTTGCTTGGTGGTGTTTTAACATGTCCACCATCAATGGAATGCGTCGTTCTAATAACTCAAGAATTCGACCAACTTGGTTCTCCATTTTGACCAGTCGCTGCTCCGCAAGTAGTTTGCTTGGTGGTGTTTTAACTTGTTCTCCATCAACTGGCATGTGTTTTTCTAACAGCTCAAGAATTTTTTCAACTTGATTCTCCACTTTGGTTAGACGTTTCTCATCCTCATCTTGCCTTGTGTCCTTGTGGCCTTGGACCAAAAGGGCATGAATTTCAATGACTTGTTTCTCAACTTTAGCCAATTGGGAGTCATCATTGTTTTCAATTCTTCCCTGGCCAAGAGTTACTGCATTGGACTTTTCAACAATGTTAGGCAAAGCCACCTATTCACACATATACAATAACTTGTTAATGTCACAGGTGTAATGTAAATTGAGCTATAATTATAAAAAGTCATGTGTTGTAAATATTTACCTCAACATTTAAATATCCTCCCAAAGCTTTAATTTGATTCAAACCCTGCTTAATTTCTGAATTGCCCCAATAGGATAAGCGAGGAATGGAGTTGGAAGTAGCCACCAACTCCCTCTTGCGAGCAAATTGTTCCAAGTAAAATAACTAAATGGAAAAAAGAAAAAGAAAAAAAAGAAGTCATTTTAATGTGTTAGACAATATGCAATAAAAAATAATAGATGAAATAATTACACATCAAGGGGAAGTACCATTAGAAGAAGCAAACAGCCGCACATAGCAGACCGCTCTTTGACCTTGGCAATAGCAATGCGGTCGACAAGAAAATCAAGTGTGTGCTTTGCCCAATTGAATTGACTGATGGACTCAACATTTTTAACCATTTGAATGAATGATTAGTGTACGCCTGCCTTTGTGGTGGGGCACAAGAGGGCTCCAATGATGTATAAGACAAATTTCCTTTTAAATTCAGTTCCAGCATCTTTTGTTTCAAGCAGATAAGATTTCAGAGATGTGAACGGAACAAATTTATTCTTCACCGCAAGTTCATCACATAGGTTTGTAATTTCATCTACAGACTTTGTTAACTTCACATGTAGACCATTGGAAGGTAATCCCATCAACTCATGAACATCTTCTATGGTGAGAAGCATTCGAAGACTGTGGACATTCAATGAATGAGTTGAAGGATCAAAGTTCTGAACTAACCAATGGCACAAGTCATGATCTATGTGCGTGCACCTAAGGCTTAGGATGCCATGAAACCCCATATCAGTCACTGCTTGTTGTTGTGCTTTGTCCAACGTTCTAATAATCTTACAAATTGATGTAAGCTCAATCCGGGTTTGAATTTTTACTTTTGGAGGCTTTTGTTGGACCACAGTTTTTAATTGGGCATATTGTTCAGATTGCAGCTTTCCCATTTGTATATACTTATTTTTTTCTTCTTCAAGAAGTTGATTCCATTTGTCCCCAATATCCTACATTACATGCATAAAATCATGTGAACAATTACATACAAGCTTACAAGTACAAAAAGAATACTACAAACAACAAGAATACGTTGCACTTACCTTCACGTCTACTTTCATTTGGGTTTTTTTTAACTCCATTGATTGTTCTTGGCTATAAACATATGAAAATGAATATAAGAATTCGTATAATGGAAAATATATAACTACATACAAAATAAATATTAACGAAATACCAAAAGAAAATGAATGGAGTGATCGGGCGCTTTGGAGGATCAGTCGGTTTATCTATTAGGCTTCAATCAGAATTCCTTGTAAAGAAAGACAAGAAAAATAAACTCATAATATCTTTGATTAGGAAAAAAAACAAACAAACAAAACTCTTAAAGGTTATAGTACATTCATCAAATGCACGACATGCACACATGAATGGATTTGTTTTATAATAATGTAGTTAACAAAGACTATGTTTCCAATGTAAAAAGTAAAGACACTAAAAAAAATTCTAATCATAAACAAAAAATGATACCCCAGTAGCTTAGGTCACATTACCATAAAAAATAGACTAAAGAAGTTAATTGTTTTGGACAAAATTTGTAATTTGGTTAGGAAATTTTTTTGTCGCAAAAAGGAGCCAAATATTTTGGCACCATACGAATTGATAATAAAAACGACATTGTTTTTTATTTTATTTTTGGGACTATTGTAGAAAAAAAATAAAAAACGATGTCATTGTTATGTATAGCTCCTTTGCTGCTTCAAGTCTCACTTTAGGTGTACAGTCAGAAGGTTGAATATCTTTATTAACTGGTTTTACTTGCTTTGGTTTTAGCCATGTTGTGGTTCACTTTCCCATATTTTATTTTGCTAATTTTTTTTTTTTTATTCTCTGCATGGGTTTGGGGATGGTTTGAACCACATAAAGCACTTGAAAATTATAAATGTTTAGGGAAGCAATTTGTTTTTTAGAATACAAAATACAAGAAATTAGAAAATGGGAGAATGATTTGATACAGTTGTATTCAGTAATATACATACACTAACTAAAGAATTGATGCACTAAGGACCCTTGCATACTGCTATACCCACTGCCACTCACAATTGAATCTTGGGTTGTGAATGGAGCTTCTCTTGTATTAATGCTATGCTTATTATTTGATTTTATTATTTACATTTATTCTATCATTGATACTTTAGATTCATAATAAATAATACTAATATATGAGCACTACTACAAAATTGGTTAAAGGTCACAATTTTTAACTTTGACCTTATACTTTTAGTCTTAGTTTTTTTTTTAATACAAAAACTGTGATGAATGAGGGTGTGACTGTACAAGTTATATCATAAATATTTTGCTTTTTAATTTGGCCATCACGCATACCATATAATTTAAATATATTGAAGCATAGAGGACCTTGTAGGAAAAAATATGTACCTGTCGAAGAAGTAGTTCAGCAACAACACAACCAACAAGCTAGAAGTCAATAGCTGTAGTGTACTCCGTCGATCGAAATATAAGCACAGATGTAAGAGGTATTGGGCTCTCCTTTTACCTGCCAAAAATAAGGAATGAAGCATTTCAACCAAAACACAAAACTAAGGGAGAGGGGAAAAAATTAAAAGACATAAACCAACATGTCAAAACTTTAAAAATTCCAAAATGAAGTTGTTATTTGTAAAAGAGTTAATGAGGTGGTGGGAAAATAGCATATATGAAAGGGCATCATTAGTGATGGAAAAATGTAAAATAATTACAATTACACATGAGGGTTTATATAGCATATTAATTAGGATACATGTTAGAGTGTAAATCCTTTGGAAATTAGGCCAAATGTTATAATTTGCATATGGTACACATCTCAAAAGGGGTGTAGTAGCATGACCATACATACCACACATAAACCCATATAAACTCTAGTTTGGAATGAATCAATAAATCAAAGACCCCAAAAACAGAAGAACAATAATTTTTTAAAGGCATTTTTCTGTTTCATGTATCTTCATGCTCTTGTAGAAAAAGCAATAAACAACAAAGAAAGGGAGGGGGGGGAAGAAAAGAAAAAGAAAAATAAGAAGTAAATTAATAATTTAGTGTCTTTGAAGTTTGAGGGTTTTGAATGAAAATAAGTTTTTCTCGAATCAAGTAATTTTGATATTTTTTATTATTATTTAATGGAAAATCAAGATGTGTGTATTTGCTAGTTCGATATGCAGTCAGATGTGTTATTTGACATGAATGTTGGAGGTAATCCTATCATCACTCTATTTCAATCCAGATGATTTTTTATTTTTTTATATTTTCTTTATTAATTTGCTTGTGTTTATCATTGCTTGTGTTTATCATTGTTACTTACCTTCTATTGAAGCCAAAAAAAAAAAAAAAAAAAAAAAAAAAAAAAAAAAAAGAAAAGAAAGAAAGAAAGAAAAAGAAAAAGAAGCCAAGGACGGTTGCTAATCCTGCTAGGAAGAGTGGGAGTAACTAAGTTGGAAGTGGGAGGGGTTTATTGAAGGTCATTATCTTTTGTTGTGCTTTTTGTTGCTCTTTCGTCCCTTATGGTCACCTTGAAGGATTAAGCTATCTCTCTCTCTCTCTACTTGGGTGATAAAAAAAAAAAAATTAGACCATGTAATGCCAAAGGGATGGCAATGAGGGGAAGTAATGAAGGCGGCACTGGTGGAGGTGGCAATGATGGGTTGACTAGGGATTTCTTACGTCTTAGAACAATCTCTCATAGGGGGTTTCCAAACATGGCTGAGCTTGATCATATGATAGTAGTTATGACTAATATGGTATTGGTTATAATATAAAATCATATAAGTTCATAACTAAATGTATAGTACATCTAAATGTACCATAGCATCACCCAACATGAGAAACCTCCATTTAATGATTGTTATCGATAAAAAATTGCAACGTCTAGTGAAATTGAAAGTTTAACCCTTGAAAAAACAGTAATCACTATTATCCACCTGTAATTCATTAATTGTAGAATCTAGAAAGAGGAGCGCGTAAACCACATCTAAATATACCAAAGCATCACCCATGTTGACTTACTTGACAAAAGCATACACCTTCTTTATAGCTACAGTCTGTTTAGTCTCAAGAAGAAGACCTTTATTAACAACACTAAAGGCACCGGATCCAATAACCTCACCCATCTCATACTGCCAATTCACCAGCTAGATTTATTGACAACACAAAATAAATTGATGATGATGATATTGAACTACATAAGCATAACACAGTTACACACATCCTATACCTTTTCCATTTGGTTGGATCAAAGCCACCGGAGGATAATCCAAAGATGCTGTGATCTAGAAATTTTCAATTAGACCAGAATTTTAATATTATTATCCTTATTTTTTACTAGTGAAAAAGATCATTAAAAATGTTAACTCAATCAAACTTTAATTACACATGAAAAAATCAAGAAGACAAAAAAAAATTTGCAAACAAGTCGCTCATATGCAAAGAACAGAAACGGGGGAAAATCCTCTAATTATATGATAGATTGATCCCATGATGCACAAAGCTTCGCCTCCCGAGAATGGGAGATAGTAACATGATATTCAGAAAACATAAGCCAAACCCAGAAATTATGCTTATCAAAAGAAGAAGATAAGTTATTGATTGATAATCTCAGACTAACATAACATCTTAAATAACATGTATATGTAAATATAGAAATTTGTATATCTATTGATATTCATCTATCAAGAACTGAATATATATATATATATAATTAATGAAAGTGAAAACACTCAGGAACAAGAAATCAAGAATTCTGCAGAAAACTACAAGAAGTAGAGTCATGAATATTCAAAGGGAAAAAATACAGTAAATGTATGATAGATTGATTCCAGAATTTACAGAGCTTGTAAAATTCCCAAACCCATAAATTATTCAGTGATAATCTCATACTAACAATGTATATGTAGAGAATTGTATATATATATGAATTGAAATTCACCCATCAAGAACTTTCAAAAATAAGGAAATAGAGAAATATTCAAGAACAAGAAATCAAGAATTCTGCAGCAAACATCAGAAATCAAGAACAGAGATGCTAAGAAAATTATTCAATAATTGAATTCGGTAATACAGAGGTGCCAAGAAACATATGTATTGAAATGTGCATATACCTCCGTCAAGGATTTATGATAAAACATCACGAAATTGAATACAATAGTTTCATATTTGAAGAAACGGTGAAACCCAACTGTTATAGACATAGAGAGAGAGAGAGAGAGAGAGAGAGAGAGAGAGAGAAAGACAGAGAGAGAGCAGCTTACTTGACTTGATTAAATTGCTTCTCTAGCTCTGTTCGTACTTGAGTTTTAAAGTATGTATTATATTTAAAATCATGCTGCCAGTGTAAAATTTCAACTAGTAAACAATAGGTAAGGGTCCAACTGGATGGCTTAACCAAAGGTGCGAATGAAAGTTGCTGGTACCATAAGTGAAGTAAGCAGTCCCTTTCCGACAGAAAGTGATCATAGCATGGTCCAAACAAGATGAAAGTAATAGTTTTCTGACAGAAGAGAGTACTTGAGGAGGTAAGGAGCAAAGGAATCTGAATCCTATGTCCCACTCCCTCTCTGTTACATTGTTTAGATTATCTCAAATCTACTCTCTAAGTCACCCAAACTTGGTTAACATACTTGAGAGGCTCCTCCGCTCATTATCAATTAATTTTGACTTGAGTGCATTAACATACAATATCAGAATTTTGAATCCAAAATGTCTTTGAAATAATAATGGTAATCAGTTAAAGTTAAAGCAAAGCCACATTGTTTTAGGGTAGGTAGTTATACAAATTTGTCATTTTTATTTTCATTTTAAATTTAAACCATTGAATTCGGTAGTTATGCTATATTTTTTCCATTTTTATTTTAAATCATGGAATTATATACTTTGTTGAGATGTATAAAGTGCAGAGAAGGCAGAGCAGAGAATCCAAACATCATAATAAAGCAACATCAAGGCACAAATTACTTCCTGAGAAGCACCCCCTGCTATAACACCAAAACTAAATTATTATATCGGAGTTGTTACTCTACGTTTCTTGCTGTGAATCAAATGGAGGGGAAAAATATAATCAGACTTCTGTTTGGTTACCAGGAAAAAAAATGATTGATTTTGGATCTTTCATTTATGACAACCAAATGAAGCAATAACATAATGGACAAGGCTATGATTGAATCAATTGCAAAAACAGTACCCTAATCATACTTATCATCTCATAAACATTCCCATCTTGCCTTCATATTGAATCTCACCTTTCATCATCACTTCTCAAAGCAGCTTCATGTAAACAAATTTTTGGGAGTAATCTACCATACCCATATCATTTCTAAACAAAATCCCCCAATACGAGTTATATTAAACTTATTTTTAAAATTCATATTAATTTTGAAGTATGTTCAATTATCTTATTGTAAAAAAATTTGAAATAGTGTTTTTGTTCTTAATTACTCCTAAAACTCTGTTTGAACAGGCTATCATCTCAGGCGGTTCAGCTGGTGGTTTAACATCCATATAAGATATTCAATAAGGGTTAGGGTTTTCAAATCAAAAGCCCTAATATAAATGAAGTTTAGAGTTAGAAACAAACCTGAACTAAAGAAAATATCTCTTGGAAATATTTGATTAGAATGAAAGAACTTTAGTTCTTCACGTCAAGACAGTGAGAGGTTATGAAGAAAGATGTCTACACCGAGAGAATGGTGGCCCCGACGCCGACGGGGCTGGTGGTCTTCAGCAATGGCTGAAGCTTCGGCTATGGTGGAAGAGAGGAGGGAGAAGGGAAGAGCAAGAGCACGAGCCAGAGAGAACGAACTGGGTGATGCTATGGACTACTCTGACTGTTGGACTACTCTCATCTTTTGCTCTGTTTGGTAACCGGTTAAACAGGTTGCCTAATTTGAGAGTCAAATTATTTAAATATCTTAGTTATGACCTGGTTATGAAGTAATATGGTATAAGTAAATAATTGAATATAACTAAGTTATGACTTAATATGATAGTAGTTATGACTAATATGATATTGGTTATGATATAAAATGATATAAGTTCATAACTAAATGTATGGTACATCTAAATGTACCATAGCATCACCCGTTTGGTGATGCTTCCTGTGTTACTTTATATATATATATATATATTAAAGAATGCTCTTTTCTTGCGCTAAATAAATAAATAAAATTTGTGAAATCCTATGTTTTGTGGTGTCATATAACACACCTAACACTGTTTGCTGTTGTTTTTATTTTATCTCAGTTTTGAACATTTAAATCTGTAGCACAGCTTCATATGGGCTGCTCAAGGAATATGTGAGTTGTATTTCTCATGATAAATCCCTACTATTTAGTCTTCGATCCAAATATTGTTACTTCTAAATCAACCCACACATACAATTATTTTCTTCAATATATTTTTTACGGTCTGTTTAAGTGAATGAATTTGTGACATGATGGTTATTTGCTTACTTAATATATAATTTTCCAAGTTGTCTGTGGAACCATGAACGGTAAGAATTCCTGATTTTTAACCATTTAATTGCAGAAAAGCAGACAATTTTAATATTTGTTATTTGCTGGAAAAGGAATAGCCATAAAAACATGATATTGAAGAATCCAAATGTGGTGGATTTGAGATTAATGTGACTACAGCCATCAACCTCATTATACAAGCATTCTGACATAAGAATCAAAATAGGGATCAAATCAAATAAAGGGCCTAAATCAAATAGAAAGAAGCAAAACATTTCTGTTTTTAGTTCACAAATCATTCTAACATAACTAACACTCCAAACTACACTAGAACAATTTTTAGACTGGTCTTATCATTTTGATATATATATATATATATACATGCCTCATGCAACTAGCCAAATTCATAGTTAATAAGCAACATGACAAGCTAGTCAAGATGAATGCTTCTGAATGGATCATGTAAACTGCTGATACAGAGAATTTGTAAAGAAGAGATCAATATTGTTAACTCAAAATACAATTTTTACGGAAATTCAACTTTCTTTGGTCTCAAAATTGGACATGGCTTCTGATAGAAGTAGAATAACAACCTGCGCAAGAGCCAGGTCCGGTTCTGAGATTTCCGAGGCCTAAAGCCGAAAATCAACTAATAAATTTCTGGGGCCCTTCACATTTTTTTTTCTTCATTGAATGAAAAAAAAAAATTGAAAGTAAAGGACAAAAGATTTTTATCAAAATCACAAAAAATACTTAGCATTACATTACAATAACTAATAAGTATCGTTTGATCCTCACTCTTCATATATTTTTAGAAGCAAATAAATCAATCATACTTGCATAATCTAATTTTTTTGCAAAATCATTTTCAATGAATAATAATGCTAATTATTTTAAATGGGCCTTTCAATTTTTTGATGGATTAATTTATTTTAAGTTAATTTGGGCCTTAATTTTTTTTGGACTTAAATATACTTAATATATTAGACTAAACTATAATAACAGAGACCCCTTTTTTGAGTCTATTTTCAATGGATAACAATGCTCATTTTTTTTTAATGGCCTTTCAACTTTTTAATGGGTCAATTTATTTTAAGTCAGTTTGGGCCTTTTTTAATTTTTTTAAACTTAAAACATACCTAATATATTACACTAAATTATAATAAGAGGGGACCCTTTTTTTGAGTCTATTTTGAGGGGCCCTAGGCCATGGCCTTGTGGCCTATGCCCCAGGGCCGGCCCTGGCAAGAGCTCCTACTTCCCTCTCTTGGATTGTACTTTCTATGACTTCAACTTCATGGTGATTTTTTGTAGATTGAAAGCAAGAATCTATCTGCACATTGTTGATGCAATGTTGGGACATTTAATGAGTGCTCTATGATTCTGTCTGCAGTGAATGGAATTAAGTAGGTCATGATTGTTGCTTGGATAGAACATTGACTAATTTTTTATGCGAAGGATTTCATGTTTGATGGAATGCATTTCCAAGATGCACTGAAAAGCCTCCTTGCTTTAAAAGGACTGTGAGAACATTGAACAAATGTGTGTCGTTGCTTATGGGAACGTGGATTGCATCCAAAGAATATTGGATTGTGTCGTTGCTTGACTTAATGGGCTTTCTGATAGCCAAATTTATTTTTCTAGTATGCCATGAGTTTTGCATGTATAGATTCATGTGCTCATGTTCAAGACAAAAATGCATGCTGCCTAAAACTTTAGTGGTTGATTTTGTTGAATTTGGCTCCTAGTTATTGAACTGCTACTAGTGAACAACAAAATTTCGTAGTTTCCAAATGGAATTCTGTTGACCGTATTGTCAGCCTATTAACCAAAAAATGATTAAAGATTTCTTAAACTCGTTTATATTTTCCTAATTTTAATTCCTCAATCTCTATCAACTTCGGTTTCTAAATACAATAAGTACATTTGACATAGGACTTGGAATCAATTATTTCAAGAGAAGAATAGAACTTATTTTTTCTTCTTTTCTCAAATTGAAAGTAACTGAGTAGTTTTTTAGTATGCCACTTTTCTTTGGTTGGCAAAAAAAGTTGTCGGAATTCCATGAGCTTTATGCAGAGGACAAAATGCTGATTGTGCAATACCCTAATGAGATCATGCGATCAAGTTTGTTGATTGTTACATATGATCAAGTGTGATGGTTGCTCCCTCCTACCCTTTTCTTTTACTGGAAAAAAAAATAAAAAGGGAAAAAAGAAGAAAGATTGCTATGTAGATGTATGATCATATTCAATTCACACAACTTTTCCTTTCAGATACAACTTACATCTCAGGTTTTGGACCCTCAATCTGTTTTTCTGTATCAACTTAGTTCTTTTGAACTGATTCTCAAGTTTTGAACCCTCAATCTGTATCAGCGTAAGTTTCCAAAAGAAAATAACAAAAACTTGAGAAAGTGCATAGAATTAATTATGCCATGCTACAAGAGAAGAATATAACAAAGTATCTCCCTTTCTGTTTATTTTTCTGCATTATTCTTTGCCTATGAGATTAGCAAAGGAAGATTGCTACATAGATGTACCGTCACGTGCAACTTAAAAAACTTTTCTTTGATGCAAATGCAAACTTACTGCTCAAGTTTTGAAGTCCCAATCTGTATTGAAGTTCAAGAAAAGAATAGTACTTATCAATTCTTTTCTTCAATTGAAAGAAAAAGATTGAGTAGTTTCTTTAGCATCTTTCTTTTCGATTTTGTTGCTGCATTATTCTTTGCCTTAGCAGTTGGCAAAGGAAGATGTTAGGATTCCAAGCAGAGGAGAAAATGCTTCTTGTGGAATGCCCTAATGAGATATTATGATCAAGCCCGTTGATTGCTACATAGGTATATGATCATGAGCATCTCACACTTGATGAAAATACAACTTACGCAATGCATTGTGCATAGCAGATCCATGCTTAGTTGGTACGTCAATGGGGATTGTGGATCACTAGTCCCGTGTTTGCTTTTTAAAACAAACTTCTCTTGAACGATTAATTGAAGAAGTTTCTCACCACTATATATAGTATATGTATATGTTTGTTGTTGGAGTCATTGTCTATCATTGTAGAGCCATCTGAGCTTGACACACACGCACAAACACATTGAGTCAGAGTTGTTCATAAAATCGAAATACATAGGCTTTGTGTCCATTATCCATATCACCACTTATTTTTGCTATAAAAAACTACTCTTTATAGAATTTGCTCTTTGCTGTAAAAAAAAACTACTTATCTTTGTCTGGAAAGGCAACCAGCTTAGCTGTGCTTCAATATTTTTTGTTTTGTTTTTTAGAATTAGTGAAACTAGAAGACTCAGTGATTATGGCAGATATTGTCACTGGGCCTTTCATATCCTTTGTGGTAGAAAGGCTTGGCAATGTGCTCATCCAAGAAGCCAAATTGTTGAGTGGGGTAAAGGGCCAAGTCCATGAAATGCAAATCGAGTTAAAGCGGATGCAATGCTTTTTGAAAGATGCAGCTGCAAGGCAAGAAGGAGGAGACGAGATGGTCCACAACTGGGTTGTGGAGATCAGAGAAGTTGCTTATGATGCAGAGGATGTAATTGACACGTACATCATCAAAGTTGCATTTAGGAGGAGAACAGGTATCCTCAATGTCTTCATGAGGTTCTCTTGTGTGATCAAGGATTGTATAGCCATCCATAAGGTTGGGGTTGAGATTGAGGCCATCAAAACCAAGATCTCTAGCATCACGACAAGTTTACAAAAATATGGCGTAAGGGCAGAAAGTTCGAGTTCTATAGCTAAGGCTATAAGTGAAGGAGAAAGCTCGAGTTCTTCTAGGTATGAGACGCAACGACTGCTAAGGCAGTCTTATCCTCATATCATGGAGGAGGACATTGT
This sequence comes from Camellia oleifera, assembly GCA_022316695.1. Lineage (NCBI taxonomy): Eukaryota > Viridiplantae > Streptophyta > Magnoliopsida > Ericales > Theaceae > Camellia > Camellia oleifera. The sequence continues at coordinate 6,331,774 of CM039305.1, forward strand.
TGGCCTAGATAAAGACTTGACAGAAATAGTAGAACATTTGGTGAAGGAAGAGAGACAATGTCAAGTTGTTTCCATTTGGGGGATGGGCGGTCTTGGCAAGACCACCCTTGCTAAGAAAGTTTACCATCACAATGATGTCAGGCGCCATTTTGATTGTTTTGCTTGGGCTTTTATATCTCAACAATGTAATGTTAGAGAAGTTTTGGAAGGGATTCTAATTGGGCTTACCTCTCCATCCCTAGATGAGAGGAAAAAAATCAAAATAATGAATCATGGTGAGCTAGTTGAGGAACTTTTTCAAGTCCAAAGTCAGAAGAAATGTTTGGTGGTTATCGATGACATTTGGAAGGCTCAAGATTGGGAAATTTTGAGTCCGGCCTTCCCGGAGAAAAAAGATGCAGGTAGCAAAATACTGCTAACTACTCGCATAGAAGAAGTGGCTTCATACGCTGATCAACGGCATGATCTGAGGCATTTAACTGAACATGAGAGTTGGAAGCTGTTTGAAAAGAAAGCATCTATAGGTAATTAATAATTTTTTTATTTTTTTTTAAGAATTTCATAGTCAACGTAGATCTTATTTGATAGATCTTGATGAGAAAATTCTAAAAATACTAATTTTATTAAAAACCGACATTTACATCAAAAGTTATATTATTTTAAAGTTTAATATTTTGATAATAGTGATATTTGTTGGACTTTTAAGAAAAACTTTTTGTACTTATCGTTAATGCATTAAAGTTTTATTATGAGGGGGGGTTTTGACCAAATCCGCCTAAAATAAATAATAATAATAATAAATGCGGTCAAAGTTACTCTAAAAAAGATGATTTATAGTATGAACCGATAGACCAAAATCGATGGATCACAATCAATAAGATTAGATTTGGCCACTGAGAGGGTAATTTATACATAATTGGGCCGAGATAGGATCATGGGCCTTATTAAAGAAGATTAGAAGAAGTACTACTCTCAAGTGGTATTCCGGTCCAGAGTAAACTGTTCGCCGCCGGAGTAAGTTGTTGGGCTGAGTCCGGTCGTCATGCCTTTTTGGGGTAGCTCGGTCGCGCTGCTCAGAGCCGAAGTATGCTGGGCATGCTCTAAGACCTAAGTAAAGGTTAGCTCGGCTCGGTTCTTCTATGGATAGCTCGGCTTGGCATGTGAAGCCGAGGTAGAAGAAAGGGAAGGCAGACCGAGGTTACGGTTGGATCGGTCGCGACTTGTCAGCCCGGCATGAGGATGTTATTTCGGCCCGGTGGTAGTTCGGCCGTGCGGAAAAACCATCTCACTTGGTATAAATCTATAAAAAGCTCACCAACATCACCTGTGGAGATTGGTTGTAAAGTGACTGTAGATTCTAACCAACCTGTAAAGGTACGTTAGCCATGAGAGCTAGTCATGAGGCCATGAGGCCATGTGAAGAAAAGCCACCAAAAGTGAGAGTGAGCTGGCGGCCAGCTCACTTCTAAGATTCTCTCTTGTATTTGTAATCTCTATATATAGAAGGCTAAGAAGAATGGAGAGGGGGGGTGGAAAGATAGACAATAAGCTTGGAGGGAAAGAAGAGTGAACTATAGAGAGTGACTTGTAATTCATATTATTTGTTCAATACAGTAAATCTACAACCTGTGGACGTAGGCAATTTGCCGAACCACGTTAAACTCTTTGTGTTATTTTGCTTGATCAACAGGATTATACGGGCAAGATTATTTCTCCCCCGTACAATTGGCGCCGTCTGTGGGAAAGTACAGACAAGAACAAAGCCTCTTGATCAAGCTTTTCCTCTTGAAAATCAATGGCGCACAACGAAGATTTGCCACAGTCCGCCATTGACGGACAAACACCAGAAGGAGGTGTGAGGCGCGAAGGCCTACCTTTTATCCCTCCTATGGCGGACTTGGAACCACAACGTCAGAATCCTAGGAGGGATACGAGGGGAAGAAGACGGAACAGCAGCCCCCATCACTCTCGTTCGCGGAGCCCAGAGAGACAAAGGCGCATGATAGATCCTCAAACTTTGGAGGATCGCGTCAGGGAACAAGACGAGTTGATACGGCGGATGGCGGCGGACATGGAATCTCTCAAATGCCAGATGAAGGGAAAAGGAGTGGCGACAGGAGAAGGGCGCATGAGCAAGACGCCCCCTCGCCACTCAGGAGGTCGTGGTAGGGATTCCACACCCTCTCAGGCGGAGAGTAGAAGCCTTAGGACAGGCGACATGTAATCCAGATCATCTAGGACTCGTCGCTCCAGGTCTGAGAGGACGAGATCTGAGAAGTCATACACTGAGGGAAGTACGTATTGGCCCTCGCACACACACCAGACAAGGTCTAGGCAGACGGAGTTACCCAGATCGTCCAACTTACGATCCGTGCTTGAAGAGAAGGCGCGATGGAAGGAAGACACCAAGGCGCGCGATCCGCACAAGGTTTCAGCCTTACAGCGGATGGCTCCTCGGACGCACGGAAGCGTCGAGGTTGGAATGCCAACACCGCGCCCAGCTTACGAACCAACGGACAAGGTATTGGCGAGGCTGCAGACCTCACCATTCGTCCCAGCAATAGAGAATGCGCCCCTTCCTTCAGGCTTCCTACAGCCCAAATTCACCATGTACGAGGGGAAGACAGATCCCTATTCACACTTGAGTCACTTCCGCCAGGTTGTGGCAGTGTATCGGCGTAACGAAGCCTTGATGTGCATTCTATTCCCCTCAAGCCTTGGCGACCTAGGCCTGACTTGGTTTGAAAGGCTTCCAGAAGGCAGTATAGCCTCCTGGGCGCAATTGGCGGAGGCATTTGTGACACGGTTCAGGACGAACACCAAAACCCCAGTGGAGATCGACCAGTTACTCTCCATCGACATGGGCGACAAAGAAACCCTAAGGTCATACAACAGCCGCTACTGGGAGACCTTCAACCAGATTGGAGACTGCCCCACCAATCTCGCCATTGCGCAGTACAAAAGAGGCCTTCCAGTCGGCAACCGACTAAGGGATTCCATCACTATGGCACCACCCCTCACCATGGAAGCTTTGATGGATAGGGTGCATCAACACATCAGGGTAGAGGAGGATGGCGCCCGTGCCAAGGCAAGATCTGGCGCAACCATGGTACCGGAGAAGAAGACCTCAACAAAGGTCAATGCGGTAGATCGCCCGAACCAGTACAGGCGACGCAGGCAAGACTACGGCGAGGATCAGGACAAGAGATGGTTGAGAGTCCGCACTGCCACAACTACAGTATTCAAGAAACCGATCTACCGAATACTCAGTGAGATACGAGACGAGCCTTTCGTCAAGTGGCTAGCCAAGCTAGGCGAAGCACAGAGAGACTACGACGACAGATCACGGTGCACCTTCCACAAAGAGAAGGGGCACCGCACTGAGAATTGCACGCCATTGAGGCAGCATCTGGAGGAGTTAGTGGCGGCAGGCCACCTGGATAAATACATCGAGGGAGGAACACAGCCAGCCCCCCAGGACCATCACAACCCCAACGGGATGCCGATTGACGCTCCACCCCAAGGTATTATCAACGTGATACATGGAATCATTGAACCTGAGCGTGTATGCGAGCTCAGAGGATCAATCAAAAAGGCCGAGTACTTAAGAGAGGTGCTAAGTGCCCAACCAGCCGTCAAGAAGGGGAAGACAGAAGTCACAAATGTCATGTCTTTTTCGAACAAAGACTTGGCAAGGATATATTGCCCTCACAATGACGCCTTGGTCGTCACTCTCCGAGTCAAGGATTTTGACGTCAAGCGGATTCTGATTGACCAGGGTAGTTCATGTGAGATCATGTACTATGAAACCTTCAAGCAAATGAAGTTGCATGATAAGGACTTGGCGTCTGCCGTATCTCCCCTTATCGGATTCAACTCCATGCCAGAGTGGCCCGTCGGCAAAATTATCCTCCCAGTCAGGGCAAGGAGTGTGATGAAACAGGTGGAGTTCTGGGTGCTGAAGGTCCCCTCCACTTACAACATTATTTTGGGCAGGACATGGCTGCATGCCATGCGCTCAGTGGCGTCCTCCTACCACCAAGTGATGCGATTCCCCAACGACACCGGAATAATGGAAGAAGTTTATGGAGATCAACTCATGTCGAAGCAGTGCTTTGTCGCGGTGAATGGCAGTCACGCTGCCAAAGGGCACGTTCATTCAGTGGAAGAACCTGAGAGTAATGAATTGTTCGCAGATGTTGGCAAAGCGGCTAGTCAGAAAGCGGTGGAGGACTTGGTGAAAGTCAGAGTAGATGAAAAGAATCCGGATAAGTTCTTTCTGCTTGGTTCGTCATTGTCCAGCACTGAGAGATCGGAGGTTTTGGAATTTTTGACCTCCAACATCGAAGTGTTCGCCTGGACGCCTTACGACATGCCAGGCATTGATCCCAACTTCATTTGCCACCAACTCAATGTCCACCCGACAGCCAGGCCAATCATTCAGTGCACCCGCAGATCGGCACTCCACCACGCCGAAATAGTGGCGGATGAGGTCGGAAACTTGCTGAAAGCAGGAGTAATCAGAGAAGTGCACTACCCAAGATGGATCTCCAACACCGTCGTAGTACCAAAGAAGAATGGCAAATGGCGTGTCTGTGTCAACTACAAAACAGTTAACAAGGCGTGCCCGAAAGATAGCTTTCCTCTACCAAGGATAGACCAACTGGTAGACCTAACGGCGGGACATAACCGACTTAGCTTCCTGGATGCATACAGGGGCTATCACCAAATCGCCATGCATGAACCAGATCAGGAAGTGACTTCATTCACAACTCCAAGAGGTCTTTACTGTTACAAGGTCATGCCCTTTGGCCTAAAGAACGCAGGGGCGACATTCCAGAGAATGGTCATCAAGATGTTTGAGTCGTTATTAGGCAAAACAATGGAAGCTTACATAGACGATATGGTGGTTAAAAGCAAGGATGAGAATGACCACCTCAAGGACCTGGGAGAGATGTTTGAGATATTGAAGAAGCACAAGTTACGCCTCAACGCGTCGAAGTGTGCGTTCGGAGTAGGATCTGGCAAATTCCTAGGCTTCTTGGTGACCAACAGAGGTATAGAAGCAGATCCTTCTCAGATCAAGGCAATCCAGGATCTGGAGAGGCCAAACTCGGTAAAGGAAGTGCAGCATCTTATCGGCATGGCGGCTGCGCTCAATCGGTTCATAAGCCGGTCGTCAGACAGGCTGCGACCGTTCTTCCATGCGCTGAAGGCCAAGTTTGAGTGGGACGAAGAATGCGACCACGCCCTGGCGAGCCTAAAAGAGTACATGTCTTCTCCACCGCTACTGGTAACCCCAATTCTCGGAGAAGAACTCTATTTGTACCTAGCAGTCTCGCAGCATGCAATTAGCGCGGTTTTGGTCCGCGCAGAGGGAATCCAACATCTTCCCATCTACTATGTTAGTAAGACATTACTGGACGCCGAAACAAGGTACTTGCCACTGGAAAAACTGGCGTTAGCCTTGATGATGGCCTCAAGAAAGTTGTCGCACTATTTTCATGCCCACACAATAGTTGTCCTCACAGCCTTCCCGTTAAAGGCTTTGTTTGAAAGGGCGAATTTTTCTGGGCGAATTTTGAAGTGGGCGGTAGAGTTGGGACAATATGACATCAAGTTCCAACCCAGGACCGCAATAAAGGCGTAAGCATTGGCAGATTTTGTCGCAGAATTCACGCCAGGAAGTCATCACATTTGCCCAATCGACCTAATTGAAATAACCAAACTAGGGATGGAAGTTGACGTCGAAATAACGCAACCCCTAGTACTGGTTACTCAGTCAGGCCCCAACGCGGACCAGGGTAAGGAATGAAAGGAAGAAGCGAACCATACTACACCAAATCAGAACTCGCCAATAAATAAAGACTTGGTACAATCAGGTAGTAAGGGCAGACGGTAAGCATGGACCTTGTAGAAGACACCGGCAAAGTGGAAGAACTCAAGGCATCATCTGACCCCTCCGCTTGCTGGAAGTTGTTCGTTGGAGAGATGTGGAAGCTCTTCGTAGATGGAGCATCCAATCGGCATGGAGCAGGACTGGGCATAGTCCTCATCTCTCCAGACGGCCTAATAGTGGAGCAGGCAATTAAACTCGGCTTCCCAGCATCAAACAACGAAGCGGAGTATGAAGCGCTTCTGGCAGGTCTCAAGTCAGCATTTTACATGAAGGCAACCGAGCTAATGGTGTACAGCGACTCACAGCTGGTGGTAAACCAAGTATCCGGCGACTACGAAGCAAAAGATAATAGAATGGCTAAGTACCAAGAATTGGTCAGGACGGAGATCAAGAAGTTCGCCGCTGTAAGGATAGAACAGATTGGCAGGGAGGAAAACAGCAAAGCAGACGAACTAGCAGGCATTGCTTCGATGGCGGACACCTCCATCCCACATCCATTGTTGATCGACTACCTGCCTAGACCAAGCATTGAAGACCCCGAAGCGGAACAGGTATGTTGTGCAGAGTTAGGCCCTTCTTGGATGGATCCCATCATACTGTTCCTGAAAGACGGCACCTTACCGGAAGAGAAGAAAGAAGCGAACAGAATAAGAGCAAAATCGCAACGATTTTGGCTCTCTCCGTCCCTGGCATTGTACAAGAAGTCGTTCACAGGACCTTACTTAAAGTGTGTTCATCCCAGCAAAGTGGAAGCATTCTTATTTGAAATACATGAGGGTGTATGCGGCAGCCATCAAGGAGGAAGATCATTGGCGTATCGAGCAATTTCACAAGGATATTGGTGGCCTTACATGCAAGCGGATTCAGAGAAATATGTCAAAAAATGCGAAAAGTGTCAAAAATTCGCAGACCAAATACACCAACCTGCCAGAGAACTTCTACCTTTAACTAGCCCATAGCCCTTTGCAATGTGGGGACTGGATATAGTAGGGCCACTTCCTACGGCACCAGGCAACAGAAAGTTCTTTCTTGCGGCAACTGACTACTTCACAAAGTGGGTGGAAGCAGAAGCTTTAGCGTCAATCAAGGAAAAAGATGTCAAAAAGTTTGTCTGGCAGAATATCATCACTCGTTTTGGCATACCAAAGGCATTAATCTCGGACAACGGAACTCAGTTCGACGGCAGAATTTTCAGAGGCTTTTGTGAAGAATACAAGATAGAGTTCTACAATTCTACACCGGCGTATCCCCAAGCAAATGGTCAGGCAGAGGCGTCGAATAAGGTAGTCTTGGATGGATTGAAGAAAAGGTTAGAAAGAGCGAAAGGCAAGTGGGCAGAAGAGCTCCCTCATGTTTTATGGGCTTACCGCACCACGCCTCGACGATCAACGGGAGAAACACCATTCTCCCTAGCTTATGGCATGGAAGCAGTCATCCCATTAGAAGTTGGTCTCCCCACCATCCGAAGCGAAAACTTTGACCTAGACTTAAATGGCGAAGCCATAGCATTGGAGCTTGACCTTGTGGAAGGAAGAAGAGACAGAGCATTGGTTCACATCGCCTCCTACCAACAAGAGTTGTCCAGAAAGTACAACAAAACAGTGCATCCAAGGCAATTCAAACTCGAAGATTGGGTTCTCCGCAAAGTGATGGGAAATACCTTGGTTCCGGGAGATGGCAAGTTGGGGCCTAATTGGGAAGGACCTTACAAAGTGGTCGGATTTGCAGGCAAAGGGGCATACCACTTGGAAGATGAGGACGGCAAAGCAATTCCCAGGCCATGGAACACTGCCAATCTCAAGCTGTTTTATTTCTAGTATGTGTAATTTTTTACTGGAAAACAAATTGATTCTTAGCACAATTGTTTTCGGAAGAGGGTTGCTTTAGTAAGATCGGAGCTTTATCAACACAGTTGGCTGGATTAAACCAACACCCCTCCTAAGCCCCGGATAAGGCTGCAGGACGTTTGGTCGGAATAACCAAACACTTTATTCTAAATTGGCCGGAAAAACCAATTTAGAGGTTGGCTGGATTAAACCAACACCCCTCCTAAGCCCCGGATAAGGCTGCAGGACGTTTGGTCGGAATAACCAAACACTTTATTCTAAATTGGCCGGAAAAACCAATTTAGAGGTTGGCTGGATTAAACCAACACCCCTCCTAAGCCCCGGACAAGGCTACAGGACGTTTGGTCGGAATAACCAAACACTTTATTCTAAATTGGCCGGAAAAACCAATTTGGAGGTTGGCTGGATTAAGCCAACACCCCTCCTAAGCCCCGGATAAGGCTGCAGGACGTTGGGTCGGAATAACCAAACACTTTATCCTAAGTTGGCTGAAAAAACCAACTTAGAGGTTGGCTGGATTAAACCAACACTCTGTACCCTTCAGCCGAAGTAAGTATATTGGCCGAAGAATGGTTGGCTGGATTAAACCAACACTCTGTACCCTTCAGCCGAAGTAAGTATATTGGCCGAAGAATGGTTGGCTGGATTAAACCAACACTCTGTACCCTTCAGCCGAAGTAAGTATATTGGCTGAAGAATGGTTGGCTGGATTAAACCAACACTCTATACCCTTCAGCCGAAGTAGGCATATCGGCTGAAGAGTGGTTGGCAGAATTAATACCTCTGTACTCTTCGGCCGAAGTAAGTATATCGGCCGAAGAGTGGTTGGCAGGAGCACTTTATTAAGCTAAAGACCGAGATGGTTATCTCGGCACGGAAACATTGACAGGAGATCAAAACCGAAATAGCAATTGGAAGCAAACATTCAAAATCGAGATCACAGTTGAGCAAATTAGTTCATGGAGAATTCATTTTTAGTTCATGGAGAATTCATTTCAAATGCAAGCGTACATACACAAAACCGAAATAAGAGTTGAAGAAAGATTTTTTCATTGAAACACAGAACAAAGTACAATTGAGGGGCCGCAGCCCGGTTACAAAGTTCATAAAAGAAAGAAATAATCAACGGAGGAGTGCGTCCAATTCGGCGTCAAACTCATCCTCAGTAGTTGTTTGGAGACCGGTGTTTGCTGGGAGTTCGGTCTGAGGAGGGAGCTCAGTTTGGACCGTCGTATCAATCGGCAGCTCGGTGTCAGCTGGTAACTCATTGGTCAAGTCTTCAACCACTAGCTCTGGCCGAGCTGCCTGATTGATAGGTTGTTCGTTGACGGCCGGAGTGAGAGTTGGTTCTTCCTCAGAATCATCATCGTCGTCGTCATCATCATCCTCATCATCGGACCCCTCAAGGAACTGCTTTTGGAGATCGGCAGCATACTTAGAAAGTGAAGCTGGAATGGAGTACGGTGGAGCGTCGTAAGCTTCAGTGTCGGGCGCGCAACCGAACTTCTCCACCGCAGTCCTCCAGCCACATTTGAAGAAGAGATCTTTTGCTGCGTCGCACTGAAGGGTATAGGCTACTTCGGCCTCCTTAAAACCCTGCTTCTTGGCCTTTTTCACCTCCCTCTTCAGTTCGTTTATTTCGGTGTCTTTTCTCTTCTCAATCCTGGCCAGCTGGTGCAAGAATTTATCTTTTGTTTCGGCAGCAACCTTCTTCTTTTCATCTTCAACCGAATTTGCAACTTCGGTCAGTCGACTGTTCTCTGCCTAGAGCTCGGCCAGCTGCTTTTTTGCCTCCTCTAGCTCGGCCGTTTTTGATTCGGCCTCAGCCATGGCCTCTCTGGTATTCCTCCTAAGCTCCATGACCTTCCTATGTGTAACTTGGTTTTTTTGGATGGCCTGTAAAAGAGAAGTAACGATTAACCGCACTGAAAGTTGGGAACAATCTGCATAAAAAGATGAAAGCTGCTTACCAAGATCATGGACTTAGTGGAAGACCGGATTGACTTCAGCTCGGTGTTGAGCTGCTTGTAGTGGTGCTCCATATCTTTGGGAAGGCACACACTTTTGGCTAAGTTGAAAGCCATCAAGTGGTCCTTCTCAGCCACCACCGAGTCCGAGGCAGTGATGTCTCGGTCGTTGAAGGTAAGGATAGGAGCCCATTTGGAGGAAGTGGCAGTTCGGTCAGATTGTTCTAGTTGGAAGCTTTGCTGGGTGCTTGGGGAGAGACTTGTGGCAGAATGGTCTCATCCTCATCCGCAAGTCGTTGCTCGGTTTGTCCAGTCCGGGCACGTTTGCGTGGACGAGATGAGGATGGCTGTTGGGCTTGAAGGGCCACCACGGTCTCAGTAGTCCGATTGGTGGGTTGTACATCGGTGGGAGTTGTAGCGGTCAGAAGGGCCTTTAGCCTGTTCTTCTTCGCCATTTCTTGTTCGGCAATAAGTGGCACGAGGTTGATCTGGGGCAAGGAGGGGTCCGGTTCTGGTGCGTCTTCAAGGAGGAAGTCGGTCACCTTTGCTTTTCGGCGACCGGTGTAGCGGTAGGTCGGTTGGAAGTTCAGAAGCTTTGCCCAACTTCTCTCCTTTACTCTTAGTGCGGCGCGCAGAAGATCAAGGTTGGGGTAGCCATAGTTGGAAAGGAGATGGGCTTTGTCTGCAAAAAAGTGAAATGTTAGTTCGGCTCAGAGAAGGAAGCCGAAATAAAAAGAATGCATGTATGTGAAATGCAACCGAAGTATGTATACCGGGCTCTCCTTTTTTCCAGTTTATTCTTCGGCCTGGAATCTGGGCTTGAAGGTCTTCAAAATTCCCAGAGACCCAGAAGAAGTCATCATCGTTCAAGTCTTTATCCGGTGTGTGTTTTATTATTTTTTCTCGGCCACGGCGTACTCTCAAGTAATAACACCAGCCTTCGTTCTTGGATCCTATGGAGTATTGGTGTAGTATCTCGGCCAAACCTAGGTTGAGACCGGTTTTGTGGTTTAGAGCGGCTATACCCATTATTATTCGGTATGTATTAGTGGACAGCTGAGTGGGGCATAGTCTGGTTTGTCTTAAGAATTCACATATTAAGGGTTGGACTGGGAATCTGAGTCCGGTTTCTATTATTGATTGGAGGGTGAAGGGGACAAAGCCTTCGTTGTCCCAGGGATCTACATCTTTTTTGGCCAAGGCCAGATTTACATCGGCTGGGATATTGTAATCCTCTCGGAAATCGGCTAGACCTCCTGGGGTTTCTACTAGGAACCTATATTTTCCCATTTTATCGTCTAAGTTATGAATAAATTACTTCGGTCGAAAAATTGTGCCCAGTAGCTCGGTTGAGCGTAGTGGAGTGCCTGGCAACCTAGAGTCTGCAAAGTGGAAAAACAAGGTGTTAAGCACTGATCATCGACCGTGCTACAAAATCAAAGCAAGAAAAGAAGACCTATTTCGGTTGCAAAGGGTACTGCAGGATCTACGTCGGTCTAAAAAAGGTGCATGTTATCTCGGCTCTTCAAAGTTTTTGGTTATCTCGGTTTGGCTGGGTGTCTCGCTACTTCGGTTGAGCATCAAGGGGCAGCTTCCTGAGTTCGGTTGAGAAACTGAGAAAGCATGCTTAGCCTTTAGCTCGGTCGAAGTCTAAGATTCTCTAGTTCGGTGCGTTTATATTTCGGCTAATGTGAATCAGATGGTGACTTATTAGAACAACTATGAGTTCTACAAGTTATAGTTTGGTTCTTGTCTGCCTAAATCTATGTACGGCAAGAACAGTTTCCTAGTTCGGTTGGATGAGTTTTAAAGATCAAAAGTGGTGTTCTACTAGTTATTCATGAAGTTCATAAGGTTCTTACGAAATTTGGCCAGAAATACAACATGGAGCTAAACATGAAAAGTGTATTGCAAAAACACCAAACAGACTACAACAGATTGAATGAAAGCAAAAACAAAGGAAACGGAAACAGGTTTATGACGCTTACCTGGTAAAGAGGGAGAAGAACGAGATGGGAGCAGCAGCAACAATGGGGAACTCGAGCTCGATAGTTGGGAGAGCAAAAGCAGAAGTAGAGAGAGAATGAAAGTGAGGAGGTAGATCGAAAATAAGGGAAATATTTTGTGTAGAAGGAGGAAGGGCGGGAAACTGTTCAAAAATTGTGGAACACGAGGGCGGCTGCACCGCTGTGGGGGTCCAATCGGAGGATGCCACGTGTCACTCGAATACTGAACGGTTCAGTAGCTGGGGTTGAAGAGACGTTTTGACCGGACATGCTCAGCTCGGTCGAAGAAGCTAAAAGGTTCTCAGCTCGGCTAGGGTAGCTATGAATTCGTATCTCGGTTGGGCCGATTTGCAAATTCTAGCTCGGCTATTTGTAGATCGGTTTGAAAGCAGGTAATCCCTATCATGCTTTGCAGATGGAATTAAGGGGCAATTGAGAGGGTAATTTATACATAATTGGGCCGAGATAGGATCATGGGCCTTATTAAAGAAGATTAGAAGAAGTACTACTCTCAAGTGGTATTCCGGTCCAGAGTAAACTGTTCGCCGCCAGAGTAAGTTGTTAGGCTGAGTCCGGTCGTCATGCCTTTTTGGGGTAGCTCGGTCGCGCTGCTCAGAGCCGAAGTATGCTGGGCATGCTCTAAGACCTAAGTAAAGGTTAGCTCGGCTCGGTTCTTCTATGGATAGCTCGGCTTGGCATGTGAAGCCGAGGTAGAAGAAAGGGAAGGCAGACCGAGGTTACGGTTGGATCAGTTGCGACTTGTTAGCCCGGCATGAGGATGTTATTTCGGCCTGGTGGTAGTTCGGCCGTGCGGAAAAACCATCTCACTTGGTATAAATCTATAAAAAGCTCACCAACATCACCTGTGGAGATTGGTTGTAAAGTGACTGTAGATTCTAACCAACCTGTAAAGGTACGTTAGCCATGAGAGCTAGTCATGAGGCCATGAGGCCATGTGAAGAAAAGCCACCAAAAGTGAGAGTGAGCTGGCGGCCAGCTCACTTCTAAGATTCTCTCTTGTATTTGTAATCTCTATATATAGAAGGCTAAGAAGAATGGAGAGGGGGGGTGGAAAGATAGACAATAAGCTTGGAGGGAAAGAAGAGTGAACTACAGAGAGTGACTTGTAATTCATATTATTTGTTCAATACGGTAAATCTACAACCCGTGGACGTAGGCAATTTGCCGAACCACGTTAAACTCTTTGTGTTATTTTGCTTGATCAACATGATTATACAGGCAAGATTATTTCTCCCCCGTACAGCCACAATCAACAGAAAAAATTAATTTATAGTATCAACAATGCCCCCTCATTTAAGGCAAAATAGTAAAAGTGAATTTTGCCTTAAATGATATAAAGGACAAAGCCTGGGATAACCCCAATGACATTTTTTAACCATTGTTGTTTTTCAAATCATATCACAAAGATTAACTTCTGGTGTGATCCACACATCCACAGTGGATGTTGGATTCCAAAACTCAAATTAGTTGAATGTTATGAAAAATTCATTAATTTTGACACTTTGAACAATGTCAAAAAATTCACATTCAACAATTGTGAGTTGTTCATAATTTTCAGCCATCTTTGGCTTCAAACCATGCCCCCCAAGTGAATCTGCACTATCATCTTGTGATTAATTTTTAACATCTTTTGAGAGAATGAGCTGTTTTTCTATTTTAGCCACTATTGGCTTATGAAAATTCTCCAAAATCATGTTATCTTCATGACTTAGTGTACTAACCCTTTGAGCCACATTCCTTGGCATTTCATGAATAATTGGCTCCTTAGAAATATAGGTATTAGCCTCCCAAGCCACATTATTTTCATTACCTTAATTTTTTTCTTGGCCATTAAGCCTTCTAAATTATGCTCCAAATATCGAATTTCTTCATCAATTAAGTAAATTTGGCCTTCAAGTTGATGGATTTTTTCATCAAAATAATTTAAATCTCTTTGCATCAAATAATATGGAGATAATGAAATTATTTGAAATCTTTGCCAATAAAAAGAATTAATTTCCCATTTCATGGCCAAACTTTCACTCCCGCGCTAATAAATTTCATCCTTACAATGTCAAATCATATCATTCGTCTTGCCATCATGTTGTCAATAGATATTAGAATCATTGCCATAATATTGGTAATCTTTAGACTTGGACGATGAGACATTCCATTGATAATTTATACCCATGGGAATATTGCCACTCCATTGGCAGTTTGCATCCATGGGTGTATAAGACGTAGACATGTCACTTGAAGGTATGATTCCATAAGCATTAGTTTGCTTCTTCATCGCCATAACTCCAAATTAGACAGGTCTCACCGAACGTGCCAAATTATGTTAGCAAAAATTTAGTTTGGGTTAAATCGACAGCGAAGATTTGACAGAGAAACCAAACTTTCACAAACAAACAGATCAAGCAATTGTGGTTGGTGTCCTATGCCTTGATAGATTCAAGGACTTCTTTTGAGGTTATCGACAGAGAGAAATAAATTAAAAACTGATATTATACTGTTGAAATTGTTACTTGTTAAAAAGAATTGAACAAGAACAAAAACAAAAATACAAAAGAACTAGAAAAAAGTTTACTGATTACAAGAACCAAAAAACCATTACAAAACCACTAAATTAAGACTGCTCCTAGAGAAAATAAACTACTCCTATGATATGTTAAAGTAATCTACTCCTAAATAAAAAAACTCTGATGAGTTAAATGTTTTTGTTGATGTCCTTCTTGCGCCTATTTATAAGCTTTTGTCCACGATTTCAATTGCTCAACAACTGCTATAGGTAGTTTCTTTTACCCATTTAAGTCCATGTGTTCCCATCTTTTTAGCCATTTTCCTTTGCTCTTTCAAAGATTATCTCCTTCCTTCTAGCCATTTCCTCAACTGCTCATAACTGTCCATAATCGCTTCCAACTCTCTTTTTGCCCCCACATACTTCAACTTGAAATCCAAGACTTGCCAAGATCATCGCCAAACTTCTGTTGACATATAACTTTAGAAAATAGGTACAAACAACCTGCATTACAATAAAATAAATAGTAATAATAAATGCGGTCAAAGTTAATCTAAAAAAGATGATTTATAGTCTAAACCGATAGACTAAAATCGACAGGCTACAATCGATAAGACTAGATTTGGCCACTATTGATAGAAAATTAATTTATGGTGTCAACACAAACAAAAAATATTTAACCATCTTCAGTAACTCTACCTTTTAAAATACTGTTTTCCAAATAGATGGATGCATATTATTTTTCAAGGTAGATAAAACCATGTTTATTGAATTAGTACTTAATGTGACATAGGTCTTAAAAGTTTTATTTGTTAATCTAAAGAAAAGTTTACCGGACTTGTTAGTATTTGGAGAGAAAAGATAAGTCGATAAAGTATAAAAAATTGTGGGTGAATTATATCGGCGGTTTCTATATTTTAACCCTTGTGTTATTTTGATCCCTATACTTTTAATTGACTCAATTTTGATATTTAATTTTAGATTTTGTTTCAATTTGGTTCAATTAATAATATTAGTATTTTTTAAGAAAAATTATCACTAAATTAGTTGAGATTAACTAATTGAATTAAGTAAATTTATAATTTTACCCTTAAAAATATGGCACGTGACACTTATGTGCGTATTTTTCCAAAAAAAAAATGCTAAGAGTTGCAATCAATTGGATCAAATTGAGACAAAATTATAAATTCAAGGTTAAAATCGAGCTAATTAAAAGTACATAAATTAAAATGACACATGCGATAAAGTACATGAACTACAATTATAACAACAATGCTAGAGGGCCACAATTTTTGTGGCCACAATGGCTCAAAACTGCCAAAACGACGTCGTTTTTGGTGCAAAACATGCCAAAACGACGTCGTTTTGGCAGTTTTGAGCCATTGTGGCCACAAAAATTGTGGCCCTCAAACATTTTCCCAATTATAATTTGTTCAAAATTTGGAGGTGGCTAATTTTGGGCTCAGGAGTAACTTGTATCACCCAATTATCTTCTTCAAATGACTTACTGTACATTTGATAAACACAGGTACTAGGTTATCCATGCTACATTTGTTTCTATTTTATATCAATAATTAATATATTACGTTATTTTTTACTCTTAATTTGCAAACTTTACGTTATTTTTTACTCTTAATTCGCAAACTTAATGATAGATGACTCACATTTTTGTGTGTATTTGTATCATTTAATTTTACAGAATTTGAGCCGAGCACTGAAATGATGGAGTTAGGGAAGGAAATGGTGAAGCACTGTGGGGGTCTACCGTTGGCCATTGTGGTATTAGGAGGACTTCTAGCAAACAAGCACAAGATGGAGGAGTGGAAAGAGGTGAGTAAAAACATCCGTCATTACTTAAACAAGAAGGGTAAAGGCAGCCATGGAGGAGTTCCAGTATCAGACATTTTAGCTTTAAGTTACCAAGACTTGCCGTACCATCTGAAGGCGTGCTTTTTGTATTTGAGCCATTTTCCTGAAGATTATGATATACGTGCAGAAAAATTAGTTCAAATGTGGATGGCTGAAGGCATTGTGTCATCATCAGTACCACCTGCACAAGTAGGAGAAATGAAGGTAGAAAAGACAACGTTGGATGTTGGAATGCGTTATTTAAGTGAACTAGCACAGAGATGCATGGTTCAAGTCCAATTAACAACGTTCAGCAGAAGGATTAAACTTTGTCGCCTCCATGACCTCATGCGGGACTTATGCTTGTTGAAAGCCCAAGAGGAGAATTTTCTCAGGGTTGTTTGTGTTGAAGCCTTTGATAATCAACTACTCAAGTGGGAGAACTCTGCCTCTTCATCTTCATCGTCACCGTTGACCAAAATTCGTAGGCTTGCTGTGTACTATTTGGGTGATCATGATGCGAATAATATAAGGAGAGAATTTATTAATCTCGAAGAATTAACTAATCACCACCATCTGCGGTCATGCCAATTTTACTTCTTTGGAAACCGTTTGGAAATTTCTGGTTGGGAACAGATAAAATCACTTCTCAAGGGCTTCAAGTTGCTTAGAATTTTAGATGCTGAAAGCATGAAAACCAAAGCGAAAGGGATGTTGCCGGGAGACGTAGGAAACCTGTTTCACTTGAGATATTTAAATATAAAAGATTCTGAAATTGAAATTGTGCCTTCTTCTATAGGCAACTTGAGATTCCTCCAAACCCTAGATTTAAGGGCACCTTATGGACTAGAAATACCCAATGTCCTGTGGAGGTTGGAACAATTGAGACATCTATATCTTCCTACTGAAATCAAGTTGACTGGTAGAAGTAAGTTGCGATTGGATGGTTTGAGCAAATTGGAGACGCTAGAAGACTTTGATACAGAGTATTGTGATGTCAGATACTTTCCCAAACTGACAAATCTTCGAAAAGTTGGAGTTTATTCGGGAGCCCCCAAAGACTTGGCAGTGATCCTTAAATCTCCAATCCTCCTCAACAATGCAAACAGCCTTCTTCTACCATCTTTATCCTTCACGATTGTTGGAGATTTCGAAACGGAAGAAGAACAAAGCCTTTTAAGGCAACTTTTAGGATGCCACCATCTTCGCAAATTGGAATTACGTGGGTCCCTGAATCCGGTTAAGAAATTCCCAGACCAATTCCCTCCAAATCTCACCAAGTTAACCATGTGGAATACGAAACTAGAGGAAGACCCAATGCCAACATTGGAGAAGTTGCCCATCTTAAGGACTCTCATCTTAGATTATGAGTCCTACATTGGGAAGGAGATGCTTTGTTCTTCTGCACCACCAACAACAACAACAGCACCATCCAGCATCAGTGGTGGAGGAGGAGGAAGAGGAGGGGGCTATGGCGGCTGTGATGGTGGAGGTTTTCCGAAACTCGTATCTTTACAACTCTACTTTCTTCAAAACTTGGAGGAGTGGAGGGTGGAACAAGGAGCCATGCCCTGTCTCATCCATTTAGTAATTAAAGGATGCCGAAAATTGAAGGAGATTCCGGACGGATTGAGGTTCATTACCACCCTCCGTGAATTGGAAATTTACTACGCATCTGAAGCACTCCAACAGAGGGTTAGAGAAGGAGGAGAGGACTTCCACAAAGTCCAGCACGTGCCTTCCATCATATTACGACTGATCGACTGATCTTTCTCGGATCCTCCTACATTACATCAGGTTGGTTGGTTGGTTGGTTCATGCTTTTTAGTTTCTTTCCCCTCCCTTTCCTTTCCTTTATTTCTTTCTTTTTTTAAGGATTAATTTCACTTTTATCTCTAAACTGTCAATATTTTTTATTTCAACTCTAAGTAATCAATCTCGTCTATTTAACCCCTTAAGTTTTAAATTTTTATTCATATAGTCCAATTAAAGACGATTGTAAAAATCAATAACCATTGAAAAAAAAAAAAACATAATTTTATAATTTGAACAACTTAAATCATACAATTAAACACCCATTAAGGCCTCGTTTGACAAGTAGTGATTTTAGTCAAAAAGTCACTAAAAAAATCAAAAACCCAACAACTTATACTAAAAAATCAAAGATTCTCTTTTCTCTCTATTTTTTGCACATCTTTTCATAAAAAATCAAAAAGTCATCCCAAATATACTAATTTTTTTTACATCATATTTTAGTCAAAAAGCCAAAAAATTACTAAAACAATATGTTCCCAAACGAGGCCTAAGTTGGTTGTAGGTTGTAATTTATTCAAAATAATAAAAAAAAATTAGTATTTTGTTGTATGGTTTAAGATATTCAAATTCTCAAATAATTATTTTTTTAATGAAATTAAATTTTAACAGTTTTTCTGTTTGTGTAATTGTCTCCAATTGGAATATACAAACATAAATTTAAAACTTTAGAAACTAAATAGATGAAAATGATAGTTTATGAATGAAATAGAAAAAAGAAGTATAGCTACCTTTCAAATTTCATGTCAAATAATAGAGAACACGCGCTTGCATATATCCATGTCAAGATATGCTCTCCAATCTTATGATATTTAGAGAATAGCCATTCTTGCAATCTCAAGCCTCCTTTGCATTGGAGAAATATCATTGTATGCAACTCACGTAGCTCGTTTTATGTTTGCATACAATACGTGGTGAAATTCTCCTATGTTGTTTGTATGTGCGATAGAATTTATAGTAGTATTGTTTATGAATCTAATAACATGTCTTTATCCAAGGAATGCAATTTTTTAGGCACAAATAATTAATCTACTCCGACTTTTAAAATGACTGTAGGGGCTAAAATAGTCGAGATTCCATTAAAATCAGTGCACAATTGAACTTTAAATCACCTATTCCAGTGAATTTAGAGTTAGAAAAATATCTTATCTATAATAAAATTTACATGAATTCTATTGTAGTTAAATCTTGTTGGCCAATCCTCATTTGCTATTTGAATATATGCAAAATGAATTTTTGCTTTCTTAGCCTGTTAATCACTGGATGATTAAAGTGGGAAGACAATATGATACACAATGTCTGTTGTAGTTTTGCGGGACATAGTGTCATTGGCCATAAAAAAAAAAAAGTTTTGTTCATGCAATTTTAGCCATTTCCACCAAATCCTCAAGATTTCACTTAGCGTAGCTTTCTCATAAAGACTCTAGAAACATGATTTGAATGTTTGGTCTTTGCATATCATATAGTTATATACTGCCCCAGGTATCTACTAAACTGATCTATGAGAATATATGATAATTTAGTTGATCAGTTATGGTCAATCCTTTGGAACATTTGAATTAACCCATTGAAATGGGGAAAATAATAATAATAATAATTCAATTTAAGGCTTACTGGTTTGTTGCCCTGGTCAATTGGGATTGAGATGTCGGCATCATAAAGAACAGATATTAGGCTGGTATACTGCTTCACTCAACCTATCATCCTTCCTTCCAATTCAGCCCAAGATCACATAATCGCCAATTCTCATTCATATGTTTTTCTTGCCGATGTTGTAATCTCATCAAGTCCATTCCTCTTTCTCAACATGGCTTTCCAGATAGGCTTCATTGGGGTTTTGGGGACTTCATTGTTGACTCTGCATATAAGCCACCTTGAAGACTGACACATCACTCAGTCCCTAAATCTACGGTAGTGTTGCTAGAATGATTATGGGCAGGAATGGAATGACTATTCCTTGGCTTCCTAACGGAATGGCCATTTATACTGGATATAAGAATTGCTCTTCAATGCATCAGAACCTGCTACTCTTCAATGCATAAGAACCTGCTCAAAAACTTGATTTTGAAAATCTTCACAATGCAGAGAAGCTTAAACATCTTCCGATATTTTGCTAATTTTTCCAAGGCCATTAATTGAGGAGCTAGAATCTTAATAAAAGCATTAAGCATATGTTATAATTTCTTGCAACAGGCCTTGGGATTCCACAGCTGCACATGCATAACTAACTGTGTATGCTCCTATTTGAACAACTAAATTGTTAGTAATGTTCGCATCTTTCTTGATGTCATCTTTTACTTATCGTTACAATGACTGCAGATGCTAAAGAGTAAAGATTTCTATCAAAACCAATTCACAATTTTTATAGCGCAAGAAAATCCCACCTTTGGCTTGCTTTAACTTTCCAGTGAATTTGGTGCAAGAAAAATTTCTAACTATCATCAGAGAGACCAGTTCACAATTTTTATTTTTAATTTTTTTGTTATTGAATAAAATTTTCTTACTTATATTTGTAGATTGATGAAGCTTGGAGTTTGGATGAAGCTACTGTGGTTCTTTGGAGTTCGGATGAGTGGATGTTGCATATGTAGCAACTGTTGCTATTTACTGTGGATTTCTTGGACTGTTTAATTGTATAATTTAGATGATTGCACTACAACAAAATTGACTTTTTATGGCTTGCAATGCATGCCGTAAAAACTCTTTCACGGCATGCACACAAATGCTGTTATATGACATGCCGTGGAAAGTTGAGCGTCATTTACGACATGCAGGTGAAGTTGTAAAAAGTAATAAATTAAACATTAATGACATACTTTGTATGCCGTATATAACTTTTTACGACATTTTTATTATGTCATAAATCATCATACTTTCCAAGACATAATTTTGCATGCCGTAGAAGATTATTTTTAATATATCTATGGCATATTTTGTATGCCGTATATAGTATTTTACGACATTTTCTTGCATGTCATAAATCATCACACTTTTCACGACATAATTTTGTATGCCGTAAAAGGTCATTTTTAATATATTTATGACATGCCTTGTATGCCGTATATAATCTTCTACGACATTTTCTTACATGCCATAAATCATTACACTCTTCACAGCATAATTTTGCATGCCGTAGAAAGTTATTTTTAATATAATATATATATAGGAACATGACCTTGCCTAACCGAAGCAACCTGTTACAAACCAAACAGAAGCAGCAACTATGAAGTAAGCAAAAAAATCTAATATCCATACACCAAACAACCTACATACTAACTTTTATCCTCAACTTCTATCATATCAAGCTGATAACAACCTCAAACATACAAATTAAAAAATAGATAGCACAATACATTGACAGTCAGAAATAATAACAGGAATGAGACCTGTTTGTTATATTAATCAACTGATATGAAAATTAGGCGTAAACTTACATTTTGGCTTCTCTTGTTTCCATGGTACATACAACTTAAAATATGGAATCTCTTATGTCCAACATAGATATAAACATGACATTGGCATTTGGAGAAATGTCTATCAAATGGATTCAGAATGCACAATATTGGGAAAGCAACAAAAAACCCGGCATGAAATATAATATTGAGAGGGTGCCATTCTGGAAACTTGCTAGCTAACATACTGCTTCTCAAGAAGGCCTCTGCAGAATGCTAGGTCAAATATTTCCTCTGGAGGATCTCCAATGCAATCAAAAACTGCATCTGCATTTACCAAATCCTCCTCAGCCGTGTACCTACAGCCAGTGATTAATTCATTTGTTAGCATGGCTTTATGTTAGGCAAATTACAAATACACACCTGAGGTTATTTAAAAATAAAAATTCCTCCCTCACATTTGAGAAATTACATCTCATCCCTTGAGATTTCCAATCACATTACAAATGGCCCCCTCCGTTAATCAACCGTTAACATTAAGTCAAACTAATAGAGTATATGATGTAAACAATAATTTTTTTTCCCAAAAATACCTATATTAACCTTCATGAAATTAAACACTTTATTTTCATTTTTCTTTTTCCTATCTCATTTTCCTTATTTCCCATGTTCTCTCAACTAGTAACACCACTTTGCCCAGCCATCGCATCACCCTCTCCAACTCTTGATCAGCAACACCGTCATTATTGTCTTCAAACATTTGGTGTGTTGCCGAGGAGGGTTGGAGAATATTGTAGTGCTGTATAATGTGATTGGTGGTGGGTGGGTGGAAATTAAGGTTGTATGATAATTTCATTATGCTATTAGAGAGTATTTGGGTAATTTCATTTTTTTCTATTAGGTTTGCAAGAAAAATTCTGACAATGAGGTATTTTTAATTTCCAGAATGTGAGGGGAGAATTTGTATTTTTGATAAACCTCAGGGGTGTATTTGTAATTTATCCCTTTATGTTTTGTTCCCCCCTCTCTCTCATATTACCTAACATAAGCCTCAAATCTTGCAAAATACCTATTCCAATAAGAATCTCATCCAAGAAATCTCAAAGTTTTGTGGGGCAAGTTTGTGGCTTACTATGCACACAAACAAACATTTACACAATCAATCACTGGTTAGAATAAACCCTTAAGGCTATAATTCATAGTAGAGAAAAAGAAACATACCCGCTCTTCGTTACAATACACTTCATTCCAGCAGCTTTGGCTGCTGCAAGACCTATGGCACTGTCTTCTACCACCACACAACTGGGAAACAAAAATGAAGAGTGTATCACTTCTCATATTACATGCCAAATTTTTAGATAAGAAAGCACTTCTAAAAACATAGAACTACTTATAGAAATAAAAATTAAAATCCATTTTAGACTCATAGAAGCAGTGTATGATTTTGATAATATTGTCTAGCAATACCTTGAGGGTTCAACACCCAGGGTGGTGGCTGCTAATATATAAATTGCCTGCCAGAATGCCCAAAAAAAAAAAAAAAATTAAAGTCGCTAAGAGCTCATCTTCATACTCCAAGCATTTTAAACCACAAGGAAAGAAAAGCATCAGATCTTGTTTACATGGCAATCGAAAAGATCTAATTGATTGCATGCATAAAAAGACTCTTGATCTCCATAGATACTACAAAAATTGACGACTGATGTTACCAAAACTGAATAATGTGGTTTTGCCTTAAAATGAATTGAATGCAGTATCTACCAATATAACTTCTATGTGGTGTCCAAACACTGCCAAATACAATAAATCAAGATGGATGTAGAAGTTACTGGATCAGGCTTTTTGCGAGGAACCACATCTCCGGCAAATATCTTGATTTTTTCTGCTCGCTCAGGTCCAAGCAAGCATGAAACTATTGCAGAGACCTGAAATCACAATATATGATTTGGTTGTCAAATAAGAAACAAATACTAGCAAAATAAAAGAAGTAGAATAACAGGCTTAAAATCACCACATCAAACTCAGTTGTCAAAATAAGAAGCAGAGAGCAGTGGCACATATTTTGCCACCAAACTAGAGTTTATTTATCAAATTAAAAAAGAAAATTTATGAATTTTTAATTGTAAATGTTCAACATATACTTAGGCCAAGTTTGGGAAGTTTAGAATAAGTGCACTTTTTGACTTTTTTTGTATTATGTGTAGAAAAAGTAGAGAGGAGATGTTGATTGATGTGACTCAAAAAAGATAAAAAGATGAAATAAGTGCACTTATATTAGAATGCCAAACTTGGCCTTAATTACAAGTATAAAAGGCTGCTAGAAAAGACTCAAGGGTTCAAAGGAGATCCAGATGTTTCACTTGCACAGCCTTCAATATGTTTTTAATGATTTTAAGCAAATAATGGCTCATGCAAGAGACAAGTCCCAAGATAAGGAGAATCATGGACATTACACCACTTGGACTAACACTCTATTGTAGCTAAAATTGGGAAATAAAAAAGTAGTTTATATTTTTAGACTAAAACTCAAGTGCCGATTATGACCACTTGGACTAACACTCTATTGTATAATCAATTGGCTACTCTTGTAATTATTAGACGTCAAACTATTAACTATGACAAGATCAAAATCGGAAGTAGTGTGCAAACCTCGATTTAAAAATATGAGGGGATGTAAATATGTATATATATTTAAAAATATTTGTGTTATTTAAGATTTTATGTTTACCAGGTAGATTGCTTAGTTTGCATTTTATTAGAAATTTAATACAATGAAAGAAGAACAAAGAAAAATTCAGAGACAAGGCGAGACAGAGAGCTTTGGAGCTGTGTTTTTCATTGGTTGACAGTTAGGCAGCTACTATGCCCTCAAGAACTACAAACATGGTGGACACAAAGCCCTTGCAGTAACAGTTTGCATACCAAGTGGTTATTCTTTCCTAAGCATTCATCAAATCACAATGCTGACTTCCATCCAACCCAGAATATATTATTTGCATTTAAATAGCAATTACATCAGTATAGGGGGAGAGAAATTCAGTAGCAACAACAATCAACAGAGAAGGATTTGATATTTGATCTCACAAACTCCTCAAATCAAGTTCACTTTATGCCATGGAACTAAAGCAATACATTACCATTTTTAATTAGGTTATTCTAACAAAATTCCACAAAACAAACAAACTGCCTCAAAATTTAAGGATAAAGTTAACACCATATCAACCAGGCATAATCATCCATTAATGAACTGCATAGACTATAAAACCTAATAAGATTGCTAATTCTGCGGATATTGTGGGATTGAAATTGACTGAACACATAATATGCAGCAGCTTCACTGTAAACTACATCTCAACACTGTCTCAGTAGAGAATATAGAGGTAGAATGTCAAATTCAAGCACCTGCTATTCACCCAAGTCTGTGTGGATAAATGAATAATCACTTAACGTTTAAACAAAATGACAGCAGGACAAGATTTTTATTTCTTCATCTCAGTGAAAAGATAAAATACCAAATCCTGTTATTTTTCTGGTATTCAAGCATACTAGAATATGTAATATCATAATAATGGTAGAAATTGATTCATTTTTGTTTTGACATTCTATACAAAAATCCCATAACAAGTCTAAGGGGCAGAACTCTGTTCTAGGCATATTTTATCAACTCTTTTCCATTTGTCTCTGTTGCAAATTTCAATTTAAGTAGAAAATTTCAGTCAAGTAAAACATATTTTATTATCTTTATATGACCCAAACATATTTTAACCACCATGATGGAAGTAGTTTAGGTGGGCACTACTACACACTTCTAATTTTTTAAGTCTTGTGTGATGTAGAAAAAACCAATAACTACTTCCACATGGGGAAGGACTAGACTCCACCATATAGAACGGCCTAAAAATGTTTTTTTATTCATCATCTCCTTTGTCCTAACATATGCTTCATTTGGACTATTATCAAATGGTTTGTGTTCCCCCAAAATCTGGACACATACCAAACAACAAAATATATAATATAACAAAATAAAGATAAAACCCCCCACAAAATCACTCGTATATATCTCTATGCTAAGACACCAACACATAATAATATTTTGAAAACAGTAGCAAGATTGGCTTCTTATAAATTTTATGTTCGACCTTATTTACTGTCGTATTGAGTGCACAAGGCTCCGAGGTTATATGCAAGCAACCTTTCTTCTACTATTTTGATACCCATCACACATTAGAGCTAAATGGTAACAGGTCCTTGGTTTTCATAACTTGTAGTTACACTTCCAAAATAGTTTTGAAAGCTCACTTCCCCTAGTGAACATAAAACCAATGCAGGAACAAAACACAGACTGGTCCATCAAGTTACACACCATCAGGAACTGAGATTCAGTACAAATATTAGCTTCCCCATTATCACTTCAATCCCAGATATAGCTAAGGCTGTCGAATAGCATTCAAAAATATAGACATTGAATAAACTCCAGCCAAATATAAGAATATGTAAAATATGATAGAATCAGTCACAGCTTGAAAAAAAAAAAATTAAAATTAAAATTAAAAATAGAATAAATCGTAAGACAAAGGCTAAAATTAATATAATATAATTCAATTGACTAAATACTAAATCAACAATATTCTACAAATTAAAGAACCAAAATCATATACCACATAATACCAAAGGCTTTACAATATTGAGAAAGACAAAGGCTAAAATTAATATAATATTGAGAAAAATCAAGAAATCTTTACAAGTAGAGACATCTCAAATAAAATAAAAAGTTGAATGATACACACACACTATCACAGAGGTAATCTCATATGAAAAGAATTAAATTAAATTAAAACCAGAGAAAAGATCTAAATAACAAGCCCGTATATATGAGAAATCTAGACATACCCACATATTAACATAGAAATAAAATTCTGACAACATCATAAAAATTTAAGACTCATATATCTAAAGCCTACCAAGACTAGTAGTTCCTACTTTTTTACATTTAAAATTAGTTAATGTTGTTGACTTCGGAGTCAACAATTAATCAATAAGCCCACCTGGCTCTTTCTGTTTCCCATTTCTTCTCCTTCTCCTTCTTATATGATCAAAAATAGGTCCTGGTGTATAGGAATTGCGTTGTAATTAATCTGAACCACTAAATGTATATCTATCAGCTTTCATAGTGTCTTTGGGATATATTAAATATATTTAGTTGGAAAACTTGAGGATGAGCCATGTGCTGTTGCATTTAAAATTAGTTGGAACTGAATGAAAGCGGACTGGTTTTAAGGCAGTTCATTGTAATTCAGTTAGTCAAGAGTCTATATGATTCTTTGTTGAATAATGGGGTCAAGAATTCAGGTCTTTTTGCTGGTTATTTCTGTCCAAAATTTACTCGTAGCAGCACAGATGAATAATCTGGACTGTAAGTTCAATTCTTGGATCCGAGTTTTTACTTAATTGATGTCACTAGTTATATATCTATCAACAAAAGTTGCTTGCACCAGAAATTTACCTACCAGAAATTTCTATTGAGAGTAAGTGCTTCTATTCAAAAGTTGCTAATGAGAAGTGCTTCTATTCAAATACAATGTATAGAAATAGTATTCCTTGACTTGGTTTTGCATTCGGTATGGTTGCTCAAAAACTATTAGGAACTTTTGTCAATGAAAAAGAAAATAATCTTCTGTTCAAGTCAAATTTGGGAAACATCATCATTTTAAGACTGGTTGTCAAAAGGATATCATACAATAGAGTTAAAAGTACTTCAAATGTTTTTTAAAAATTAATCTAAATTTTCTTAACAATTTTCACACACTCACATGCCTTTTCATTTAGGCTTACTTTTTCATATAATGATATGATGGATCACAGCACATTTCAATATTCTAGCAAACTAGAAACTTATAATTCCAAATGCACCACAGGATAGTAGAGGGAAGAAAGAACACCTGTCCGCTTTATCAAAACCAAATCTAGCACCAAAATAGAAGGCCACGGCAAGTAACCATGCATCGCTGTGGACAGCAACTAGAGCCAACCAGTCCTTCTCTTGCATCCCATCCCTGGCAAAGAAAATGCTTAATGCAGGCTCTGGGAACTCTGGAGGCACCTCTTCAGCAGGCAAATTAACTTCCCATTGCTCACTGGGGAATCCATACAGGCAAAGGTTTTCTTTCTCTGCAAGGAAAATCAGTTGCTTATAGACAATAAGCATTGGAATCACATCCACTATTGGGACAAAGGGAACATTAACAACAACAAAAAAAAAATGCACAAAATAACAATAAATTTGTTATCTGAGCAAGATAAGTAGCTAAAATTTTAAAACCCCCTCAGGTGAAGTAAGAAGAAAGGAATATATTCTCTAGTCAAAATTACAAATTCCTTTTTGACATGATCAAATAACATAAAAAACACCAATAATTAACAAGTTCAGGCACATGTTGCACAAATCATCAGCAATGTAGCAAGTGGCGGAGGTAAAAAAAATCAATTTAGGACGGGCAATCCACAAAATATAAGAATAAAAATGCTATATATTAAGAGAGAGACTAAAGAAAAATGAGAGAAGTTATTAGCATAAATATATGTGTGTGTGTGTGTGTGTATACATCAAGGGAATTGTGTAACAAATAAAAACATTTGGAGAGGGTCAAATTGTAAGGCTTTTTATGAAAATAAAAATAAAAAAACAAATAAGGCTAACATATAATTTTAGAAAGAACAAACTAAAAGATATATTAAAAACCATAGGTCAAACAATAATTTTTAAAATTAAGGTGGCTCCGCCACTAAATGTAGCATCACAACAAAAATCTAATGAACATAATAGGAATAGTATTATGCAAGATGAAATCTCAATGTAAGGGAAGCAAAGGAAGAAAAGGAGCACCCAAAAAAAAAAAAAAAAGCAAGAAATTATGTGCATGCATTAACTTCTCAACATATAATTAATCATCTCAATGAATCCACTAAGTAATGCACAAACAGACAAAACCAAAAAGCCTTTGGTTACTTGCAGCTAAACATCAAGATTATTAGAAGCCCCTGGAGCCTCATTTAAGCTGAAATTGTGGCAAAACCATCGAGAGTGCATAACATGCCTGCACTGAAGATGACGGAAATGCCACATGGAAGCCTATTCACAGCTATGCTATTGGTCAGGAACTATTGATCCATTTTGAAGGATACAAAAACCTTTATCGCAGTTTGCCATTGTACATAAAATCAACAAACAGGGCAAAATCATATCATAGTGAATGCCATCTATCACCATGGCTTGATTAAATCAGAAATGCACTGAAAGAAGGCAACACGCAATGATATTGAGAGAGAGAGAGAGAGAGAGAGAGAGAGAGAGAGAGAGAGTTATCACGCCTAACAATCCAAGAAAAAAACCACAGCTACATAACTTATTATAAATTATCCTAAAACATAAGATATCACTTTAAAAAGATTACAAAATCCAAAGTAACCATTTGCTTCTATTCCTTTCCTCCATCCACTTCACAACAATTAAGGAATCATCTCTAAACAGACAATGGAGGAAACCAATTAAAGATAGTATTAGTATTATCCATCCCAAAAAACCAAGTATTATACGCCACCACCAATGTAATTTTGATCAACCTAGCAGTAAAAAACTGTCCAAAAGTTTATTACTGCTTGAAAATAAATAAATACAGCCTCCTATCATAACAATCACTACAACAATAAATAAATATAGTCTCCTTTTATTTATTTGCAAAAACACAGGACAGCAAATTAGCAGTCCACCATGAACGTCAAACTAATTCTGTTGCTAAACAATCAAAACGGGAGGAGTTCAAATGCCAATAAATCCTCATAATCTAACCACAAAATGCGTACAAGTGATCCATTAGAGCATTATACAAGAGTCCATAGATTAATCATTCAAATTGCAAATTGAAACAATTTTCGTAATTTAAATGATCAATCAATTACCCGGAGGAGGAGAAAACTGTGGAGAAAATGCGTCTATCAAAGGGGCAAGAAGAGAGGTCCCAGATCTCGTTGGGATGCGAAAACAAACCCTCGCACACAAGTTCAGTTCCATCCGATAAAAGCCTAATCAAATGCACCTGAAACACATCTCCATTTCAATTCGAATCATGATACTAAAAAAATAAATAAATAAGAAATTGAGATCTATGAGAAGAAAATCACAAAACCTAGTTTTCTTCTTTGAGGCTGAGAGTGCCAGCGATGAAACTGGTGTGATCTTTATCGGCTTTAACATCTACAATGCATCTAGCCTGTAAAAAAGAAGATTACGAACCAGATGAGTGTTTTGTCAAGTGTAAAAGAGATGATGTTGAATTGAAGGGGGTTTGATTTGGAGAGTTGTTCAACCTAATCAATCTATACTTGTGAAACACAAGTAGAGATTGAGATCAAAACAACAAAAAAAAAACACGGAATCAAGAGCGAAATTACCGAATAGAGAACTGAAATAGCAGTGCCAGAGAGAGTCTGAGATGAAAACACGATCGTCGATGAGCTTTGCCCCTCAGAAATTGAAGCCAAGTCCAAGTCGAAGCAGTCGAAGCAGATTACAAATTGATTCAATGGAAGCTTGATTGCTTTGTTGAGGAATGAAGCGGACTGCGTCACTGATTCAATTGATTGAAGACCAAGGGTTTGAAGAACCCTTTCCACTATTTCTTCTTCCTCTCTTCTTAGAAACTCGGTGTTTCTTTTTTTTTTTTTTTTTTTTTGGTACCGCATTAGTATGTTTGATAATAAAAAATAAATTAAATATTTTTTTTTGGGATAAGTGGCGCCATAATATTGGAATTTGGCGCCTGAAATATTTTGGGCATACCATTCACGACATACATGGTATGTCGAAAAAAGTGACTTATTTTTAATGATTGATATACGAAAAGTCGTAAAAAGTGATCTATTTTTAACGATTGGCATTCGGTAAGCTGCAAAAAGTGACCTATTTTTAATTATGAAAATTATAAATTTTTTCATGAATATATAATTTTTTTTTCTAAAATTCCACTGGACGCAATTATCTCTTAAAAGAGACACTAAATTATAAAATAATGTATAAATTATTTTTTACATTTTCCTCAATTAGGAAATTTTAAAGTGAGAAGTGTGGTTAGAAATTGTTAGCTTTTTTAAATCCAAAAAAAAAAAATCGAATTGAAATTTTCTTTAATAAAAGTTTTCACGACATGCTAATACATGTCGTGTAAAGTTATAATATTTTACGACATGAAATATATGTCGTCTTAAGTACAAATATTTTATGACATATTTTTGTATGCCGTGAAAATATACATTTTTTACGGCATGCTTTTGCATGCCATAAAAAAATTCCGGATTGAATTTTTTTTTTTTTTACAAAAGTTTTCACGACATGTAAATGCATGCCGTGTAAAGTTATAATATTTTATAACATGAAATGTATGTCATCTTAAGTGCAAATATTTTACGACATATTTTTGTAAGTCGTAAAAACATACGTTTTTTACGGCATGCTTTTGCATGCTATAAAAATATGAATTAACGACTTATATGGTATGTATGCTGTTATTGACAAAATATTAACGGCTTGCAAAAAAAAAAATGCCGTAGAATATACTAACCACGGCATGCATTTAATGCATGTCGTAAACATGATGCCGTGAATAGTTAGTTTTGTTGTAGTGTTGACTAGATTCTCTTGAACTTAATTTGGATGGTTTGCTTGTGACTGTGTACAATTAATTTCCTTTTATTCATGTTGGACTTAATTTGGATGGTTATTTGTATGTTTGATTTCTTTTTAAACAAGTTGGACTTAATTTCTTGTTACTCTTGGGTGATAGTTTGTCTTTTGAATTAAGGTGATTTATTTGAAGAACAGGGTTGAACGTTGAATGAGCTTTCGTGTTTTTTTTTTTTTTTTTTTTTTTGTGGAATTAAGTTGAATGAGCTTGTTTATTTTAATGGGATTGGATTAAGTTATTTGAGTTAAGTTTTTGTGAATCACAGTTTTGTGATTATTTTTTTCCCATAAACCACTTTGCTCCAACCCGTGCACGTCCCTAATAATTGATGGACACTGCATATTGAGTTGTGGGGTAAGTTTCAGAAGGTATCCCAACAACAGAAAACATTCAAATTCGTGTCCCCCCAATCTTTTATATGATTTGGTAGATATAGCCATATGATCTCTATGATGAACTATGTATGTCAGCAAGATTTTCCCAGCAAAACCATCTAGTTAATGTCTGCACACACCACATAGACCACAATTTCATAGGAATATCCTTTACACCATTTGTCAATAGTAACTCTAGAAATTTTTGTGAGTGGTGTCATTTAAATTTTTTTAATTAACTTTATTTTTGATTTTTGATTTTTGATTTTTTAACTTTTTAAAAACAAAAAATAATGAAAGTTTGAAAAAGACTCGTCATTTCAATCTCCTTTTCATTTAATTTTTTTTTGAAATTCTGAAAAATAATTCAAACAATATTTCCATATTAGTTTTTTGGTTTTTTTCTATTTCTAAAAATAGAAACTTCTCAAATCATAAATAAAAAATTGATATTATATTTGAAATATGAATACATACACTATTACAATGGATATATATATACATTTTTTTTTTTTTGGTGTGTGTGGTGGTAGTAGCCTTAAATCTCCAAATTGATTGTTCACGGCAGCACAATTCTTCTTAAAAGAATTATTTGTATAATTATCACAAGTTTCATATGTAAAAGAAGAATTTACACTACAATTAAAATTTTTCTGAAATTTATCCATAATATCCTTGAGACAAGCTCAACCTAGAGAAGGATAGTGGTAAGAAAATAAAATTATTGAATGTAACAAATTACTAATAGCCACCTCTCATGTTGTTTCTTAAAAACACCAACACAAAATTGATAACTATATGAATCAATCACATTCAAATATGTGTGCCACATATCAATCAAAGCCACCGAATATTTTTAGAGATATTTACACACAAGTTTTAATTTATAAACTTATGAGTCATGATAGAGACCCCCTCCAATCACCAACCCCACAACCCCACACACACGTGGCGGGTGGTGATTGGAGGAGCAGGAAAAAAAGAAAAAAGAAAAAGAAAATGTAACCAATGAGAGAGAGAGGGGGTCAAAGGGGGTGGGAAAAAAGGGGATATGAAACATTTTTGTAAACTTATATTCCATTAGGTTCTAACAAAATTTTTTAAAACCTTCGAGTCTCATTAAATTTTTAATAATTGAAATTGTCCTTCAAACAATAATTGTTTATCATTTATGATTATTTATAAAGGAACCTAATGATTTGACATTTATTTTAATTTTTAAAACTAAAAATTGAATTATTTTTTTGTGAAAAACTAAAAATTTGTATCTATAAAGGAGCATAATTATGAAACATTGATGTGCAAAATTGAAAAAAAAAATTAAAAATGAAAAAATTGATAATGTTCATAGTTTTAAAACTGGAAAAAACTGTTAACGTTCTCGATTTTATTAGATTGTTGAATCAAACCAATAAGTAGAAGGGCAAAAATATTTAATCTCATGCTCTGTTTTTATTATCAGTTAGTGAAACAATTATCTGGAACATTACTATGCAAAATTGATAATGTTCTTAATTTTAAAAATTGGAAAAAAACCTAATAATATTCTCAATTTTACTAAATAGGACTTACTGATTCAAAAAATCTTAAATAGGATTTGAGTTACTATAACATCTGTAAATAAGACTTTTAGGTAATTAACTCATAATTTTATAACATAGTAGATTGTTATATATCATTTGTTTTTTTATTTCACTAAATTACATGATAAGATATTATTTATTTTCATTAATTGTTTAGTAATTATCTTAAAACAATGAACCAATCATGAGTCTTTATATAAGAGGTAACGTAGAATGGTAATAAAAAAAAATCAGTGATATACGTAATTTCCCGTTATAAAAACTGTAACTCATTATAAATACTGTAATTGCAATTTCTTCAAACTCTCCTTATATGTATTTTGCCTTATCACCTCATTAGGAGATTGCAAGAGAAAGAAATTCTATAGATATAACACTATTGTTGATAATAAGTATTCAATAATGTAGTAAATTTATACCGATACCAAAAAATAAAAATAGAAAAATATTCGTACTATTTAAGTTGCTCTTATGCATAGCATATGCCACAAGGCATAACACTTGCATAATTTCTCTAATTGAATAGATATTGCAACAATAGCTTTTTTTTCAATGCAATCTCATCCAAACCATGTAGGAGAGTGTAAAGTGAAAGGCACAAGTACAGGAAAGGTGCAAGTTTCCTGTAATTTAAAATTAAAAGAAGACAAAGGAAAAAATAATCATAAAAAAAAGTGCTCAAGAGAGGGAGAGGAATGCTTACTATCATTATTTATATGTTGCAGGCCCCAAGAAGTTGTAATTACAGCTTTATGTTGCAATACCAAAAAGTTCTATAATTTTTTTCCAAGTTCATGATGTTTTAAGGACAGCTACTTTTAGAACAATAATTCAAATTGTGTGTTTGTACATTACTTATATGTTTCATTGGGTTTAACCAAAAAAAATTAACATAGAATGACCGAAGGAAACTCATTATGAGAATCTCCAAAAGAATCAGATAGTACCTTGGGTATACATAAAGGATTTTTTGCAGCATATTCACACAGTTTTCCGATCTTTCTGTCAATTGGTTCTTCTTCCTGTAAAAAAAAACAAACAAATTGCAATATGCTATCACTAAGGTGTATCTACATCCTACATGCTGCAAGAAGTAATGTCTTAAAAGTTCAAATAAATTACAGCAATCATATAGCATGCTTGGCAGGTACAGGTAATCCAAAATAAAATAATATTGTTGAACAATTACACCGAATATAATAACAATCAAACATTTTAAACATATCCTCTGTTTCTTTATAGTTTTTCAGCCATTCGAGGGTGTTGGTGAATGAATGGTGAAATAGTTCCTATATGCAAATGTGAACAACATGACTCAACTAAGCCGTACAAGTAAAAACAATGGCAAATTAGTGAATTTTGTGACGACCTGCATTACTAGCTGAATGTATGCAGGGAAAGTGCAACAGCCAACGACCTAAAAAATGGTTACATGGTCATGAACTAAAGACCTATAGTATTAAATCTGAACCAAATAGGAAATCAATTTCTAACATTTCGTTAAGATGAAGTCTAATAATTACCAAAATAATCCCCGCGGGGGGGGGGGGGGGAGGAGGATGAGAAGCTGGGTGTAGTTAAAAAAAAAAATCCAGAGAAGGACAATGAAGGATCACCATTAACTTTTTTACTTCTTTATTATGATCTAACAAAATTATGCAAAGATTGAAGGAAATGGTGAGGAAGGATTCACACAGAAAATCACAATCTTGAGAATGACTTTGTCTAGTTGAATTTTGAAAAAGTACAACATTGGAAAAGCTATGTTTCTATGAAAACCAACAGTGGATGCAACATATATTAAAAAGAAGAATTGAGGATTTTTTTTTTCCAGCTGTTGACTTTGCTTTAACTACTTGTCTATATTTCAAGAAATGTGGAAACATCTAACTTCTAAGCACTACTAAAACTTTGAAGAAGTTTCACTAATGTGTATCTATTTTTGACAACGTGACTGATATCTATTTTTGACAAACAGAAATTCAAGGATGCCAAAGCACACCACATAAAACAAAAACAAAAACAAAAGCAAAAGCAAAAGCAAAAACAAAAACGAAAGCAAAAGCAAAAAACATCAACATGTAATCAATGAAAGACCTATACAAAAATGATAGTAAAAAGTAGAATCAGAAGTTAAGTTAATCATAGAACTCTCCTACTCAATAAAAATTAATCAAATTGCCCAAATCAAGTTATTATACTCTTTGGTTCGTTTAGACATATTGACAAACACATAGTATGCATAAATACAGAGGAAGGTACAAGAACGAACACAACATGAATATTATACAACATAAATAATTGTATTTAATATATTCTTTTCTGAAATTTCAACCAGGGAAAACACGCAAACAAATTAATTCCATTGTCTTTTCCAACTAGTGAATAGGAATGCATGACTAAAAAGATGATTTTCATGTCTTTATTGGGCATATTGTCAAACACATGGTGAGCCAAATATAAATTGTAGTAGTTCAATCAAACACCACAAGACAAAAATCCACCAAGAAAAAAAGGAAGGTTAACAAAAATAAAAAGCAACATATTATAGTAAAGGAGTTAAAAAATAACATACCAAGTTATTTGGTTGTCGAAAACAACCGTGATAACATCCACGATATTGATATCGCCAAAGCGTATGAAATATTTTGAATTTTTAGAATCTGAAATCTGATAACTACTGAAAAGAATTCTCTAGACGGCATACATGGAATCTGTTGGTTGGCTTCCCCTTCAGTTGTATAGCGGCAGTGATGGGAAGAACAGTGTAATAGCAATTCCATCCAGAAGACATATATCTAGTGAGAAATTCCTTGTTTGTTGCAGAAACACATGGCATGAAAAACAAAATTCAGCCATCATCATGAGTGCAAGTTGGACCTGTGGGTCGGTGAGGCCTGCACAAATTGAATAATAAAAGAAACAAGTACAACAAGAATAATCTTGCCCTTAACCTTGGGAACATGTAAAGCCTTGGTTTTTTTTTTTTTAATTGTTTTTAAATTTTTTTCAAATGAGAACATGCCAAGCTTGTGATCCATAAACATTTCACTCTATCATCATGGTAGGTGTTATGGTTATGGTGCTTCACACTTATTCACCATTCAATTGTTTCAATGATGTTTAGTTTCTCTTCTCTTTGTTTTTGAATTAAATATTGGGGCTATCATTCACTATGACGTGTTAATGGAGCGGATTGGAATTTTGGTCTCTTTTTATTGCTTTCACACATAACTTGAAATCAGTTAAGTGGGATTCTTCTATTTTTGGCTTTTGAGTTAGCTGTTGTACCCACTTCAATTTTGGACCTTTTTGTGCTTACTTGTCTATTAGCTAAACTTTCATTAATAGATATAGTCAGCCACATGTGAAAGAGACAATAATACAATTTTGCAATTTGTATGGTTCATTTTGTTTCTTTCCATTTGTTGAATGATGTTTTCATTTTTGTAGGAACACCTGTTCTGTTTAGAGGGCAGCAGAATAGAAATGGTCTGGATAGATTTCAGTTACCATTCTAACTTATTGGAAGTCCTGGAGCTAACATCGAAGCTCGTTGCATTGCCAGAACTTTTCACCAACTTCTTCAAAACAAGATAGACAAAATTCTTCGTAGGTTTGGAATTGAATTTGGAGTTTATTTAGATGTCTACGTCTTTTGTTGATGGGAAGCTGGAACACTGTACACAAACTATATTTTTCCCCTTCCCATTGCCGCTGCCAATTCGTCGATGTGCTTGAGCCAAACTGAAATTTTGGTATCAGTATATTCACATTCAAATCATTGCCAACCCATATTTTATTGTTGTTCTCTATCCCCCTTCCCTCCCTCCCTCCCCTCTCTCTCTCTCTCTATGTATATATTTATGTGGGCAAGTAACTCCTTGATCTGCTCCATAACATACATTTCATCTATCATGTATATTTCTATCTTTCGAGAACCATTGGCGGCAGTTCTTTTAACATTTAAATCATGAACATGTTAAATTAATTAATGTACATTAGACTTCAAGTTTCTTTTCTAATGTACAAAGACAAGCAAATCAATCAGGGAATCGAATTTGGTTGTTCTGTTTTTGGGTTGGTTGCCTTCTTTATGATTCCAAACTTTTGCTCCTTGAATTGTCTTTTTGGGAATCATTCCATTTTAAATACCAGAAGGAAAACTCTTTCAGAATTTTTTTTTTTTGGGTTGCTGAAAATGATACATATACACTTAACTCAACCTTTTAGAATATTTGAATAGGTGATTAGCAGGGTAGATCAAATTAATCTTCTTGTTCCTGAATGATATAAGCATGACAAGGGCTACTACTGATTTGCAATTATCTTATTGTTCAGAGTTTTCTTTAATGATAAAGTTGAAAAAAAAATTAACATTAAAAAATTTGATAAAAAAAATATGTTCATTATAGATATATCCTTGTCTTTTTTGTCATGATATGATTAAAAGTTTGTTAGTTTAGTTGCAAATTTCTATGTTGGTAGTTTTAAGGTGAATTGAACTGACATAAACAGAGGAATCAAAATGGATTGTGATTTCCAAACTTGTGGTCTTTGAATTGTCCTTCTGGGATTCATTTCAATTAAAATACTAGAAGGAAAACTCTTTTAAAGATTAGTTTTTTGTGGCTTAGACATGTAGTTTCTTTTTGCTTGTGTAGCTAATGTTGTTTTCCTGTGCAGAATGGACATCATATACAGTGGAAGATTAATGTCCACTTTATTTTTCTTTTGATGGGCTTTTAATGTGTATTGAATTAAGCATGACAATGGCTCTTAAAGGTATGTTCTTGCAAATAATGCTCTGGTTTTTGTTTTTATTTTTAAATCTCACGATAGACATATAAGCGGGTTTTGTTGATTGGGATTTCTTTACCTTGAATGTGTTCTAAACTCAATTCAATGAACCTATTGATCATGTCTTAGTGCATTTTCTATTCACATAAATTGAATAGAATGGATTCAGCCTAATTTACTTCCAGAAATTGCTATTAGAATCAAAAGAAATATAATCCATTTGTTTAGCCAATACAATGGATTAAGCCTATTAGCCTAACCTGCTGTTTTCCTTAATTTGTATATGTGTCTGCTAGCTTTATTTGCTATCAAGGGGATGTGCAATTATATTGATAGATGTAGTAATATAGTTTGGCAAGTTGCCAAAAAGCCAAAAAGCCAAAAAGCCAAAAAGTCAAAAAGTTACTTAAAAAGTTAAAAAGTTATCACTATTTACCAAAAGTAAAAAATTATGACTGCACAATTCTCAATCCTAATTTTCCCCTACACACTAATTTATACAATTTTTTAATACACATTTTTTCATAAAAAGTCAAAAAGTTAACCCAAACATCCATATTTTTTTTTCTCAATTTTTTAGTCCAAAAAGACAAAAAGTGCACTTATTTAGGACACCCCCAAACAACCCCTTGCAGAAATTGCTATTATAATCAAAACAAATCTAATCCATTTACCCAAAGAAAACTTACACCCCATTGAAGACAGGGAGCAGATTTATTTTGTAATCCTTAATTTGATTGACGATTCAATCCACAATACGCACTTAGCAATTACATAGGCCTAAAAAGTGTGAAGATCGAACAATAATGAATTTCTATTTTATTTTATTTTTGTAATGACTTGTGATTTGTCTTCCACCCCCCCCCCCCCTCCTTTTTTTAATATAAAAAATTTGTTTTTGCTTTGTTCTTCGTTATTGATGCTGTGATGATTTCAAAGCTTTTGTTGATGTTCTGCCGAATTAAAGAGTTTTTTTGCATTATTGTGTTCATATAAAGCTCGATTTGTGAATCAACAAACATGTTTGGTTTTATGAAGGCCATGCCTTTAGTTGCCTAGTTTTTTCCCATCCAAATCATGGTCTTAGTTTCTATTAGAATCTTTAATTCTACAATCTCTTTCTTGCTGTTGCCTTTTTCTTTCTTGCTGTCTTATTAGCTATAAAAATTTCAAAGTCCTATAATATGGTGCAATAATTCAAGGTCCTTTACTCACATTACTCTTTTTAGAAATTAGAAAGTACCTCCTAGGTTTCTTTGGGGACAAATCTTGCTAATTTAATCCTTTCTTTTTAAAACTTGATCACAGACTTTCAATTGAGCCCCATGAATTTCTCACATAGCCCTCTTTGAAATAACCAAAGCCTTTGTTAACTAACAGCTATTCCATAATCTGATTTTCTCAGATTACTGTTAGCAGCACAATATAAAAAATAAGGTTAATTACATAAAGATATCTCAACTATTAGAAAATATCTACTTATCTCCCACATCCATGAACCTAAACATTTTGACTGGAGATTTGATGGAAAAATCAAACATGAATTTTAAACACACAATTTTAATAGTGGATAAAGAACACTTGACTTCTATATCGATTCATACAATTTTACACTGAATAATGCTACTTTAACAAAGAAAGTAAAAAATTTCACTAACATTGTAGGGTTATTAAAGCCAGAAATCTGCAAGGTTTTATAATCTCCAAGCAAGCCTGAGATCAATTTTGTAGGAATTTCCAATTCACCTTTTGAGATCAAGAAGTATGACCAAAGCCAAAATTATCAGATTTTATCTCTTATGATTTTTTTTGGGCTTCACTCAAGTGATAAAGACTTCTTTATGGTCTTTGTTTCTATTAGAATCTTTAATTCTACAATTTCTTTCTTGTTGCTGCCTTTTTCTTTCTTGCTGTCTTATTAGCTATAAAAATTTCATAACTTCGGAATTATTGTCTTTGTTTGAGTGGGTTTGGAAATTGGATGGGTTCGAAATGTTGGAATTTGCCCCCTTCTTTATGATTGACCATGCCTTTAGCTGCCTTGGTTTTTCCCCTTGCAAATCATGATCTTGGTTTCTAGCAGAATCTTTCATTCTAGGATTTCTTTCTTGCTGTTGCCTTTTTCTTTCACCCCAGTTGAAGACTCTAATAAAGTATATTGGATTTCTGAGATTTCAATGAATAAATTGTGATGGAATATCAGATTTTGTCTCTTATGATTTTATCTCTTATGATTTTTTTTTTTTGGGCTTCACTCAAGTGATAATGACTTCTGTCTTTTTTGTTTTCTCCTTAAAAATTTCTTTTTACTTTAAGTTATGTTTGATTTCTGTCAATTTATGATTTACATGATTTAAACCTTCCAGGATGTGGACTTTTGAAAAATCCAACTGTCTTAGCTATAAAAATTTCATCAGTTGGGAATTATTGTCTTTGTTTGAGTGGGGTTGGAAATTGGCTGGTTTGGAAATGTCGATTCGTGGCAAACTCTTTGTTTATTGAGACCTATTGACAAACACATGGTGTGTAGGAGCAGGGGTGAAAACAAATACGCCACAAACATATGGACAGGGGTGAAAAACAGTGTGGGTAAATATTGTTCAACACACTTGTAAATAGTAGGCATGAAATTATAGATGAAATTACCAGGATTTGCAATGGCAGGAGCGAAGCTTTGGATACCCAATTTTGACAGCGTCCCGGCAACAACAACACCGATAGAGATAGAAAGAACAGGATAACAGCAACTCCATCCACCAGATACGTATATATATGCTGTTCGAAGAGGTACCCTTGTTTTCTTCTTCATTGTCGGCCCGGCTAATCTGAATTCCACGTGACTAACCGAAATTCTGCAGCCAAATTCGCCAGGGAGGAGCTTTGGGAAATAGGCAACGAGCAGACCACCATTTTGCGAAATTTCTACGAGGAGCTTTGGAAATTGTTGGTTTCTACAGTCGTGTGTGGCTAAGCTGAAGGCGAAGCCAAGAAGCCCCATCGTTACACCATCTGTTAAATACGAGGGCTCAGAAAATAGAAAATAAAAAATTGGTAAAAAGAGGGTTCACGTTCAGGCAAGAAAGGTTCATTCAATATATTATTTACATTTAACTATAGAAGTTCTGATCATTGATGATTGACGGTATGAAATTTTTTGCAAAGCAGAATAGACACATTTATTTGTCTCACTCGCATTGAAATGGATGTTGAAAGTTGAGAGGCTATAACATGTAAATAATTGCAAATAATTTTGTAAAATAGATTCTCCAATTCCATGTGAAATTTGTTCTGGTCTTACATTTACACTGGAAATAATTACTGCTCTTTGACAAACCTATGATATGGTTGTTTTTTTAGTTATAACAAAGGCTTTTTTTTTTTTTTTTTTTCCTTTTTGTAGGACAGAATATTGTGACAGAATTGATATGTAGCTGTAATGAGACATTGTGACTTTGGTGATTGTGCTCATAGACCAGTACAAAACACAATAAATAATATGCACACTGTTCATAGATGTCATACTTTTTCCACCCAAAACAAATTTAAAAAGAAAAATGTTCATGCAATTTTTCCATATATGCCAATTTTTCCATGAGCCCAACAGTATGGTCCAGTCCGATTTTAGACTGGACCAAAGCCACTGCCTTTCACAAAACTCACCTTCAAACTCTTACCGACAACTTCTTCAATTGCATCAATTCAACAAACCCATTACACAGGGTGTGTTTGATTGGGGGATAAGGGGGACTATTTATTATGGGATTGTAATGTGGAGGAAGCATCTAATTTGCAGTTTGTTTTTTTTTTAGTCTGTCGGACATGGAGTCTGGCCAGATTTAGAGTCTGGCCAGACTCCTTATCCCCCATATGGGAGATTATTGTGGCCTGGGGGGGTATGGGACAATTTTGAGGGGACAATCCACTATTGGGATTAAGTGATAAAATGATCATTTTGACCTTCTACTATTTAATTATGTATTATATTTAGTAAAATTTAATAAAATTTAAGGGGTTGTTTGGAGTGTCCTAAATAAGTGTACTTTTTGTCTTTTTAGACTAAAAAATTGAGGAAAAAAATATGGATGTTTGGGTTAACTTTTTGACTTTTTACGGAAAAATATGTATTAAAAAATTGTATAAATTAGTGCGTAGGGAAAAATTAGAATTGGGAGTTGTGCAGCCGTAATTTTTGACTTTTGGTGAATAGTGATAACTTTTTAATTTTTAAAGTAACTTTTTGACTTTTGGGCTTTTTGGCAACTTGCCAAACTTGGCCTAAATGTCTCAATTTAAAAATAAAATAATTTTATTTCACTTTTTATTGATGTTTTATTTATTTAATTTTTTAAAAATAATTTTTTATAGATATTTTGTTGATGTTTTATTTTAAAATTTTGTTTGTATTTTATTTAATTTCATTATTTAAATTTTAATAGATGTTTTATTTAATTTCATTGTTTAATTATTATTATTTTTAAAAACAAATTTGTTAAAAATTTTAATTAAAAAATAACATATATTTTTATTGATATTTTATTTATTTTTTTAAAAAAAATAAATTTATTTAATTGTGTAAAAAGTAAAATAAAATAAATTTTTATTTAATCTAGATAAAAATAATAAAAATATTAAAGATATGTTTAATATTGTTATTATTTAATAAACTATTGAAAAATGGTAAAATAGTCTTTTGGTCATTTATCCTATGCAGTCCGTCTAACCAAACGTTAGATTCACTAAAAATAGTCATTTCCAGACATTTAATTCCATGAAAAAACAAACACATGATACATATCCAATCCAACCAAATAGTCCGGGAATTCACAGTCCCAAGACTCAAATCCGATAGATTCTAATCCCCTTATCCAATCCGTCCAATCAAACACATCCTTAATGCATTCATCTCAGATTTTTGTCTAAAAGGGTGTTTTTCTTTCACTTTCCAAACCTTCGCTTTTCATACACATCAATGGGGGTTCCAATAGTTGAATTTGGTTAGCTGTTGCATTCTCATGTTATCAAGTCGGATTGGTCGTCTAACTTTTTCTTTTTGTGGGGAGTGATCCAACTGATTTGTATGCAAAAAATTGGTGCTTATCAATGATTCAGCGTAAGTGTTCGTTGAAATTTCTGTTATAATAAACACAGTAGTTGTGATTGGGGCCTCGAAAACGAGCGCCCCGAATGCCCCTAATTTTTTTTTTTTTTTTTTTTTTTTTAACAGAAGAAAGGAGGAAGACGAAGGGAGGAAAGGAGGGAGAGGGGGAGGGGAGGGGAGGAGGAGGAGGACGCGATCGGCGGCGATCGACGCAGGTGACGCGACCTCTCTCTCTTTCTCTCCCTCTCCCTCTCTTTCTCTCCCTTTTCCTCTGCAACTTAGAGTTACAGAGGTCAACAATGGCGGAAAAAAAGAAAAAAAGGAAGAAAAAAAAACAGAATACCCAAAACGACGTCGTTTTGGACATTCGGGGGAAGAAATTTCGAGGCACAAATCTTTATTCTAAATACAGTATGTGCAATTGCTATTTTGTTGGGTCAACTTATGGTGAGGCTAAATTATGGGTTGATTTTTTCAAATAATACATACCAGGCAAGTGGTTGAAGAGCTGAAAAACAATGAGCTGGTTTTTGTACCGCATGAAAGGCACACAATTGGTTCTTGTGATAGAGAGAAATTGATTTTTTTTTTTTGTTTTAAATTTCCTCGCCAAATAAAATAACTCAATTCAAACAAGGCGGTGTTTGGAAAGTGATTTTTTGTTTTTTTGGCTAGTTTTTTGCTAAAAGACAAAATAGGAATAAAAACAAAAAAAAAATCAAAATAAAATGTCACATCAAATCCATAATCATTTCATTTTTTCTCTCACAAACATCACATCAAACTACAAAAAAATCTAACAATCTTCTCAAACATAAAGGCCTTGTTGGGTTTGTTTTTCAGAAAAAAATTTGAAAAAAATTCTTTGCAAACAAATTTTCAAGAGTAATCAAACCAAACAAATTTTTTCAAAAAAAATCTCAAAATTTTGTTTAATTACCTACTTTTTAAAATTACTCACTCTCTCATACACATCAAATCAATTACTTTTTTTAAAACTCTCTCCCCAAAATAATTCCAAAACCATTTCTGAAAAAAAGCAAACCAAACAAGTTTTCGTACTTTTTATCTGAAAAACTACTCTACAAACACAAACCAAACACACCCGAGATTAGGTGGTGAAATGACCATTTTAACCTTTTACTATTTAATTAGGTATTATATTTAGTAAAATTTAAAAAAATTTAAATGTCTCAATTTAAAAATAAAATAATTTTATTTAATTTTTATTGATGTTTTATTTATTTAATTTTTTAAAATAATTTTTTATAGATATTTTATTGATGTTTTATTTTAAAATTTTGTTTATAT
The DNA here is from genome assembly GCA_022316695.1 of Camellia oleifera. Classification (NCBI taxonomy): domain Eukaryota; kingdom Viridiplantae; phylum Streptophyta; class Magnoliopsida; order Ericales; family Theaceae; genus Camellia; species Camellia oleifera. The sequence goes on from CM039305.1 coordinate 6,375,969, forward strand.
TTTATTTAATTTCATTATTTAAATTATAATAGATATTTTATTTAATTTCATTATTTAATTATTATTTTTTAAAAAATAAATTTATTTAAAATTTTAATTAAAAAATAACACATATTTTTATTGATATTTTATTTATTTAATTTTTAAAAAATAAATTTATTTAAAATTTTAATTAAAAAATAACACATATTTTTATTGATATTTTATTTATTTAATTTTTCAAAAATAAATTTATTTAATTGTGCAAAAAATAAAATAAAATAAAATTTTATTTAATCTAGCTAAAAATAATTAAAATATTAAAGATGTATTTAATATTGCTATTACTTAGTAAATAATTGAAAATGATAAAATAGTCATTTGAGCATTTATCCTTTTTCATAATATCTCAAACAAATATAGGATTCAATAAAATAGTCCAATCTAGATATCTAATCCTATAACTAAACAAACATATGATACAAATCCAGTACAACTAAATAGTCCGGGGATAATGTATCACACGACTAACAGTCCGATGGATTTCAATCCCTCCTTATCCAGTCCATCCAAACAAACACACTCTATGGATTCTTATTGGAAAGTTTTACGATCTTTGTGTGGAGTGAGTGTAGAGTTTACGGGTGATTATTCAGTATTTTTAAAGTATAAACACGTGATGTTTATAAAGTTTTGATTGGTAGAGAGGTGTAGGAGTCCATGATTTATGTTTAGGATGAGAGAATAACATGGAACTAAGTAAGTTGTGATTAACTTAAAATATGACGATGTGATGTTCCAAAATTATTGAATAATTTCCCCGTGCTTACTGTTATATGGGTGGAGGAACTCTTCCTTTGAATTGTATTAGGGTTGTTTGGGATGATCTAAATAAGTGTACTTTTTATCTTTTTACGAAAAAATATATAAAAAAATAAAAAAATGATGTGATGAAAAAAAAATAAAAAGATAAATTATTTTGATGCCAAACTTAGCCTAAATTTGACTGTCAACCGGGTTGCCAAGAGCCAAGGCCTGCGGAAGGTTATGCCCCCACGGAACTTCCCTCATTACTGCTCAAAAAATAAATAAAATAAATGTGAAATTTTTTTAATTATTTTTGTAAATCAATTAAAAAATAGAAAAAAATACGCATCAGCGACCTAATTTTACTACAAAAAAATTAAGGTTTTAGACCAAAATTTAAAGACAAAATCATTTTTAAGAATCAAATATTTTTGTTGTAAAAAGTGTTGTTAATATATTTTTAATAACGAAAATTAGACATTAGTGATGAATTATTATCTTTTTGGAGACCAAATTTTTTGTCTAAAAAAAAATCATTTTAAGACCAAATTATTTTCTCTCTAAAAGTTTATTTATTAATGACATTTTCAGAATTTTGTAGTTAAAATCCTTTTTTTTTTTTTTTTTTTTTTTTTTTTTTGCTTTTCAAGAAGATTTTTTAGCGACTATCCTCACGACAGTAAAAATTAATTCCTATAAAAATTTTTAGAGACTACAAAAATTAATCTCTAAAACTCTTATATGTTGTAATGTTTGAAAAAAAAAATTACAATGTTTACGAGAAAATTTTGAATACAATCTAACATACAGGAAAAAAAAAAAAACTTACTATAAACATAAAAAAAATTTTAAAAAATTAGAAAAAAAGACTTATGCACAACAAAAATTTACACCTCATAAAAATCAGATTTTTTTTTTCCCCCACTACCTTATTAATTTTTGATTTTCCCTAAAAAAATTACATTTTACACAGGATCTTATTAATGGCCTTAGGAAAACGAATACTTTAATTAAAAGACTGAAATAAAATATCAGAATTTTTATTTATTTATTAATTCAGCAGAAAAATATTACATTTTACAAAGAGTCTTGCTAATGAGGTTAGGACAAAATACAAATGTTTAGAATACTTAAAAAAAAAAATTGTACAATACATTCTCGCAAGTTCAATTAAAAAAAAAACAATCAAACAAACAAAACTTCCAAATCTAACATCAACAATCAATACATAGTACACAAAATAAAAACAACAACAAAAAACAAAAGATCATAATGCCAAAAAAAAAAAAAAAAAACACAATCAATTGAAGGCTGATCCCACAATGTTGAAGAAATAATCAATTATGTTTTTTTTATAGAGATCGCTCCTCTCACCTCTTTAATTAAAAGTGAACATGAGTAATCCAACTAAACGTGATGAAATATTTATATTATTTAAAATTGCTTTTCATAAACAGTATAAATAAATTAAGGAACACAATTTCACATCAATAGCTGGCATTATAATTGTGATAACACAAGTTGTAAAGCAAATAATAATAATAATAATAATAATAATAATAATAATTCAAAAGGCCGCCTTTGAAAAATATGAAAAATGTAAAATGTGATAAAATTCTCTATCCGAATTTCTCCCGTTACCATTTATTGTAAAATGAAAAGGTGAAGACGTAATCAAACATCCTTTGTTTTCAAGTCAACAAATGTGCTGAAAATATTACAGTTATTGTCCTTGTTATGATAGTGGTGGTGCTACTGTTTTTGATGTTGTTGTTATTATGGTTTTGTTAGCACATGTCCGGCTTATTTGATTTGTTTTTCAAAAAAAAAGTTGGAAAAAATTCTCTATAAATAAATTTTCAAGAATAATTAAATTAAATAAATTTTTTCAAAAAAAATCTCAAAATTTTGTTTGGTTACTTACTTTTCAAAATCACTTTCTCTCACATATATATCAAATCAATTATTTTTTTTAAAACTCTCTCTCCCAAAATAATTTTTCAAAATCAAAAGACAAACCAAATAAGTTTTCATACTTTTTATCTCAAAAACTACTCTACAGACACAAACCAAACAAACTTCCTAAAATAATCAAAAATTAAAAAAAGAATTAAAACACAACTTCCCAAATACCCACAAAGTGTAAGTTGTTGGCCACACAACTAGACAAAACTAGTTACTAACTAGGCCACTCTTATGGAGTCCGGATTCTCAGCCGCCCTACCCGGCAGCCGTTTCTAGCAGCCCCCAAAACGACGTCGTTTTGGGGGCAAATTTTCAAAAAAAAAAAAAACGCAGAGGAAGAGAAGGAGGAAGGAAAGGAAGAGGGATGAAGGAGGAGGGAGGAGGGAGGAGGAGGAGGAGGAGGAGGAAGGGAAGGGCCGGACTGGAGGAGGCCATAACCAGTGGGGGAGGAGGAGGCGGAGGCGACGGCGACGGCGGTGTAGCTACTGCGACGAGCTGGATCGGGCGACGATCGGACGGCTGCGACGGCCGGTGGCGAGGCGACGAGCTGCGACGGCGAGCTCGCAGCCTCCTCCCTCCTCCTTCCTCCTTCTTCTCCCTCTCCTCTCCACTCTGGTTTCTGTTCGAAGAGAGAGAAAGCAAGAACAAAGAAGAAGAAAAGAAAAAAAAAAAACAAACAAAAAATCCCCAAAACGACATCGTTTTGGGGGGCTGCAGGGTAGGGTTGCCGAGTAGGGTAGCCGAGGATCCGGATTCACTGTTATGCAGGACCAAAGACTTCTCACAAACTCAAAATAGCATGAAATATTCTCAAAAACAAACACTGCTGGGGAAGGAAGACATGCAGCAAAACCCATAAGGGACAGCTGTGTATGGTTTTGGTAATTTATTCTATAATTAGTTCTCTGACATTAGTATTCTAGAACTATTAATCTTTTTTTAATTTTTTATTTTGCATCTTTCCGACCCACCCATAACCTTGCAAACAGTAAAAAATTGTGGGTTGGCCGCCACGTGGGCAGACTGTAACAACATTGTCCTTAAATGCCGAACTAGGTTCGGCCACAAGTCCACATCCATAATATCACTGTGATTTTAGTAACAAGTAAGACCGTGAAAGAAGAAGAAGAAGAAGGTTATGCAGGTCTTTATTATGGTGTGGGATTTAGATTAGAGAGGGAAAGAGGAAGAACAGGGATGTTGTTATGTGGACTTCAATGCTTGGTGCATATGTCCAATTTTAAAAGAAGTGATTAGATTTTACAAAGAAATGTTGATGGGTTATGAATGTGAGAATGGGAGCAGGCAATTGAGGGAGCTGATAAAAAATAAATAAATGAGGTTTGGAGAAAGATGTTGGATGTAGTTTTTTTTTTTTTCTTTTTTCACTCATTAAAACTTACTCTAGCTTAAATCAACCCGACTCAAACTCGCAATTTTTATTAGATCATCATACAATGGCATAAGGTCATGGGTGGGTAGGTCACAAGTTGAATTGGAGGGCAAGTCTATGCAGAATGTGCACTAATTACTTTTGTGAGTACCAATGGAGGTTGTGAATAAAAAGGAAGTGATTTATAATAACTATAAATCTAATACAAAAAGAATATTTAAAGGCCTATTTTCGGAAGATGGTAAAAATTAACTTTTTTACTTTTAATCAAGATTTTTTAGAGTGGTTTGGAAAGTTGGTAAAAAGTTACTTTTTTTTTTAATTAATATTTATTTATGGTGTCACATCACACTAAAATGACTAAAATATCCTCACCAAACTTAAAAAATTACATTTTATCCAAATTTATAAAATATAAATATTGAGGTAATTATGTAATTTTTCAATTTACTTTTTTACTTCCCAAATGAAAATAAAAATGCCACCTGTGCTTTTTCAGCAAAACGCAAACCCTGCGTTTTGATCTTTCCCCAAAAGAGCCCAAAATGATGTGTTAATGACATTTGTAAAATTGTAAAGCTAATAATGAGTATTTTGATTGAAAATGAAGGAATTACACTATGTCAACTCATTATGTATGAGAATTATGCACAAACTTTTTGTTTGTATATTAAAGATACGAATAATTTGATAGACATTAATATTTTTATTAAAAATCTTATTTAAAATTATAAAGGGTTTATTACAATTTCTACTCCCAAATTATCGTCAAATTGTTTACTTAGTCCCTGAACTACTGATTGACTCTATTAAGTTCCTAAATTATATACATCAAAATTTATTTAATCCCTAAATTATCAATTGAATCTATTATACATATTCAGTCATTGAAAGGATTACAAAAATAAAATATAAGCGCATAAGTATTATAAATTAATAAAATACCCTATCTAGTTAAGATTTTATTATTAAAAAAAATTAAATTTCTATTTCATCTTTCAAAGGTGTTTTATTTTGTTATGTTTAAATTAGTATCAGTTTTTGGTTTTTCAATCTTACCAATAAAATTATACGAGTATTAGATATACTGATGAAATAGAATTAAATAATTTAAATAATAACACTTCGCTATAATTAATAATAGAACAAAATAATACATTAGTTAAGACTTAAAGACAATTAATTAGAAATTATAAACGAAATCCGGTATATAATAGTAGATAAAGACAAACAAGTAGCTATTATAGAAGATAAATAAGAAAATAATATATATAATTACCTTTACCCATATAAAGAAAATTTATCAGAAGAAACAATGCTCACTTTTCAAATACAGAATAAAAATTTAAGGTTTTTTGAAATAAAATTTTAACTAGGTAGTGTCTTTTACTAATTTATAATACTTATGGATTTATATTTTATTTTTGTAATCCTTTCATGGACTAAATTGATTTAAATTAAATATTTTAAGAATTTAATAAATTTAATCGATAGTTTAGGGGCTAAATCAATTTTGATTTATATATTTTAGGAATTTAGTAGACTCAACTAATAATTGAGAGAACTAAGTAGACCATTTGGTGATAATTTAAAAATAAAAAATATAATAAACCCAATTATAAAACATTAAATATGATTTATTATAAAATAATAATATTATTATTATTTGAATATCCAATAATATTTGATATAAAAATTTTAATACATACAATATGGTCACATTTTATCGAAGCCAAATTAACAAGTGGTTTAAAAAAAAAAAATAAATAAGAATGAGCTGGTTTTTGTGCCACGTGGAAGGCACACAATTTGTTTCTGAGCTACAACTAGACAAAACAACAGCTATCACTTAGGCCAATGTTACAAAAATGCGGCAGACCCCACCCTAGTGACCCTCAATCCCACGTGGCTGTGGGTGATTGAAAAAAAAAAAAAAAAAAAAACCAAGCTAGCCAATGAAAAAAAATTGGGGATGCTGGGGTGCCCAAACTGGGGTCCCTAGCAGTTCTTGGACCAAAGACTTCCCTCTAACTCAATAATAGATCATAAAATATTCTCAAAAACAAGTACCATTGGGAAATTTTTTTTATGTATGAGCTTTTTGGTGGTATAGTATTACTTAGAGCAATATTTTATATATAAAAAAAATTATTTTCATTTTTTGACATTTAATTGACACTTAAAATAGAAATATTTTATTATGTAAAAGAGAAATTTTTTAATTCAATAAAGTATTATTTATAACTTTTAACAAGTTAAGATATTTATTTAAAAAGATTAAATATTTTAAAAAGATAATGAATGTGAATTAATTTTGTAAAAATTAACTTATAAAATTTTTAAAAATAAATCACTTTTACAAAAATATTACAAATTTTTTTTTTTTAATATTTCGTTCACTTTTTATTCCACCAAACAACAGAAAATGAATAAAATATTTTAAGAAGACATTTTATGTTGAGGGTGTTTGGGATGCAACTTTTTTGATTTTTTTTGACTAAAATAATACTAAAAGACAAAATAGGTTAAAATAGTCAATAAGACAAAATATCATATCAAAACCATAATCATTTCACTTTTTATCTCATAAATATCTCATCCAACTACAAAAAAAATCTAACTATCTTCCCAAACACAAAAATTTTAGCCTCTTAAAATAGTCAAAAACTAAAATAACCTATTAAAATAGCAACTTTCCAAACACCCACGTTGTCAGTCCCACCACCAGTAGCAGCAGTAGCAATCACTTGATTGTAGAGAGAGAGAGAAGAGACTCCATCGTTGAAGCTTGGTCAGCAATCGTATTTTGCTGGCATATTGAAGAGTGAGCTGAGCTTCTGTTGGCTTTTTGGCTTTCGAAGGTTATTATTGTAATTTTAAGTGTGCCAGTAAGGATCAATCAGTCCTTACAGAAGATTAATTACCAACCAATTATCAGATGATTGTGTTTTAGTTCTTTCAGCCTCAATGAAAAGGACTTTTACTAATGGCTTTATTTAGGAGAATTAAGCAGATGATTGTGTTTTAGTTCTTTCAGCTTCAATGAAAAACAATTGTAGCATTTCATTAAGTAAAAATGAAAAGACTTACAATGATCTAATTTAGCCTCGTAGAGGTTTACAAAAAGAAGCTACTTGAAACTACTCCTGTGAACGAAATACAATGCAAGAATTTGAAGTACAGAAATGTAAAGAGCAAGAAATAATAAAACTGGAAGGTAAAGTAGATAAAACTGATTTTTTGAATCTGAGTCTGGGGGTTCTCTCTGGAGCCTTCTCTGCTATTTATACTTCTCAATGATAACCATCGAAATGAGCTTTTAACCGTCAAATTATCCCTCCATGATCGCTGGTCATGTTTCCTCATAGTTAGCTCCACTATGCCATGCCCGTAGTTAGGCTTCCCTCATGATTTTAAATTTAAATATATGAGTAACCGTTAAAGTCACGTCATCTTGCATCTCTTTGTTAATCCAGTGCTACGCAGATCTACAACAACCAATACTAACTGCCACGTGTGATTACGATTGAAGATTTGAAATGTCTTCCTGAATTGCCCTCACCCTACCACGTGTTGAACTATGATTGGCCTATACAAAATATATAGCCAACATTACCCCCCGCACTAATATACCCAATACTTGGTGATATTAGTGGATCTAGGCATTTTGTCTACGTCTTAAAACGTGCATGGATTTTGCATCTTTTCAGAAATGCAACCGTCTTTTATTAATGAACGTTTGCATTAAACTATCTTCTAATTCTTGAACATCTCCATTATCCAAGTATTTGAAAAGACTAATATAGTTTTCATGGCCAAGCCAGTCTCTTCTTACATTGATCAAGCATACGAAGAGTTATTTGATACTGCTGTTCGTCCTCGAAAGAACCTTCATGCATTAATTGGCCACTTTTATCTGCCTTTCTATATTCAAGTCATGGAAGCTTTTGCAAACTATCAACCTTTGGATTACGAACCTACTGCCTACAATTCCTTAATCCAGAATTTTGCAAACATAGATATTGGAAGCTCTTCTTCTAACCCAAAGCCTTCTGCATGGGATAAGGCTGCAGCTTCTTTTTCTTCTTCAGCTTCTGGTTGGAGAAGTTGGCTAGAATCTGAGGAGTCTGAACTAAGAGAGCGAGTCAATCATTACTTCGTCGAATTTGTTGATCCTCTAGATTTTCCTCCCGATGCTCGGAGCTCGGTGGTTTATCCATATGTACCCATCGACCGCCGACGCAGTTTGGAAAACAATTTACTCGTAGCATGGTACATTTCCTCCATGCCTACGAAGATAGTACAAGCCGTTCACCGTCCAGAGAAGGCACAAGGGTATACCCCATCATTCTTAGCCCAGAAGGCAAAGCTTTGCTCTTCTGACTGGCTTGATTGTGTTAACAATCCCTAGTTCCCTCCTTCTTTTGAGATAGAAGTGTCACGACCCAAACTCGCCCCTATGGGTTTAGTACCGTAACCGGCCAGTAATCCGAGGTTACCGAAGGCCTGCTTAACAGTGAAACAGTAATACAGAGTACAGGGGCTTAAAAGATGTCCAATGAGCTGTGACAATCTGTATGCAAAAAGACTTTTCATATCAAATTTACATTCAGTACCAAAACAGTATGCACAATATATACAAGCATTCAGGTTAGGGATCAAACCCCTACCATCACAGTACAGTACAAAGATCACTCAGTCTATACATTATTACAAAATAGAGGCAAAAAAAAAGAGAAAATCTAAAACACCCCTAAACAGCCTTGGCTTGAACAGTTTTGGAACCTCGCAGTGAGGCACAAAGGTTGGCTTGACAAAACTAGGGTTTACCCTGATACTCCTAGCAACGGTCCGGTGCCTGTACACCTACATATATATATGAGCAGTGAGCTAAAGTCCAGTGAATAACATATGCGTAAAGAGGTTAAGAATGAATGTCCTTTCAGTAGTGAAAACAGTCAATTATCAGTATGTCAGTCATTCAGTCATAGCAGTCATAAATGGTACATCCAATAGCAAAAACAGTACAGTAGGTCTTAACAGATCGAACAGTCAGTTGATGGCCATCGTATCAGTAAACAGTAGTGGTTCCAACATGGGAACCGACAAAGATCTCTGTGACAGTAACAGTAACAGTACAGTACAGTAACAGTAAGTTGCTATGGATGCCACTTATACAATTCACAAATAGGACATCATTCATTCAGTAACAGTATCATTTCAAAAAACAGCACAGTTCAATTGTTCAAAAGATAATCATTATTGAACATATTTTTACAACATTGTTACTCACAGAATTCTTGGCTACAGATAAGCTAGAGCGTCTCCGGATGCCAACCCTACACAGTTACAGAGTGAACACACACTAAGCTACACAGTTGGGAAGAATAATAACTTGCCTCGGTGTGGTTCTACATCAATATCCTCCTTAAGATGCCTTAAACATGCCCTAGGAATGCCTATGATGGAAAAAGGATGCAAAGATGCACTTTGAAACACTTTTCAAAATTTTCAAAAAACAGGGGTCACGCTCGAGCGTGGATTTATACACTCGAGCGGACATGCAGACAGAGGTTCCCCGCTCGAGCGTCACTTTCTTCGCTCGAGCGTATTGTAAAACATGGCAAAAGTACTGGATGTGTGAAAATCACGCTCAATGGGTGCTCATCACTCGCTCGAGCGTGTGACACAAGTCCCCGCTCGAGCGTGCATTTCCCCGCTTGAGAGGACTGTAAAACAATGCAAAGTGCTGGGAGCACGTATTTCACGCTCGAGCGCCAATTTCCCCGCTCGAGCGTGAGTCCAAATTCTGGAAATTCCAAATTTGAACCTCAAGCTCAAAACCAAGTTTTAATGCATCAAATTCGATCCTCTTGGGCTAATTTTTTGGAAAACACTTGTAAACTCATAGTATTACATGATTCAAAGCTCAATTTGTAAAATCAAAGCCTAAAGGTGAGTCAATTAAATACCAATTTTAAACCAACTTTCATGAACATGATGTACATGCAACATGCAAGTGTTCTAATACACTCAAAGCTTCTAATACATGCTCCAAAGGGCCAATTCTTTCAAAAACAAGATGAATTCATGAACTATGGTCAAAAGATGGACATGCATGAAGCAATTTCATGAAGAACAACTTCAAAATTCAACAATGTAAACATGCATGCATAAACTAAGCTTCAATTCAACAACCTTGAACCAAATTATGACCTTAGGCTCCTATCTACCATGAAACATGCAAGAACTCGCTTGAATACACAATTAAAATGGTGAGTCTCCTACCTTAAGTCTTGTATGTTAAGGTGGAGGGGCCTAACTATGCAATCCTTTCTTCAATTTTTCAAACTCTCTAAGCCAATTCACAATGAAACAAGCTATCTCCTCTCTTTCTCTCTCTCTAGTCGGTTGGAATCTCAAGGATGAACAAGAATGATGTATAGCCTAGATAAAACAAGACCAAACAATTGTCTAGCAAAGTCCACGTAGTGGCAATTAGGTAAATAGAGTCAACCCTTGCAATTTATCATTATTTAAACCAATTTAATCATACCGAGTCACATTTCAAATAAATATACTATAAAATCACATTAATTCTAATTAACACAAAGCACTAATCAATTTCATATTCGGCCGCCGATAAGGCCTTCAATTTGCAGTTTAAAGCATGAAACATGAACAGATGCATTTAACAGTCAACAGATAGAAATGCATTCAAACTAGCACGATCAATCAATCAGTTTAGTTATTCAGTCAGTCAGTCAATTAACATGCTTAATCATAGATTAGCACTAATCGGTAGTGTTATCAGTAAACAGTAGTGAGGGTTGTCACAGTCTCCCCTCCTTACAAAGAGTTTGGTCCTCCAAACTCGAATTACCTTCATTCTGGAAGAAAACAGGATTCAGTGGGAACAATTCAGGATATCTCTTCATCATATCATCTTCCCTCTCCCAAGTAGCATACACGCCACCATGGTTTTGCTAGTCAACTTTCACTAACGGAATCTCTTTATTTCTTAACTTCATGATCCGTCTGTTCACAATCTGAATGGGCCGTTGTAGACGTCTCCGAACGCCCCGGGAAGATGAGTCACGTTCTGTTCATTTTGGGCTCACTACAGTTCGAACTCAAATTGTCACGGTTCTAAATCTGAACCAAAGAGTCCAAATCCGGCAAATCGTTTTGAGAAAACAAATTTTTGAAAGAAGTGTCAAACATGGACTGCTTTGCCAGATACAGAGTCGCCACCTAAATATTTTGTTTTGGGAAATTTAGGAAACCCTGACTCGTGCCTAAGGCAACGTGTCCGTCATCACCAAAGTTGCCTCGGCTCGGGAACTTGGGTACGATTGGGGAAGGTCACTTTGTGAGCACCCCCGCTCGCCCGATCAAAGATCGGCCTCTACTAACTATGATATCTAGTTTTGAAAACATTATGCGTTCTTATTCCGGTTATTAGCCTAGATTTACTATGTGATGCGCACAGCATACAAGTATAGACTGGGTCGCCTGAATTGGAACAAAACATTTCTTGCTTGTTTTTTAAAGTGATTTGCTACTCGCAAGTAGGCTTAAAATGCAGATTTTGCCACCCTCAGGTGGGCTTAGAAAAGATGGTTTTGCCACTATCTAGTGGGCTTAAAACTCACAGTGAATGAATTGTTCCAATCCAAATAACCCAACCTTTACCCACAGGCATTCAGGCAGTTATATCACATAAGCACATAGCCTCATGGTAAGCATGCTATCATGGCAGTCATTCACACGCATGTAAGGATGCTAAAGCATAAAAACTTACCAAGTACTCCAAGCCAAAACAGAAGCTATGTTAGAAATCCATGCATGATCCTAACTATACAAAGATGCCTAATGCAACACATGCAAAATGCAACTAAGATAAGCCCGGCTATGCTAAACATGGCATATGGAATGCTACAGCTAACAAGTATTCAACTCGGAATTGAAATACAATGCAGTGAGTTATGATACGCCGAGTCCGGTGTATGCAAAACAGATGAATGGATGCAAACATGCTATCATACTGTATGCTAATTAAAACATACCCTAATCTAACCATCATAAGTTGGTAAATAAAAGGGAGAAAGACGTGGGGTTAGAAGACATACATCACACGCACGCAAACTTATTACAACATTGCCCTTGCTCGGAGGGTCCGAATAAATAATATAGTCCCAAATGAAAAATACAGTCCGAATAAGTACAAAACCCTAATTAATTAACAAATTTAACTAGGAAAGCAGTAAACTAGCACGCAAATCTATGGACCGCCTCAGCTCTGTTCTGAATGATGAATGATGCATGCTTAAGTTGCCTTGCGCGGAAATCCATTACGATGCCTCAATTAGCCTTTATTTATAATTAAGCCCGGAATATTGCATGAAGCTCCAAAAGACTGCCGGTGTCTGATTTGCTGCAACAGAGAGCAAGAAAGGGGCATGGCAATGTATTTTCACATATGTATGCTTGCCTCGATCCTCGTGCCATCAATCATGCATCTCGATGCATGATGGCCGAGGAGTCGAATTGCATGACTCAATCTGAAATGAATACACATATAAACATAACAAGACTGAGGCTTCATCATGGATAATCCGGAGTGTCGGTGACTGGGAATTGAGACACGTTCCGTCACTCGGAGTACGAAACGTCCCTTGTTTCCCGTACTCGGGCTAACTCCTATTCCAAACACAATGCAATATGCATGACATGCATGAATGCAATCCTAACATGCAACCTAGGATACGCAATACTATGAGATGGCATACACAATGCACGATATAGCGAGACATACACAATGCTCTAACATACAACCTAGCATATGCAATGCTGTGAACTAAGATGGCATACACAATGCAATATGGGCTTACACCAATATGAGTGGACCTCAGCCACACTCACATCAGCGGCCATGAGATGAAAATGAGACAACAGAAATGCGTGCACACGCAAATCGAGAACCGATCCTAAGACACAACATGCAACTCTAACAAGGCATGGCAAAGGATGAGTGATGGCATATGAACATGTAAATTCTAGCTCTGAAAAATGATGCTAAATGGTCCCGAAACATGGAAATATGGCACCCGATGCATGAAGTGAACCCGAAACTCAAAACCAGGCACACGTATTGACTTATAGCTATACAAAGCATGCATTATTTGACCATGAAGCACAAAGACAGAGCCAAGGCAGTCCCAAAACATGAACATTTCTAGTTCAAAGCATGACCAAAAGATGTTAGCATGATGGACTAAAATAGCATGCAACTTTGACTAGCAAACATGGTTTACATGGCATGTATGTGAAGCATGTGAGATCTTCATCAAACCAGAAAAAATAAGTGAACAAAACATGTGAAAATATGCCCAAATAAACATGGAAATGCAGCCAATGCATGTAAAAATGAGGGGCTCCTTTGGAAGGGCATACAAGGGGTTATTAAGCATATGCATCAAAGACACTTAGCATAGCCGAACCAACTCTGGAAATGAGTTATGGGGGTCCTAAAATCCACTGAAAAGTGATAGAAACAAAGCTTGGAAGCTTGCAAATAGAGGGTCCTTTGGAAGGCCAAAAAGGCCACCAAACAAGACGAGGAGAGAGGGGGTCACCCCCTTTTGATTTTGGCCTTCAAGAATATACCTAAGCCATTGAAAATCTACTGGATTTCAGTGGCTAAGAGGCCAAACTATGGCCAATGCAAATGCTCTAATGCATAGCCATAATCATGAAGGGATGAAGCATGCATAGGGGGGAGATGACCCCAAACAGAGAATAGTCCTTAATAAAACATGAAGATGATGTCAAAAAAAGACTTTTTTCAGTTTAGGTTGAGGTCCAAAAAGGCTCACAAATAAGACTAATGTATCATGCAAAAACAGCCCTAAAAGAGAGATTGAACAAACAGGGCAGCAAAAGGCCTCAAATAGCAAATAGCCTTTCAATAAAGTTGAATAGGGGCTTAAAAAAAGATACTTTACAGTTTATGGAAAATCTCGAATATGCTCACAAGTAAAACTAAAACATGATGCAAAAATAGCCCTAAAAGAGAGATAGAGGGCAAGAGGCAATAGATGGCCTCAAACAGCAAAGAGCCCTTCAACAAAGTTGAAGAGGGGCTTAAAATAAGGCACTTTATAGTTTTGCTCGAAGCCCAGAAATACTCACAAACAAGGCTAATATATCATGCAAGATAAGGGCCAAAAGGAGGGGTAAAGCACAAAGGGTGGGTAGATGATTTCAAACAGAAAATAGTTCTTGATCAAACATGAAGATGAGCTCAAAATAAGACTATTTTCAGTTCAGATCGAAGCCCAAAAATGTAAGCAAAAGGAGCTAAGATATCAAGTAAAATAAGGCTAGAAAAGGGAAAATGAGGACTTACCCTTGTAGAGCCGACCTCCAGCAGCTTTTGGACCAAGAATGTGAGCTCTCTACCTCTGCAAATGACCTCCAAGGTGCTGGAATGGAGTGTGGAGGTGGTAGGCTATGAGTTGTAGTGTAAATGGCCAAGTATAATGGATTTTAGAGTTTGGAAGAGAGAGCTATGAAGAAAGATGGGTGTATGCCTTAGCAAATATCTCTAACCCCTAGAAATGAGGCTTAAGGGCTAGCTTTATAGAGGAGAGAAGCCAAGGGAAAGGATAGGGGGAAAAACTAATTCAAATTTCCCCCCAAAAGACAGACCCTCGGGCAGAGGATCTGGTGCAAAACAGCTGGCACAACTGGCATGCACCAGGAGAGAGAAACTTGGCCGGCCAAGTTCAAAAGGTCCATGTGGCCCCCTGGCCGGCCGACTAGTGGTCAAAGGGGTCAAACAAATTACTGGCCGGCCACCCCAAAAAGGTGGCCTCCCAGATGAGTGCAACACAGCTGTATGGTCAAAACCTAGAAAATATGAACCAAGAGAGAGAAAAACTAGCTTTTTAGAGGGGTTCAAAAGGGTCAAGGACAATTGCTGGCCGGCCTACCCATATTGGTGGCCTCCCAAGTGTGTACAACACAATGATGTGGTGGAAAGTCAGAAAAAGTGGCCCGGGAGTGGGAAAAATCAGCTTTCTAGTGAAGAAAACGGGCGATGAAGAGCGATGAAGAAATAAAACTGATTTTCAGAACAATTGCTGGCCTCCCACCTTCTTAAAACCTTTCTAATAATGAAAATAAGGTCTCCGCCAAAAATGAACCCAAACCGATGCAAAACGAAGGTTCGGGGGCCAAAACGCGCAGTCCGGGGCCCTGAAAACTGACTATTAAGCACCGGAGGTGGCGTTTGACCACGAAGTTGGTCTCTCGAGCCATATTATCCCTCAAAAGGGAGGAAACAAGGTATATGCCAAAAACCGGAGCAAATAGAGGTGGTTAAGCAGTCCCGAACCGAGGCACACGGCCGACGGCTCTGAAAACTAGGAACCGGGCTCCAAACGGGAAAAATGGCCTACGACCACGAAATGTAGCCTACGGTCACTGAGAGATGATCTACGAGACTTCTCCCTCTCTTCGAGAAGAGAAAACAAAGAAAACGAGGCCTGGTTCACAAACCGAGGCAAAGCACAAAAGAGTCCAAAAGTCCGGAGGCAAGGCTCGCAGCCGAGACTCTGGAACTCCAGAGTGAGCACAATATGCAACATCACCGAGCGCTCAATTGGTGACGTCTGAGTCTTAAGGTCGGTCAAAAATGGGGTGTCTACAGTTGCCCCTCTTTGACAGAACTTGAAAGTCATACGTGACGGGAGTGAATGTCAAAGCCCAGAGACGACTCATTTTTGACAAGGCCGAAGACTTAGACAAACATTCAAGATAACAAAGAAATGTGCCCGCGGGCATGCCCGCAAGCAGGGGGCAAAATGCAAAACGATACGTACGAAACCGAACATAACTTATGATCATGCAAAGAAAACTGTAATGAAGCATATCATGCAATAGTTTTAAGTAGGTGAATACAAATCTAACTATATTTCATGCAGAAATAATGTAAGAAAATTATGTAATTCTCATTGCGTCCCACGCGGAGAAGGCTAAAAGCGACTACCGAGAATACCCAGATTCTCACACACAACATCTCTCCGCGTATCTCACACAGGAGAGAAAGAAGGTAAACCTCTCAGCGTATCATAGGCAAGAGAAAAAAGGTAAATCTCTCAGCATATCACACGCAAGAGAGGAAAGGTAAATTTCTCAGCGTATCACACGCAAGAGAAAACCTCTCAGCATATCACACGCAAGAGAGGAAAGGTAAATTTCTCAGCGTATCACACGCAAGAGAAAACCTCTTAGCATATCACACGCAAGAGAGGACCTCTCAGCATATCATACGCAAGAGAGGAAAGGTAAATTTCTCAGCGTATCACACGTAAGAGAAAAACCTCTCAGCATATCACACACAAGAGAGGAAAGGTAAATTTCTCAGCGTATCACACGCAAGAGAAAAACCTTTCAGCATATCACACGCAAGAGAGGAAATGTATGAATGAACACCGAAACTCGTCCGAATGTTCGAAACAGAAGATGTCCTAATGCACCGCATGCGAGAGGAGAAAAGACGACAATTGCAAGTGAAAAGGTGCATCACAATGCAGGTAGAGTGTACATAACAATGCAAGTAATGAGCATAACAATGCTAGATAGATGTGCATAACCATGCAACGAATAAGCATAACAATGCTAGATAGATGTGCATAACAATGCAAGTAATGAGCATAACAATGCTAGATAGATGTGCATAACAATGCAACGAATGAGCATAACAATGCTAGATAGATGTGCATAACAATGTAAGTAATGAGCATAACAATGCTAGACAGATGTGCATAACAATGCAACGAATGAGCATAACAAGCCACATAGATGTGCATAACAATGCAAGTAATGAGCATAACAATGCTAGATAGAACGCGTATGACAATGCCCGTTTGAAACAAAAATACCGAATAAGGGAATACAAGCCTTAAGGAGACCAAATTCCAAACGCAACCTCCAATTTACCTCTCGGAGGGGTCACGATACAATCCAAAAAGGATACACCTCGTGCATGCCGACTGACGATGAGCAACACATCGAAGAGATGAGTTGAAAGTTCCGTAGAAACATTTTGAGCTGTAAAGAGTGGGTTTTTCTTGCACTTTCTTGATTGTACTTCCAAACCGCAGTTATTACCTTTCCTTCTTGGCCATGTTCACAACTTTCCCTATTCTCCAACGGGGTGACAGACTAGGTTGATTCAGTATCTAGGATCGAGGTGCATTCACATGCTATCTCAATCTATGGGGTTGCCATATAGATTTCAAGCCGAGGATAGACCCGTGGATATTTAAGCCAGACTTTAGTCTCGGAAATCCCGAACCTTTGCGTTCTAGGCAATAGCCGTCCGAACTCTAGTTTCCACCGTTGCAGTTGGTCTCCTAGGAACTCATTGCAAATACAGCCAAGATGTATCTGGCAGGGGTTGGTTTTTTGAGGGAGCACTTCGATTGCCATTCTGTCATTGAAACAAGCTTGAGTTTGGGAGTAGAGGCACACTCATACTTCGGAGCACTGACAAGGCCTGAAGACGTATATCCGGAGTATAATCATAGAGAGTATAATCACGGAAACTGAAACAAACTCAAATGCTCCAATTTTTCCTCTTTTCTTTTGCTTCGTAGCCTGGAACCCATATAGTTTCAAATAGGTCCTGTTCTATTGTTCTCACATGACCCGGGTTAAACCCTGCGATTTTACAAAAGAACAAATCCTGTTTTGCGCAAATGTGGAGAATGACACAACACTCTGAGCACAAGATGATTTTTCTTTTGAAATTGAAATGAGAAAAATGAGAAAAGGATTCTCAACCGGGTATTGAGCCTACAACTGACCACAGCCAAAATAACTCAACACAGAAAAACAAAAGGTAAACGACCTAAACACAACGAGACATGCTCAGGATGACTCGAAGCAGGAATCGAGACAAACAAGACAAACGACACGACACACAGACGTATTACAAAGACGACAGGCCTCTCAGATCGTGAGGAGCCAGTTTCACCGGGTATTGTTTCCCACCCTTTCTCATTTGTGTCTCTCACATCACTCGGCCCTCAGGCTTTGTTTTTCTGAAAAAGCCCTTTCCTCACTTTTTCTCTCAGCGCACGCCTCTCTATTCTTCAATCTTTCATTTTAAATCCCTCCCCTGGGTGGTTGATGGATAAACAGAAAGTTGTGGACTCTTGCCCCTAGCATTCCGCTAGATTCTTGTTCTTGTTCACAACAGTGAGTTTCTTCCACAGAGGGGCTGTGCTGCAACTGGGTGTGTAGCAAATCTGCAACTGACATCGGTTGATGATGCTCTGCTGGGGAGTTTGGACGCTGTGGTGAATGTGGTTTGGAAATACTCTTCGGATCCTGGAAGACGCCAACGATCCTCAGCTAGTCACCTGCAAAAATACAAACTCCGGTCGGGGGTGCCGGAATTAGCACTCCGACGGACAAGTTAGTTCTCTTCCAGAAAGCTTGCTTACTAAGTTTATAGAAGTGTTTCTTGACTACCTTTTCTGATCCACTACCATTGTATTTATACTCGTCTCTTCTGATCCTCGGGACCCGGGCCTACTTTTTCAATCATTACCTTTCCTTACACTCGGCTGCAGGGGCTTTATCCTATTCGGCCTAGTCATCGTATTCGGCCGATCCCCCCTTCGAGATTTTTGCCCGTTTGGCGCCTAGAGGTCGAGATACTACTCTTCCTTTACTGAATATTCGGCTACCACAGACGCGATTAGATATGTCCAGATGAGGAAGTGGAACATCTGGATCCATTCCAGTTTGTGCTTCGCACATGGCCTGATACCTCGTTGCTTGGAGGGTGTGAGAGCTTTCTGCCATTTGCTATTAGCTTGAGTTGCGCCCTGTTCTGGCAAGTAGAGTGCCCTTCTGGCAAGTATGTTAATAATGGGGGAAAGACAGAACACCTGATTCAACTGTGCCCCTAGTTCATTATTTTGACCATTTTTTGTTTTGGTTTTCTACTAAAACAATTTTGACCAATACGAGAGTTAGATTAACATGCTTGTTCGATTTTCTGATTTAAAATTATGCAAGTTAGGCTATGAGCACTGAAAATTTTTCCTTTTTGGGGTCCAAGAAATGGTCCAGTTTTGGAAAAATAGAATAATTTTTTAGAGAAAGTAGTCAACCTCATTAAAAATTCTCAAAAACTATTTTTGCAAATGACCACTGCTCAACGAGCACAGAACCTACTCTTGAGGTGCACAACCTCAGATCCGAAGGAAACTTGCCCCTTACCTGAAGGACACTGCATGGCAACAGAAAGTTGCCCCTTGTTTGAATGACGCTGCAGCATACTGAATGGCAACAGAAAGTTGCCCCTTGTTTGGATGATGCCGCAGTGCATGGTACTCAGTCCTCAGAGTGACGATCATAACCGAACTCTCGGATACAGAGAAGGCAAAGATGATCAAAATCATTACATGGACACAGTCGATTTTGAAGTGTTTTACGGCTGGACTTTAGAATGGAGTTGCCTACGTATCCCAAAGATGGGAATCAAGCCTTACGTAGTTCGGGATTAAGGTGCACTCAGGTATTAAACTCTCCTTTTGCGCTCTAACTTATTGTTTCACCTCCTTTGGAGTTAATCACCCCATCTCACTGTAATGACCCCAACACATATGGCGTAATTACCGAGAATTAATTATGTGTTTATATGAATTAATTGGGAATATCTGTTTGACTTAGAAAAATATCTGTTAGAATTATGACTTCGGGACTGAAATCGATGACCATAATGGGTTCAGAAAACGAAATTGAACACGCCTATGTGTAACGACCCTCGTTATTGATTACGAATCATATACTGATTATTGCTAAACTGAATCGATAATGACTGATAATCGAATTGATTGAAGTATTGAATAGACCGATTGAAATCGAAACTGAGATTGAATAGTTTATGTATTGAATTGCATATTGTATCTGTTGATAGATTGAATGTCTGTCTGAATTTGTGTGTTTAAATTGCTAATTCAAGGCCTTATCGGCGGCCGAATTAGAAACCGTTTAGTGTTTTATAATCAGGAGAATATCTATGATTTAATGGTGTATTTATCTGAAAATTGATTAGGAATGATTAAATTAGATTTAATCGAGTTAATTGAAGAGTTGGCCTTAATTACAATTATGCCATTGAGTGGGTCTTGTTTAGGCTTATCATTTGAACCTATTACACACCTAAACAAAATATTTCCTCAGCCTTTTCTTAGTCCCCACCGAATTATAGAGTGAGAGAGGGAGTAGACTTGAGCTCATCTTGCCATTGTTGAGAATTGCTAGGAGACTTGAAGTAGATTGAAGAATACTTGCTAATCTAGCTTCCATACCTTTAAATCGAGACTAGGGTAAGTGAAATCATCTCCTTCTTGTGGTCTTGAGCTACGCCTTGCATGTTTCATGCATCATTGTAGAACTAAACCATGATTTTGTTCATAAATGTTGAATTGAAGCTCCATTGTTGCATGCATGTTTGAGTTGATGAGTTTGAGTTGAATCCATGGTAAGAATGTACATGCATGCTCATATTCATGTGTTAAATCCATGTATTCATCATATTCTTGAAGAAATGAGTCCATTTGAGCAAGAATTGAAGCTTGAATTTGGTCTAAAACTCATGCATTGCATGTTTTGAAAGTGTTCTTGAAAAGGGGTTTGAAAATGGCTTTGATTGACCAACTCTTGGCCCTTGCATGTGCAAATTGGCTTTTGAAACTTGTTATACATTGAGTTTAAAGTGTTTTCCCAGATTATGGAGCCAAGAGGTTGAGTTTTGGATGGTTGAATGCTTGGTTCGAACTTGGGAGACAAATCTGGAAATTCCAGATTTTGCTTCCTCGCTCGAGCGAAGGATTCCTCGCTCGAGCGAGCCCTTTGATTTTGCAATCTCGCTCGAGCGAGCATCGAGCGTGGCATCGCGCGTAAAAATCGAGCATCCAGTACTTTTTCTGAGCACAGACCGCTCGAGTGAAGGATCTCTCGCTCGAGCGAAGCCTTTGATTTTGGAAGCTCGCTCGAGCGAAGGAAGGCTCGCTCGAGCGAGGTGCCTATTTCCAGCAACTTTTGAAAAATGCCTTCCAAGTGTAATTTTGCATCCTCATCCCATCCTAGGCATTCTTAGGCCTAGTTTAAGACATCTTAATGAGGATTTAGACATAGAACCACACCGAGGAAATTTAGGGATTTAATTACATCCTTTCCGACTGTAAACTTAGTGTGTGTTCTATCCTGTTAACTGTTTAGGGTTGGCTCACGGGGACGCGCTCTAACTACTGATAGCCCAGAACACTGTGAGTAACAGATTGTGTAAAGATATGTTCAAAATGGTTATCTTTTGAATACTGAACTGAATTGTTTATTGAACTGATATTGTTTATTGAATGAATGTATGTCCTGTATTTCGAACTGTATTGTGGCATCCTTAGCACCCATTGTTATTGACTGTTACAGAGCTCTGTCGGTTCCCTTGTGGAACCATACTGTTTACTGACTGATGGCCATCATTATTGTTGGGTCTGTTAAGGCCCGGTCCTTTTGGACCTACTGTTTATAGGCTAATGGATGTACCACATATGACCGATTGATTGAAATACTGATTGACTGAAATACTGAAAGATTATACTGAAAGATTGAAATACTGTATAATGAATTGATTTCATTACTGTAAGGACATTCATTCATAACCTCTTTACACATCATGTTATTCATTGGGCTTTAGCTCACTGTTTATATATATATGTAGGTTCTCAGCAGCCAGATCGGAGCTAGGAGCGTGGGTCAGTCCCCAGTTTTGTCCAGCCAGCCTGTGTGCCTCACAGCGAGGTTCCTAGTTGCCATGCTATGGCTTTGGGGTTTTGATTTCCCCTGTCTGTCTCACTGTTTTGTACTATTGTGGGATCACTGTATAGACTGTTACCGACCTTACTGTACTGTCAAGGGATTAAGCCCTGTACTGAATGTTGTGAATGGTTGTACAGACTGTACTGTTTTGAACTGTATGAATGCATGTATGCATGAAAAATGTTTTTGGCATACAGATTATCACAGCTCAATGGACACTAGTTTGTTTATTATTTTGGCTTCCGCCAGGCCCTGAACTCTGTATTTATTGTATGATTGTTAAGCAGGCCTTTGGTAATCACGGATTACTGGCCAGTTACGGTGCTAAACCCATAGGGCCGGGTTTGGGTCGTGACACTATGTGATACCGGGGATTTTTAGAATCATTTGGGAAATTAAATTGAGGATTGAATTTCGTCTGATTCGCTAAGTCCTGTTTGGCTTAAATGTTTGGCATAACTTTTTATATATAAGATATATGGATAAAGATGAGGCTTAGACTCTTGTTTGACTCAACTAAAGAGAGAAGAAAAATCTAGAGAAAGAGAGGGAGAAGAGAGAGCTCGGGAGAAGAAGAGAGAAAGCAAAGGGAAGGAAGAGAAAGGGAAGAAAAGGGGAAATCAAGTCTAAGCTTCTCCATCCAAGTGTTTAAGGTAAGAATCTCTTCTAAGTTCTTGAAATAGAGTTGAATCATCCATAATTTCATGGAAAGGAAGTGAAAGAAAAGGGAATTTATGTTTAAATTGAGCATCATGACATGATTTATGATTATTTGGCGTGTTTGAAGAAGAATTTCCATGAGTATAGAGATATGAAGTTTGTATATGTATGTTTATGGGTTTCCATCTTAAATCAAGGATTGATCTTCTACATGATGTTTTGAGTTTTGATTAAAGTTATAATGTTGAGTTCAAATTGTTAATCAAGAGTTTTGGGACTTGGGTTTCATCAATTGGAAGTGGTTTTGACAAAAGAGAGAGATTGAAGCTTGGAAGAGGAACCCAGAATTTTCACAGTCCGCTTGAGCGGGGGTTTGGCCGCTCGAGCGGGGATTGCATGCATCCAGTATTTTGCCTCAGTTCATAGTCCACTCGAGCGGGGGTTTGGCCGCACGAGCGGGGACCTATTTTTCAGAAATTTCATGAAGTGTTCCAAGGCATGATTTAGCATCCTCATTACATTTCTAGCATGTTTACGCCTTAATTAAGTTAAGATAATAAGATTATAAGATGGTAACACCATTAAGAGAATGCACGAACATGATTTAATGATGATATATGTTAAGGATTTGTGTTATCATGTTGATGTCTGCAGGTCAAAACGTGAAGGCCGTACAACCGGTTCTGGAAAACCACTGTAAGTAACATTTCTGTAAAGTTATGTTCCTATAAAGTATGTTTCAAGTGTGATACGTTACGTTATGTTTTCGAAATGTCATTTAATTCTGTGAACGAATGTCCTCTTTGCGAATCTAGTATGGCATCCATAGAGAGTCCCAAGTCATGGGGGACGACATGAAAATGCGGGTCCATGACTAGTTTGCAAGATCTCGTGAGTCACTTCATTGTGACGATATGTGTTTAATCAGTATCCGGAACTGATTACTTTAGTCGGAAGACGTTCTGTTATGTTTATGTTCTGTGGAATATGCCATTATTATGTTCTTATACGAATTGGTTATGTTTATGAATGATTTGTTTTACAGATATGTTATGTGGAATTCGTTCACTAACCCCTTTACTTTAATGTTACTTGCTGAGCTTTAGCTCATTGTTTGTATTTATGTATTTATAGGTGAGCATTCAGGGAGTCAAGCCTAGGCGGGGTCTTGTCGAGCCGCCGTTTTGAAGCCTAACCAGATGTTTTGAGTGCCTCCGAGCTGGGGCTAGGCCTAGAAGGCCGTACGAGTTTTGTTTTGTTATGTATATGTGGCATGTGTTGTCTATGTTCTTTTGATCACATGTTATGTAAAGATAGTGGGTAAATTAACATCATTTTTGGCATGTAATGTATGTTCATATTTATGCACAGCTCTTTGGACTATTAGTTTCTTTATTTCGCTTCCGCGAGCCCCGATTATTTATGTCTTGTATGGGAAGGCCTGTGGTAATCTGGGATTACTGGCCGGTTACGATGCCAACCCTTTCGGGGCGGGTTTGGGTCGTGACACTCACTCTCTTGAAATGGTTAATCGTTACCAAGTTCTTGGTAACATTTACCGACCTAATTACTCATTTGCTTTGGCCACAGATCCTTTTGCTTCTAGCTAATCAGTTTCAGTTACTCCATTCCCTACTAACCCAATCAGGTCATCTCGATCTGATTATACCAAATCACACACTACTAATTTGTTCTATAAAGAACCTGGTCACCCTAAAGGTCAAGTAATCCATGAAATTGCTAAATCCCATTTTGGCTCTGGATGCCATTTCATCCTCCCACATCCAGAGAAAACACTCACCTATTACAAAGATATTTTGATCCATCATCAATCAGTTTTGATTAAACCCATTTATGATCGAACCTATGCTAGCAAGGTTCTGTATCATTCCATTTACATCCATAGTATTGTTTCCCAAGCTGAATGGGGTCCTCCTTATCAGCTTCGAGATTTACCTGATCATTCTATTCAGTACAATTACCATGATTATGTTGATGCTTGGTTCAAGATCTTCTTGTACCAAAATGAGTCTTTCAGTCACTCCTGGTTCATCTCCTTTGATCAGAAATTCAAATCTGAATTACCTACCTAGTTTCTGAGATGGTGGACTCATTATGGTGCCATTTCAGGTATCATTCCCGGTTATCTCATTGAACTAGTTAACTATTTCTCCTCTGTTTATCCATTCACTACTCATCAAAGACAATTTCTATCTTTGTTAATTTTTATATCCAAATATAAACTTCCATGGATATTTAAATGGCATTATGGAATTGATGATAACATAATCACCCGTCAACATTCAGTCAAATGGTGGGCTAAGTTCAATGTGCCCAGAATTTTTGAAATTGTTCAAGAAGAATTCCCTATTGATCAATGTGCTCTAGCTCTTTCTATGATCAAAGCCCAGCAGAACCCAACTGCTGCAATCAGCCAAGGAAGTCAGCCCAGTCTTCCTCTAATCAACCTTGAAAGCCCCTCATCTAGTGGTTCCAAGCCCAAATCATCCAAATCAATTCAGCTGGCCCAATCAAAATCCAAGGCAAAGTCCAAAGCTCCTGCAATTCTGGATCAACCTAAGGAACATTCACGGCCCAAATCAAAATCCAAAGCTAAGGCTAAGCCCATTTCACCTCCTGCTCAGCCCAAAGCTAAATCAAAGGTCAAGCCCAAGTTATCCAGAAATGAATTGCTCCAGTTAGCCCGTCAAATTATAGATCAAGTTGAAGCCCAGTCAACTGGTTCAGAAAATTCAAAAGACAGTTCAGACCAGTCACAATCTTCTGAAGGATCAACTACTCAACCCATCTCATATGGCAGATATGAGTTCCAAGATGCTCAGGACCCATATGCCTGATCAACATAGGATTCCCTATAAATACAAATTAGTTTCAATCAATACTCTTTTGAGAAAAGCTGCTAATTTGTATCTATATTGATTCTTATATTCACGTGTTCTACCGAAAGTGATGAATAGTAAAAGTTACTGTTCACTTTTACTGTTCATCGTCACTATTCACTTAATCAACTTTTGTTAAAGCTGCATATTCGTTCAATCACTCCATCGAAAGCAATCGACAGCATCTGCTTTACCTCATGCACTGCCAGCTGCTTTCATCAATCACAGAAGTCACATGCACCATTGTTTTTATTTATTTTCCCTATATATTGTAATGTATTCATTCAGTAGGCTTAGGTTTTTCATTCTTGAGTTTGAGAAAAAACAGAGAGCTCTGAGTGACAATTACCTCTTCCCGTTTGTAACCCAATTAAGATCCTTGCAGTTGCAATTACTACAATTGTAATTGTAAGTTATTTTCTGTATCTTAATTATGAAAGTTAATTTCTATATTTTAATTTAGTGCATTCCAATTCCAATTCCGTTGTTCAATTTTAATCATATTTGATTTCGTAATCCATGTTCTTCATTCTGCTGCTTGCTTCCGCGTTTTGGTATCAGAGTAAAATTTTACTGTATTTCAAAGTAAAATTTACTCTGAATTGAAAGTAAAATTTTACTGTGTTGTTGAATGTTTGTCTATGCAGTTTCTGATTTGTTTTCTGGTAAAATTTACTCTGAATCTTTAGAATAAAATATACTCTGAATTGAAAGTAACATTTTACTGTGTTGTTGAATGTTTGTCTATGCAGTTTCTGATTTATTTTCTAGTAAATTTTACTGTATTTCAGAGTAAAATTTATTCTGAATCTTAAAGTAAAATTTTACTAAGTTGTTGAATGTTTGTCTATGCATAAGAGAATAAACTTTATTTTTCATTAACTAGAGTAAAATTTTACTGTTGTGAAAACATAGTACATACTAGATAAATGAATTATAATCGAATTTTACTTTAAATCTATGAACAAATAAACAAAAAAACTCTCGATTTTTTATTATAATATATCAATCTATCATTTTTTTGGACATATATGAGGTCATTTTATCTCAAATTTGAAATTATTGATCTCAAACATGAGTTCATAGGCATCAAATCTAAGATGGTAATGGATTTCAATGGACAATTTCAAGATTTCAATTTTGCGAGATGGTTCGAAAATGGAGATCAAAAGGGTTTAGGACTTAGAAAGAGAGAAAATAAAGGGAAGAGAGAGGATACCAGTAATGTAGAGATAGAAAAGAAGAGAAATGGTTCAGCGGGGGTTTTGAATTATATGGAAGAGCATTTCAGCCTTTTCATCATATTTTTTTATTTGAGGGACTTTTGAAACTATTATTTTATTTGATTGGCTTCATACAAAAAAGCCCCCATAGAAAGGGCATTTCACCACAAATCTCCAAATTGAAACATGGAAATAGATGTGGCCCACCATGACCTTTTTGGTGAAGTTTTTTAAGCAAAAACTAATAATCAGGAAATAAAAATTAAAAGTATCATTTTTCTAACTTCTAAAAAGTTATTTTTTTTTGACTTATTTAAACTATTTCTACCTAATAAATTATAAGTAGAAGTTGTACTAAATAGTCTGGTATATACTCCCAATTTAGAATAAGTTACAACAAATAGTCCGATGTTATTAGGGCTCTGTTTGTATCCATTTAGAATAACTTATCGTGAACTAACACACATGGTATCAAACCCCACTATACCTCATCACCATCTGCTCTCATTCATTATTCAATACCCACTGTACAACGATCATCATCTTCTAATTCCCTCTTCCACCGGAGACCATCATTTTCTCACTTCCCTTTCCACAGGCGACTGCCACCCCTTCATTTATTCTTCTTTTTCTTCTTCCACTGGTCTAGCCCAACCCGTTCTTGTGCTGTCATCTGATATGGATTCAGCTTAGATCGCAATTGCCGAAAAATGTGAATCGTCAATGGATATGCAATTATGACTTCAACTTCGATCCAAACCCAGCCCAACCTCTGCCTTTGTGCCGTCAATTTTGGGATTTCTATTTTGGCAAGGTGAAGAGACGAATCTGAGGGGTGGGGGTTGTGGATTGGGTTTGGCAGAAGAGAGGGAGGAGATAAGATGGTGATGGAAATAAAAAAACATACCCTTTAGTGTAGGCATAATCCCTATCAACTTGCAACATGAAGAATACCTTGTTACCATCATGCAAAGCCTGTAATCAAACCGTCAAACTTCTATAAACAAAAACCCAAAACCCAAAATCATAATTGATCAAAACAAAAAAAAAAAAAAAAAAACAAAACAAAACAAAAAACAAAAAACAAAAAAACAAATTTCACAATGCTCTGTATAGTAGCCAAGAAACATAAGATTTAACATTATATATTTTTTAGTTTATCTCTTATTCTAACTTTTTCATTCCTCTTGTCTATTGCTTTTCTTATTAACCAAATAGGGCATTAACATACTGATCTCATAATCAAGTGAACATTATGCGACTTTCCACATTTCTTAGGGGGAACATTTTACTCATATTTCTTTAAAAACCATTCTCAGCCAAATAAAGAGAGAATTGGAAAGAACAGAGATGATGTATTCAAACAAATCTTAGCGGTAAACTTTCCACTGTTGTATAGTTTGTCAAAATCTAGATCCAAAGCGGGTAAGAGAGAGGAATGGAATCCATCAATATCGTTCCAATCGTCTACATGGCCGCCGTTGAGGGTGATGAGTCCAGGCTTGAAGAAGGCTCGAAGTTGGATCTTAGGGTGTGTTTGATTGGACGGACTGGATAAGGGGGATTAGAATCCATCGGACTTGAGTCTTGGGACTGTGAATCCCCCGGACTATTTGGTTGGATTGGATATGTATCATGTGTTTGTTTTTTCATGGGATTAGATGTCTGGAAATGATTATTTTTAGTGAATCCAACATTTGGTTGGATGGACTGGATAGGATAAATGAACAAAAGACTATTTTACCCTTTTTTAATTGTTTACTAAGTAATAGCAATATTAAACATATCTTTAATATTTTAATTATTTTTAGCTAGATTAAATAAAATTTTATTTTATTTTATTTTTCACACAATTAAATAAATTTATTTTTTTAAATTAAATAAATAAATAAATAAAATATCAATAAAAATTTATATTATTTTTTTAATTAAAATTTTAAATAAATTTGTTTTTAAAAATAATAATAATTAAACAATGAAATTAAATAAAACATCTATTAACATTTAAATAATGAAATTAAATAAAATATAAACAAAATTTTAAAATAAAACATCAATAAAATATCTATAAAAAATTATTTAAAAAAAAATAAAACATCAATAAAAAGTTAAATAAAATTATTTTATTTTTAAATTGAGACATTTAAATTTTATTGAATTTTACTAAATATAATACATAATTAAATAGTAGAGGGTCAAAATGGTCATTTCACCACCTAATCCCAACAGTAAATAATCCCCCAAAATTGTCCCACACCTCCCCCTAGGATAGTATAATCACCCATATGGGGGATAAGGAGTCCAGCCGGACTCCATGTCCGGTGGACTAAAAAAAAAAAAACATCGGATTGGATTTATTGTGCGGATTACAATCCGCACAGTAAATAATCCCCCCCTTATCTCCCCAATCAAACACACCCTTAGGGTCCGGATCGCAGCTCCATTAGCTGCTCTCTTGATAAAAAAAAATCAACTGATTTGTTCACCTTTTTTCTTTCTGGCGTGTTTTGAGAAGTTGTTGATTTTTTAGCTTTTTTGTGGGTAAGTTTTTTTTTAAATTTTTTTATCGATTTTTGTGAATAAATTATGTAAGAGATGATATGATTCAAAATTGATTAAAAGTTAAAAATTGACTTTTTATTTGCTTTTCAAAAGGCCACAAATGTAATATATATAATGGATGTGTATATTTATACTATTATTATTAGAATGTTTAAATTAATTTAATGAAACATTATTTTCCTTACATCACGTGACGACTGTATATATTAAAATAAAAAAATTATTATATATTGGATTTTATTAAGTACATATTTATCATTTAAGTAACATACATATTATGATATTAAATTCTTTATTATTTGATTTTATTATTAGTTATTAAAATTTCACGCATTGGGATTTCTGGAGAATCAATTTCTCCTAGGGTGGGATTAGGGTTTGCAGGTCTGGATTGAGCGGGTATCATACTAGAGACAGTGATGTCCTTATCCTGACTGGTTCCAGCTGTTTGATGTGAAAAGGCTTGTGCTTTGGCGTGTAGCTTAGGTACTACAACATTCATAGGATTTGCTAGGCTTTTAGGTGGGCTTGAGTTCTTTTGAGCATAGTTAGTGGGCTTTTTGTAGGCTGGGAATGTCTCTGGCCTAGGTTCGGGAGTTTTACTAGAGTTAGAGATCTCATTCTCTTAGCCCGATCTGGTGGTTTTCTTTCCTCTGGTGGGTTTCGTGATGGCTGGTGCTACCTAACTCAGCAAATTTGTAATTTGTTGGTGTTTGGGCTAGCCTCATAATGTTGGGCTTTCTTGTATGCATTTCGGGCTCTAGATCTTTTTCTATATTGGCATCCATGGCCCAAAAGCTTCGTCTCCTTCCTCTATCCCAATTTTTTGAAGGTTACTGTTATTTGCTGGTTGTGCCGTTTGGATGGTCCCTGTAACAGCTAGTGGGTTTCCTGTCGGGTAAGGATTTGAGCTTTGAGTCAACTCAGACGTTGGGTTCGCAGCCTTGAATTTGCATAACTCCTTTCGGTGATCCACCTTGCCACAATGAAAACAAAAAGAGTGCATAGATTCATATTCGATATTATAACTTTTCTTACCCAATACAAATCTGGGACAAAATGGTTTTCGTAGGTCCACTTCGATGCAAATCCTTGCGAAGCATCCTCTTGTAGCCATGGTTGTAGTGAGATCAATCATTAGTGGTTTCCCTAGTTGCTTCGCGATGGTATAGAAGACTTTCTCTTGAAAATAATCAATCGAAAGTTCTGGAAACCGAACCCGAACCCGAACAGCAGTGGTGGTTTCGAAGGCTTCCGATGCCTTGAAGTCAGGCTCCCATTTACGCACCGTAAGATAATGGTCCATGATTACCCATGGTCCTCCTGAATAAACCATCGCACAGTCCTCTTGGGAGGAGAACTTGAATAAGAAATAGTTGTTACCCAAATCAATGATGTTGAATTCATCTTGCAGCCCCCAAAGTGTCTCAACTCTGGTACAGAGCATTTTGTATCCTATACTCTTACCAAGCAATCTGATGATGAGTGCATTCGTCCGTGGTTTGTCTGATTTCTTGCAATAGCTTTTTAGGGAGGGCGATTCTGGGTATTCCATCGTTCCTCTGTGATTGATTCCCATCTTGGATGTCTGTGTCTCCATCCTCATCCTCCTCTTCAGTGATAATATCGGCTGTTAAATCATCAAAGTAGAAATCTTTGTTTTTGGGTGCTTCAAGAGCTTCTTTGAAGGATTTAACCCTGGTCCCTTCAGCTGGAGCAGTCATGAGCTCAGAACTTTTTGCTTGAGAAGGAGCTGGGAGATTTTGAAGGGGGAAAACTGTTGGGAATAATCTTCTGTGTAAAATAAATAACTTGAAACAAATCAAACAAGAAATAAATAAATTATTTACGGAATTTATTTTACCGAACCGAATAAATATTTAAAAGATCAAGTCGAGTGTGTGACACTCTATCCTCAAGACAGATTTGTTCTGCTACGGTGCTTACGGAAAAATGGCGTCTATCTCCCAAGATACAATAATCTTCACAAATTGTAGTAGCACTCCAAACAATTTGTTCGGCGAACAAAAAACTGTGTTATTACTTTTTGAATTTTTCCTAAAATAATATGAAGATTATATCATGCAAGAGAGCAGAACTATAAGGAAAATGAAGAATTTCGAATGTCTCAAATGCTGGAAATGAATCTGAATTTATAGGCAAAAATGTGACCTTTCAAAGCTGTCTGAACAAGTATGAAAGACCTAAATAGATACAGTTTGAAATTCAAACAGATCTGGAGCAGTTTCAACAGATAACTGCAATAGTTTGAATCTGTTGAAAACTGCTGGGCACTTTTTAAACCTGTCGGGAACTTCTGGGTAGTTTTCAACCTGTTTGGACAGTTTAAACTTTTGGAATTTCGGGCTGGAAATGGATAGAAATATTGAATTCAAATTTGAATTAAATTCCCACAAGAATTTTTGGGAAAAATTTAAATAAATTTTGTCCAAAAATTTAATAGTAGAACTAACCCGACCCACAACCGCGCCCGCCACGGCCGGTCGAACGGGCGGCAGCGGCGCCGCGCGTGTGGTGGTTTGGGTTAAGATTCACTTTGTCCATAACTCCTCCCTTATACAAACTTGGGGTGTCCTTTGGGGCCCAACCCAAGGTTGTACACCTAGAGCTTATATACATACACAAGCTCTCTTAAAGTTTCAATGTGGGACAACCCATTTCAAGGAAACCCACATTTAATTCTTTAAATGTCCATTCCACGAACCCGAAAATGATGTCAAATTTCCATTCACTCATATATAGTTTTGACAAACCGTTTTCACCGTGTGACTTGTCATGCGGCAAGGAACACGTCACCTCTTTGGATCCACCTCAAAAGACGAGTGGACCCCACACAATTTTGGGCTCAAAGTTGGCTCAAAATAAGCCTATAACCAATTTTCCAACAAAAACTTCCGTAGTGATTTCCTTCTCTACTTCCCCCATTGATTCCTTGTTTTTAATCTTCTTGGTGCTATGGATTAGATGATCCTCTTCCTCCTGAGACTTTCCGTTGGGATCTATTTCCACTGTTTCTGGTGTGCTCATTCTAGAAAGAGAATTTTTGCAAGCCTGACTTTGAATATTTGTATTAATCTAAACACTCTAATCTACTTCCTCTAAACCTATACACACACATATCACTTGTAAATAGAAAACAGAGGAGAAGACGTGCGGAGATAGGGGTGGTGGTCCTCACTTGTAAGAGCATCTTCAATCCTTCACTTTTTCTTTTATCAAATTTAAAAGTGTTCAATCTCCACTCATGTCATCAATTGTTCGTCAAATCAAGGGAAATTAATTTTTTACCAAATTGAGAACTCATCAAATCCTTCATCAATTTGAATTTGATGAAAATTTAGAAAGATAAAGCATTGGAGGTGATTTTTTTTCCCCCCCATTAAATTTGATGAAAACGAAAATTTGGAATAAGAGGAGATTTTTAATAAAGACTTTAATGAAAGAAAAGGAGTAATTTCAAATTTAGAAAGATAAAGCATTGGAGGTGAATTTTTTTTTTTTTTTTTTTTTCACCGTCAAATTTGATGAAAACGAAAATTTGGAATAAGAGGGGATTTTTTATAAAGATTTTAATGAAAGAAAAGGAATCATTCATATTAAACCAATCTTTTTGCTTAAATTTAAATCAAATTAAATGAAAAAATTGGTGGAAGATTGAAAATGCTCTATCTGTTAGAAGAATTTTAACATCAGCAAAAATTAGATGGACAAAGATGATTAGTTATGTAATAATAAACTAACTAGAACAAAACAAACCATACATACCTTGGGCTATGGTAGAATTCAAGAATAACAAACGTTTGGCAACATTCAATTTTAGCCTAAAAATCAAAAAGTCAAAAAAAAAAAAAAAAAATCCAAAAAGTTAACAAATTATACTAAAAAGTCAAAGATTTTTTTTTCCCACAACTTTTTACGCATATTTTCATAAAAGGTCAAAAACTCATCCCAATAGTTTTTTTTTATCTCATATTTTAGACAAAAAATAAAAAACGTACTAGATAGTTTGTTCTCAAACGAGGCCAGGATTAATAGTGAAAGGATTAATAATTTCATAAATTAGTGTAAGATTAGTTATCCAATTAAACTAGTGAGATAACTAGTTATTATGTATTCATTTTGGTTTTTTTCTTTCATATTTGAAATTATTAAAATACGTAGGGATGGAAGAGAGGACACTCTTAATCAGCGTAAGTCTCCCTCCTTTTGATAAATACTGCCGTTTCCATCCCGCCAACCGCCGCTGTACACGGTCCACCACCCTATCCCACACCCCTTTAGCCTTAAAAGACGCCCCCAAAGGTAATCCCAAATACGTAACTGGAAAATTTGCCACCTTACACCCGAGACTAGCTGCCAACACCGGAATTGTAGCCACCTCCCCCACTGGAATCAGTTCTGACTTTGCTAAGTTCACCCGAAGACCTGAGCCGGCCTCAAAACACAACAACACACATCTCAAATACCCAATTTGATCCACATTCGCATCGCAGAAAATAATCGCATCATCTGCATAGAACAAATGGGAAACCGATAAAATTGCAGGAGCCTTTCCCACCGCAAATCCCTGCAGCCGACCTCCCTGCACCGCTCTAGATAACAACTGCCCCAGCGCTTCCATCACCAGAATAAACAATAAAGGAGATAAAGGATCTTCTTGCCGGAGCCCCCTATAAGTAGGAAAGAAACCCGGTGGAGACCCATTCACAAGAACTGACATTCGTACCGTGGAAATACAGAATTGGATTCAACGCCTCCACCGAACCCCAAAACCGAGTCTGTCCAACATATAAATTAAAAACTTCCAATTAACATTATCATAAGCCTTCTCAATATCAAGTTTGCAAATAAGCCCCGCCTGCTGTTGGCGAATTCGAGAATCCACACATTCATTTGTCACCAAGACCGCATCTAGAATTTGTCGCCCACCCACAAAAGCATTCTGAGACTCAGAAACGACCCCTTCTAACACACCTCGTAACCTATTAGCCAGCACTTTCGCCAAAAGCTTATACATACTACCCAGTAGACTGATAGGACGAAAGTCCCAAATATCCTCCGCTCCACCCTTCTTTGGGATCAGAGCAATAAATGTGGCATTAAGACTACGCTCAAACTCACCAGTTTGATGAAACTGCTCAAACATTGCCATCACATCGGCCTTCACCACCTCCCAGCAATGTTGAAAAAATGTTAATGTAAAACCATCTGGACCCGGCGCCTTATCCCCAGCAATGCTGAGAAATATGATTTTATGCAACTCAAGTAACTCATTTTATGTTTGTGTACGACACACGATGCAATTCTCCTCTGTTTGTGTGCATGCAAGATAGAATTTTTTGTAGTATTGTTTATGAATCTGGTAAAATGTCTTTCTCAGAGAATGGAGAAATTAGAAAATTAGTATGTAATTTCTTGTGCTTAGATAGGATCATAACTTCTTGAAAAACATAAATAATTAATCGTACTCCAATGTTTACAAGGCATCCTTGCAGAGAAAATTAGTTTTTCTTTGTTTTTTTGTTCTCCCTAGTTGTTTAAAGGCTACAATGGATGCGCGTGGAGACAACAAAACTAAAGAATCAACCTATTCCTTTTCAATCATCAACCTACTACTCATCAATGCATAAGATCCCGCTTGGAAACTTTATTTTATAACAGTCTTCAAAATGCAGAGAAGCTTGTGTACTGATTTTGATTTGTACAAGTTAAGACATATTTAACCAAATTTCACTTATTGTTAACAGTAACAAATGCAGAGGCTATAGGAGTCGAGATTTCTATCAAAAGCAGTGTCACAATTGAACTTTAAATCACCTATTCCAATGAATTTACTACAAGAAAATCCCACCTTTGCCTTGCTTTAGCTTTCCGGTGATTTCAGTGCAAGAAAATTCTCAAACTATCATCAAAATGACCTGAATTCTACTATAGTTAATCTGTTGAGCAATCCTCATTTGTAGTTTGAATATGCAAAATGAAGTTCGGCTTGCTTTGCCTATTAGTCCTGGAAACATCAAAGTGGGAAGACAATAGCTGTAGTTTTTCAGGAAATAGTGATGATTTGATCACTTGGTTCAGGGTTCCATAGACTTAATGAGAAAACCTCTGTTCAAATAGTCTACATATCTATACGTTTTATTTTCAATGTCATTGTCCATTCACCAAACTTTTGGAGATTTGAAAGAATTTGAAATCCAAAATTCAAGAGCTTACAGTGCACACTGGCTAATAGTTATTATTACTACTGTCGATACTCTATTTCAGCAAATGTAGGGCAATGAGGATATCTGGGTGGTGGCAGGTCCATGTTCTCTATCTCGCACAATCTTTATATTCATCCAGTTATCTCTACAGCCATGGAGTTTGCTCACAGCAGCTTTTTTCTTGGCCTGGTTTGCAGCATTTTCCCGTATCTCTTCTTCTCATGGAGAGGCCTACTTTCCTTTTGATACCGAATGATCCTACCTGACAGCATCTAGTCAATCTACTGATAGCTTTCACATCTCAATTAAGGTCTATATGTTACCACCAGTGATCTTTTTTTTTTAAACTTTATTTTTGCTTCAGTTTTTGTTAAGGCTTCTTCATGTAATTAGTTATTATTTCTTGTGCTTGGTGTTGTCATAACACACCTAACACTTTTTGCCATTGTGTTTATTAAATCTGTAACACTACCACATTATGGGCTGCTCAACAAATGTATGAATGTATGAGTGGTATTAATCATGATAAGTCCGTACTATTTAGTCTTTCAATCCAAATTGTCAGTATTGGATATATAATGTGACCATCAGCAGGATGCTCAAACAGATGAAATGTTCTGAAGTTCTACTTTGAAGTAATGTTAAATTGCAATTTGTGGTTCCAGTAGAGTACACCAGCCTTCATTTGAAGACATGGCGAGCGAGCTGAAGGAGGTCTGATCATTGATGGATATTATGGCAAATGGTGCAGTGCATAATAGACACATCCATTTGTCTCACTCGCATTGCTATGGATCATATTTGTTCCATATGAAATATGAATTACTCATGCAAATCCATGGACTCTCCATAAACAATAGAAACTTAGATTTTTTATTTATTTTTTATTTTTCTTCTAAATCTGCAGAAGTACAGATGATATGGTTGTGTTATTTTGTAATAAGGCATGCTTTTTTTATAGGACACAGTTGGTTGAGCTCATTCTATTGCAAATCTTTTCTTTTGGTTGAACTTACAGACTAATCTCTTGCATGGGCCTGCTCTTACCTTTTCTTGTGTTTGGATGCAATTCTACTTTGTGGTAATTTATTTTGCATTACAAACCAGAACCTGCACATTGTGGATGCAATTTTTGGACCTTAGTGGATGGCCTTTGTTATTCTACCTGATAATAAATTTACATTAAGTACTATGTTTAATTTAGCCTTCTATGAAATTCAAATGATATTTGGCTAGTAAAACTTCATCACTAGCAAATGAGAAAATTGGCAATGAACACGTATCCTGAACTTGCTTTACTTACTCAAAAAAAAAAAAAAATGGAAAAAAAAGAAGAAAATTGCTTGTTTAAGTTTGCTAGATAGATTTCTTTTATGAATGACATAAGAAGTCTCAAGTTTGTCCTGAATCTAAGCATTAGTTCTTTCCGGTTGTGTTCTTAAATCTTCTCCCTCTATGGTATTTGTGGGTGTTGTGGCCTAATCCCATTTACGGTTGGTTAATTGTTTCTATAGCTTACAATCAGCTACAACTCCTTTTGCTCTTAAATGTGCTTATAAGCACAATTTTCTGCACATTAATTTTATTACTAACTCTGAGTAGATGAAGGGCAGTAAACATATTCAGGTAGTGGCAGCTCCATGGTTTTTTGGAATTTTGTTGTCTCACAAAATCTTTTCATTCATGCCACTTATCTCTACAACGAAAGAGTTTGCTCACAGCAGCTTTTTCCTTAGCCTGATTTGCAGCATTTTGCCATATCTCTTCTTCTCGTGGAGAGGCCTATTTTTGCATCTGGTCTTTTTTTCCTATTTTTGCTTCAGCTGTGTTGAGGCTTTCTGTTGGAGAAAAATGGTTGAATGAGAAATTGCCTCATAAATGTGTATATAACTCACACATTTAAGGCTCATCAGTTTTACAAAATTGATTGGGCAGTTTTGCTAGCATTAGTTGCCAGCCTTGATGGCTAGAGGCTCCTCCCCTCTCCCCCATGGTGTATAAAAGGAGGCCCTATTCCTTGAAAAGAAATATAGAATTTTTCCTTGACATCCATACACTGTCAGTCTACTTCTCCTATAATTTTCTTCCTGAGAGAGAGTGCTGCCGTTGTCCGTTCGCTAAGCTAATCAGAAGGTGCTTCTGTTGTAGCTGGTAAAAACCGTCGTATCCTGGGAAGTAGACGCCGGCGTACCTCCAGCACCCAACGGTGAGGCGGCGAATCTATTTTAAGGAGACTGTGGTATCACACAGGCTTCGGTTTGCTTCCTTTAACCATTTTATATTTTATCTGTATTTTATTCAGCATGTTATTTTTCTGGGATTGAAGGTTTGTTTTGTTCATCTCATAATTTTGCGATATGCAATGTGAAATTATGTAATGTGAGTAGTTTTTCCCAACAAGCTTAAAATAGATTCGACGTTTATCATAGAATTAGATTAATAGATTCATAGGTGTGTGTAATAATTTTGCATGTAATTGGCCACTGGTAGTACTAGCGAGTTAATTGGTTTATTAGATGCATGTACACAGGGTTAAGCTTTTGATTTTGCCATTTTGTGTATGCTACTGTTTGGTCTTCCCATAGCATGGAATAGGCCACTGTTATCAATAGGGAAGAAGAGTTCCATTGGTGCAACGTTAATTCATTGTATTTTCTAATTAATTTATTAATTTATGGTGTACCGGTTCATGCCTTGTATTTCTAGATTTACATGCTTCTAGTTCACATGCTTCTAGTTTACAATATAAATTACATGTTCATTCGGTTTTAATTTTTAGTGTAATTTACATTTCTAGCATGTTTATTAGGTAGTAAATTTACATGTAACT
The DNA here is from genome assembly GCA_022316695.1 of Camellia oleifera. Classification (NCBI taxonomy): domain Eukaryota; kingdom Viridiplantae; phylum Streptophyta; class Magnoliopsida; order Ericales; family Theaceae; genus Camellia; species Camellia oleifera. Next base: position 6,414,422 of record CM039305.1, read on the forward strand.
TGTACCTATTAATTTTTAATTTAGGTGTGGAGTTGTAAAGTGTATAACTTGCCTATATTTAAATTCATGTTAATTTCTCTAGAATTATTTGCATGTTAATCATGTCATTTGCAATTCTTGCCTAGTAATGTGATTTAAGTGTTTAGGAGTTATAAAATGTTTGTAACTTGCCTCAATTAATTACATGTTTAGTGTACCATAAGTTCATATGTAACCTTTACCAATTCAAAATATGGTTTAATTATATTTAATTTTGGGTTTGTAACTTGTATAGTTAATTACATGTTTATTATGTAATTAATTTTTTACAGTTTTTTTTTAGTTTAAATTCTAGATGTGTAACTTAAGGGTTGGTTTTAATCTTTACTTACAGTTATTTATTATTTTGTTTGCTAGTACCCTCCCCTTCAATCACTACTTTGCCAAAAGCAAAGAAAAGCTGAGGGAGGTTTTGTTGTATTTTGCTGCTAACTCTTTATTGCAGGAATACCTATGGGAATGGGAAAAAGGATTAATTTGGACTAAATATTTGAAGCAATTGTTTGCTTGAGTGTTCATTTGTGGTTATTCACCAATATGTAAAGCACGTTTTATTTGCTTGTAATTATTGTAGCAATTTTGTTGTAATTGCTTGTACAGTTTGGAACTTGGTGTGTTTAACCTAGTTCATCCCTTGGGAAATTTAATTCTTAAAGTTGTTTCCCATGGACTAGGAGTCAACATGCTCTTGAAAGTTTTGTCTAAGGTTAACTGGGTTTTAAGTGGGACCGGTGTGACCCCTCCAGTCTTCCTGGAAACTTTCCTGACCATGTTCGATTCTAGGTTGCGTGGTGAGACTAGTTTTGAATTAAATTTCCAATTGTGGGATTTTCTAGTGTTAAGTTTGATTTCTGGAAATACAGAATAGTGAAAATTCTGCTGTAATTTTTCAGAAATGGCAACTGTCTCTGATGCTGCTGCTGCTGCTGCTAATGTTGGTGGGGATCCGAACCCCGGGGCGACTGGCTTGCCAACCCCTGCTGTGACCTCTGTGGTCAATCCTCCTGTTGTTACTCCGGCTGTTCCGGGAGGACCGCTCAATCATCACGAGCGCCCGGAGAAGTTCACGGGAGTGAATTTCAAGAGATGGCAGCAGAAGATGCTGTTTTATTTGACTACTCTAAGCCTTGCGAGGTTTCTGAGTGAAGATGTACCAGCCGTAGAGGAGAATGAGCAAGATAAACAAAAGCTCATGGCTCTGGACGCTTGGAAACAAGCAGACTTCTTATGCCGGAATTACATTCTGAACGGCTTGGCGGACCCGCTTTTCAACGTGTTCTATGCCAAGAAATCGGCTAAGGAGTTGTGGGATGCCTTGGACAAAAAGTACAAGATCGAGGATGCTGGGGTAAAGAAATTTATCGTCGGCCGGTTCCTGGACTTCAAGATGGTGGACTCTAAAACTGTCCTGAGTCAAGTCCAAGAGTTCCAAGTGATTCTGCACGAGATACATGCAGAAGGGATGGTCCTAAGTGAGTCATTCCAGGCAGCTACTTTGATTGAGAAGCTGCCTAACGGCTAGAAAGACTTCAAGAACTACTTGAAGCACAAACGAAAGGAGATGACAGTCGAAGAGCTCGTTGTCAGGCTCCGGATTGAAGAGGACAACAGGAAGAAAGGAGGGAGTACCTCCACTGTCAAAGCCAACATGGTTGAGCATGGCGAGTCCTCGGGGCAAGGAATAAACCACCGACAGGCAAAAGCTCAAAGTTGGGGCTAGAGGAGGAATCTCCAAAAGGCCAGCCTACAAGCCAAAGGAGCCTACTTTTAGGTTCAATGGCAAATGCTTCAACTGTGGAAGTGACGGGCATCGGGCAGTTGATTGTCTGAAGAAGAAGCCCTACAGGAAAAACCCTCCGCAACACAAAAACCGGGCACATATGGCTGAAATGGAGGAATTGTCACACGATGTGGACGACATGCATCTGTCAGTCCGTCGTGTCAGAAGTGAACATGGTGGGGTCAAACCCGAGGGAGTGGTGGGTGGACACTGGGGCCACTCGCCATATTTGTGCAGAGAAGAGAATGTTCACAACTTTCGAACCGGTTTCAAACGGGGAGAAGTTGTTTATGGGAAACTCTGCAACCTCAGCTGTTGAGGGTAAAGGCAAGGTGATCCTGAAGATGACTTCAGGAAAAGAACTGACTTTGAACGATGTCCTTTTTGTGCCGGACATTCGTAAGAACCTTGTCTCGGGGTCTCTCCTAAGCAAGCATGGCTTCCGCATGGTGTTTGAATCAGACAAGGTCGTGTTGACCAAGGGCGGGGTCTATGTGGGGAAAGGATATATGTCAGGTGGTATGTTTAAATTGAATGTAATGACACTTATCCCTAAGATTAATGAGAAAGCTTCTTCTTCTGCTTATATGCTTGAGTCCCCTAATTTATGGCATGGTAGATTGGGTCATGTAAATTTTGACTCTTTACGTAGATTAATCAAGTTAGATCACATACCATCTTTCAAGATTAATCCACAACACAAGTGTGAAACTTGTGTAGAAGCAAAATTGACAAGGTCTTCTTTTCATTCTATTAAAAGAAGTACCCAGCCTTTGGATTTAGTGCATAGTGATGTGTGTGACTTGAAAGTTGTACAATCACGTGGTGGCAACAAGTACTTCATCACTTTTGTTGATGATTGCACTAAATACTGTTATGTGTATTTGCTTAAAAGCAAAGACGAGGCTATTGATAAATTTATTCTTTTTAAGAATGAAGTTGAGAATCAATTAAGCCAGAAAATCAAGGCATTGAGAAGTGATCGTGGTGGTGAGTATGAATCCCCGTTTGCCGAGACTTGTGCTCAATTTGGGATTATTCACCAAACCACAGCGCCTTATTCGCCTCAGTCAAATGGTGTTGCTGAGCGGAAGAACAGGACGCTGAAAGAGATGATGAATGCAATGTTGATAAGTTCTGGGTTGCCACAGAACTTATGGGGGGAAGCAATTCTCTCCGCGAATTATATTCTTAATAGAATACCACGAAGAAAGTGGACAAGACTCCATATGAGTTGTGGAAAGGTCACAAGCCTTCATATAAATACCTACGAATGTGGGGGTGTCTTGCAAAAGTGGCGGTACCTACACCCAAGCGGGTTAGGATAGGTCCGAAAACCGTGGACTGTATATTCATTGGTTATGCACAAAATAGTAGTGCATATAGATTTCTTGTGCACAAGTCTGATATTTCAGATATACACAAGAATACTATCATGGAATCTAGAAGTGCATCTTTCTTTGAAGATGTATTTCCGTGTCGTCCCCAAGACAGGGTTCCGAGTTCCATGAAAGAAATAGATGATCACGAAGACGATCACATAGATGATCACATGGATGATCAAACAGCTGATCAAATAACTGATCAAGTAGATGATCAAGCTGATGAAGTAGATGAGCCAAGAAGGAGTAAAAGGGCTAGAACCACAAAGTCCTTTGGTCCAGACTTCTTGACTTATATGTTAGAGGGAGAACCTCGAACGTTCCATGAAGCTGTGACTTCACCTGAAAGTCCTTTATGGAAAGAAGCAATTAAAAGTGAGATTGATTCCATCTTACAGAACCATACTTGGGAGTTGGTTGATCTACCCCCAGGCAGTAAGGCCTTGGGGAGTAAGTGGATCTTTCGAAGAAAGATGAAAGCGGATGGGTCAATTGACAAATATAAAGCTCGGCTAGTTATCAAAGGATACAGACAGCGAGAAGGCCTGGATTACTTTGATACGTATTCACCTGTGACAAGGATTACATCCATTCGCATGGTGATTGCAATAGCAGCTTTACGTGGTTTAGAAATACATCAGATGGATGTAAAGACAGCTTTCTTAAATGGAGATTTAGATGAAGAAATCTACATGGAGCAACCCGAGGGGTTTTCAGCTCCAGGAAAAGTAAGAAAGTCTGTAAGCTTGTCAAGTCATTGTATGGTTTGAAGCAAGCTCCCAAACAATGGCATGAGAAGTTTGACAATGCTATGTTGTCAAATGGGTTTCGAATCAATGAGTGTGATAAGTGCGTATATGTTAAAGACACTGACAAAGGTTATGTCATTTTGTGTCTATACGTTGATGACATACTCATTGTTGGTAGCAATGATGAAATGATTAAAGCTACCAAAAGATTGTTAAACTCTAAGTTTGACATGAAGGATATGGGCCTTGCAGATGTCATTCTGGGTGTTAAGATCACCAGAACATCTGGTGGTATTGTACTTTCTCAAGCTCATTATGTTAATAAGATACTTGAGAAATTTGGAAAGTCAGATACAAGTATGTTTAGGACACCGGTAGACTTAAGTCTATATTTGACCAAGAATAATGGTGAGAGTGTCTCTCAACTAGAATATTCTCGGGTCATTGGGAGTTTGATGTATCTGATGAGTTGTACAAGGCCGGATATCGCCTACGCTGTTAGTAGGCTGAGTAGATACACGAGTAATCCTAATGCTACTCATTGGAAGGGCATTATGCGGGTGTTGGGGTATATCCGTTACACCCTGGATTATGGGCTGCATTATACCAGATACCCAGCGGTACTAGAAGGGTATAGTGACGCAAATTGGATATCTGATATAAAAGATTCCAAATCCACTAGTGGTTATGTGTTTACCCTCGGAGGGGCAGCCGTGTCTTGGAAATCTGCCAAGCAAACGTGTATCTCGAGATCAACGATGGAATCTGAGTTTATTGCTTTAGATAAAGCAACTGAAGAAGCTGAATGGCTTCGCCAGTTTGTTGAGGATATTCCACGTTGGCCGAAACCTGTGCCAGCTATCAGTATTCATTGCGATAGCCAATCAGCGATTGGTCGAGCACAGAGTAATATGTATAATGGAAAGTCTAGACATATCCGTCGTAGACATAATTCCATACGACAACTACTCTCAAATGGAGTTGTCTCTCTAGACTATGTCAAGTCTAAGGACAACATTGCGGATCCGCTAACCAAAGGGTTAACTCGAGAGTTAGTAGAAAAGTCGTCAAGAGGAATGGGGTTAAGGCCTTTAGTAAAGGTTACCGGAACGGCAAACCCAACCTAGTTGACTGGAGATCCCAAGATCTAGGTTCAAAGGGACAACCTAACTTCGTGTAACGGGTGAGTCACTGAAGAGGTAAATCCTCTTGCCCATTCCTTTATACAGTGATGCCCTGTGGGGGTGGAAGGTTAAGCTAATGCTTTTAATGACCTTAGTGATGTGGTATAATGAAATACCGTATCTAGGTCACCTATGTAAGTGCGAAGTGGGGCAGCTTCTTTAAGAATTGCCAAGGTCGAATTCTTTAAAAACACTCACAGAACCAGGCTAGTGTTCTAGGGCCATACCAGACACACTAGTGAGAACAAGAACAATGGTTGGACTAACTCCTGTGTGAGGTCTATTGTCTCGGTTTACATAAACGGCAGAACAGTTCAAGACATCACGTTCACTGGTCAGCCAGTAAATCCGATAGGCTTTCACTACGAAAGGTTCAAGGCCAACAGCTACCTTTTCTGATGCAGGGTTAGTCTGTGTGCTCTCTCTCTTTCCGAGTCTTTGTTGATAAACGTTGAGCGTTTGCTGTATTCGGTCAATTTTTATTCATGTGGGGGATTGTTGGAGAAAAATGGTTGAATGAGAAATTGCCTCATAAATGTGTATATAACTCACACATTTAAGGCTCATCAGTTTTACAAAATTGATTGGGCAGTTTTGCTAGCATTAGTTGCCAGCCTTGATGGCTAGAGGCTCCTCCCCTCTCCCCCATGGTGTATAAAAGGAGGCCCTATTCCTTGAAAAGAGATATAGAATTTTTCCTTGACATCCATACACTGTCAGTCTACTTCTCCTATAATTTTCTTCTTGAGAGAGAGTGCTGCCGTTGTTCGTTCGCTAAGCTAATCAGAAGGTGATTCTGTTGTAGCTGGTAAAAACCGTCGTATCCTGGGAAGTAGACGCCGGCGTACCTCCAGCACCCAACAGTGAGGCGGCGAATCTATTTTAAGGAGATTGTGTTATCACACAGGCTTTGATTTGCTTCCTTTAACCATTTTATATTTTATCTGTATTTTATTCAGCATGTTATTTTTCTGGGATTGAAGGTTTGTTTTGTTCATCTCATAATTTTGCGATATGCAATGTGAAATTATGTAATGTGAGTAGTTTTTCCTAACACTTTCTTCATGTTGTTAGTTGTTTCCTAGACTGTTAATTTATATATGTCAATGAGTGATGATGTTTTTCTTAAATTACCGTGGAATCCTATGCTTGGTGGTGTCATAACACATTATTTGTGTTCATGTTCTCAACAGTTCTCATTGCAATTTGTGGTTCCAGTAGAGCATACACCAACTTTGATTTGAAGACATGCCAAGCAAGTAGAACGGACACATTCATTGTTTTTCTTATTTTTCAACAAGGGGGTCACTTGTAATTTATTCTTCTTCACGTGTCTGTAAGAAGAAAAGTCGCAATGGAGAAATATCTTGCATAGATAGTTTCTACAAAGCACGGATACTTCAAAAATAGTGCCGTACGAGTACCGGGTACTTACCGGGTGTGGGTACGCGTACCGGTACGGCGTACCGGGTACCGCAAAAGGGGGTCCGGTATGTTTGGTTCATTCGGGTACGGCATGGGTACGCCGTGGGTACGCGTACCGGGTACGGCAAAAGGGGTTTGGTACGTTTGGTTCATTCGGGTACGGCGTGGGTACGCCATGGGTACGCTGGGGCCATTTTTTTTTTTTTTTGCCCTTGCAAATCAACAATTTTTTTAATTTATTTATTTATATATATTTTTTTGGTGTCCTTGCAGATCAACAATTTTAATGTTTCTCCGTTATCCTGTCTATTTGTATGAATTATATAAGTATATCAACAAATGATTTTGATGTTTTTAAAAAGCAATTCGAACAAAAAAAAAAAATAACAAGGCTTATAAAGGGCAGTTCTGTGTATGACTATGCATTATACTTTTACTTCAAATCCTCTTAGAATTTCTTTATAAGATCTTTAATCATAACAAACTTTTAAAATTTATGCACAAAACATTAAAAATTGATACGGTTTTAGTTGATTAGTAGTGGTTAGGAATGATGCAATTTTATGTATTATGCAAATTGCAATTGATAATCTGCCTCAATTGAGAATTTGGTCTCACCCTATAAAAATAGCAAATTGATGAGCAAAAAGAAAGATTTTAAAAATAAATTATGATCACAAATTCACAGTGCGTAACATGTCAAAGTGAGAGATTTTACAAATATTATTTTTAACGCTTAATGATTTTAAATTATAGGAAAATGAGTAGTTCTCTTTTTAGTTTTGATATTTAATTTTAATTTGTAGGTTGAATCCTTTAATCATAATTATATATATATATATATATCGGCGTACTGCAGCCGTACCCATATCATATTTTTTTTGAGTTTTGCCGTATCGGCGCACCCGCATCCGTACCCGTACCGTACTCGTATCCGCACCCGTGCTTCCTTGGATAGTCTCGATTGTCGATTTTGTGATTTGTTTTGTATCAATACAAGTAGAATTAGATGATTAATTGAGTTAAATTGAGTTGGATTTGCATTTAAAACACTCTCACATTCACACGAATGAATGAAAGAACAAAATGCAATTACAATATGATATTTTATTTAACGAAATTGTTAATTACAAAAATTCCAACAAAAAATTAGTTGAAATTTATTTTTGGAATGATACTAGTGCACTCCTAATGAATTTTGAGTTTGAATTATTTATTTATTTTTATAATTTTTTTTTATGTGCATGTATGTAACAAACATTATTATAATTTATTTGAAGAAAATTATTTTATATGATTTTGCATCATCAGAGTTCGTATTTTTGCTAGTTTTTAATAACTATTTTTAAATAAGAAAGGTAAATTATATCTGTGGTTTCTATATTTTAACCCGTGTCATTTTGGATCCTATACTTTCAATTGATTTAATTTTGATCCTTAATTTTAAATTTTGTGTCAATTTGATCAAATTGATAATATCTTTAGTGTTTTTTACGAAAATTTATCACTAAATTGATTGACGTTAACTCATTTAGTTGAGTAAATTTATAATTTCACTCTTAAAAATTTGATATATGATACTTATGTGTGTATTTTTTACAAAAAAAAATATTAAAATTTGTAATCAATTGGACTGAATTTAGATGAAATCATAAATTAAAGGTTAAAATCGAATCAATTGAAATTACAAGTATCATAATGACCAAAGTACAGAGACCACTGTCATAATTTATCCAAACAAGAAATTAATCATAAAAATTAATATAAACAATGACACAAGATGCTAATAAAAATTTGAAAACAATTATTTATTTATTTATTTTAAAAATAAATCATATATATTTTTTTTAATGATAAACATAATAAATTAAATAAGTTAGATATCAGATTGATTTAAATTTTTTTAAACGAAATACACGAAGGTGGTGTTTGTTTTGAAGGATTGGGCCATGGGATTGAACTATTAGGGTGTGTTTGATTGAGAGGATAAGGGAGGGGATTATTCACTATTGGGATTGTAATCCGATGGAGGCTTTTTATCCGGTGTTTATTTTTTTTTTAGTCCGCCGGACTCCTTATCCCCCATATGGGGGACTATTGTATCCTAGGGGAGGTATGAGACAATTTTCGGGAGACTATCTACTGTTGGGATTAGGTGATGAAATGACCATTTTGATCATTTACTATTTAATTATGTATTATATTTAGTAAAATTCAATAAAATTTAAATGTTTCAATTTAAAAATAAAATAATTTTGTTTAACCTTTTATTGATGTTTTATTTATTTAATTTTTTAAAATAATTTTTTATAGATATTTTATTGATGTTTTATTTTAAAATTTTGTTTATAATTTATTTAATTTCATTATTTAAATTTTAATAAATGTTTTATTTAATTTCATTATTTAATTATTATTATTTTTAAAAATAAATTTATTGAAAATTTTAATTAAAAAAATAACATATATTTTTATTGATATTTTATTTATTTTATTTAAAAAAAATAAATTTATTTAATTGTGTAAAAAATAAAATAAAATAAAATTTTATTTAATATAGCTAAACAATTAAAATATTAAAGATATGTTTAATATTACTATTACTTAGTAAACAATTAAAAAATGGTAAAATAGTCTTTTATTCATTTATCCTATCCAGTCCGTCCAACCAAACGTTGAATTCACTAAAAATAGTCTTTTCCAGACATTTAATCTTATGAAAAAATAAGCACATGATACATATCCAATCCAATCAAATAGTCCGGGAAATTCACAGACCCAGGACTCAAGTCTGATGGATTCTAATCTCCCCTTATCCAGTCCGTCCAATCAAACACACCCTTAGTCTCTCCGGAATATTAGTCCGTTGTTTGGTTCAATTTTTTTGCTTCGGACTAATAGTTCGGCATATGAGGGATTATTTTATCCTGGGGGTGGGATTATTTCTATGGGATTGGTATCCCATAGGACTAATGTATGAAATGTCCATTTTATCCTAATGCTATTACTTAGTAAACAATTGGAAAATGGTAAAATAGTCTTTTGAATAATTATAATTTTTTTTAGTGTTGTTAATTTAAAATTATATATTAAATAAAATTTATTTAATAAAAATTATAAATTAAATTTAATTAAAAATAATAAATTAAAGTTAAATTTATATTTTAAATAAAATTAATTTTTTAGTATTGTTAATTTAAAATTATATATTTAATAAAAAAATATAAATTATAAATTATAAATTTAATTTAATTGAAAATAATAAATTAAAAATTATGATCTTATAAATTAAAAAAATTTGGTGTTATTAAATTATAAATTATAAATTATAGATTACAAATTTAAAATTATATATTAATTAAAAATTACCAAAAGTGGTATAGGCCTTACCCAGGACCACCGGCTTGAATATTGAATCTTCAACTCTTCAAGGCGGTGTTTGGGAATCCAGACCGGACCACCTGTTTGAGGGCTATTTTGGGAACCTACACAGACGCAGCGTCCCGGCGTTTGGTGAAAAAAGCCAGCTGCGCTTTTTTCATCATTTGGAAAGTGGCAAAACTTGGTTGAACAATTACGAAAATACCCTCAAAGTTAGTTTGGGTAAAATGTAAGTTTTTAAAATTAGGTGAGGTTATTTTAGTCATTTTACTATGATGTAACATCATAAATAAATATTAATTTAAATAAAAAAATAACTTTTTACCAACTTTTAAAACCATTCTAAAAAATTTTAGGGGGATGCACCAATAAATCCCAAATTAATAATTTATACACTGTTTAGTCCTAAAAGTTTTCTTACAGACTGAAAAGTCCCATTACAATGTTTCAAACATCAGATTAATGTTACAAACATCAGATTTCAAACATCTAATGTTCATCAGATTACAATGTTCCAATGTTTATTTACATCATGAACATCATAATGATGTATAAAATGGAACTAAATGGACCATAATAAAACTTTTAGGACTAAATGGTTCAACTTTTCAGAAACTAGGACTTATGAGTAAATTTTCCTTTTCAGTCCCATTACAATGTTTCAAACATCAGATTAATATTACAAACATCAGATTTCAAACATCCAATGTTCATCAGATTACAATGTTCCAATGTTTATTTACATCATGAACATCATAATGATGTATAAAATGGGACTAAATGGAGCATAATAAAATTTTTAGGACTAAATGATTCAACTTTTCAGAAACTAGAACTTATGAGTAAATTTTTCAAAATTTTAATTAAAAGTAAAAAAATTAATTTTTACCTAGGCCTGAATCTTCGCTCCCTTAATAATTTGTGCAGTCCTTCACGTGACGTTTGTCCAGAAACAAAACAAAATTGGTGGGCCTTCAACTCTTTAAGGCGGTGTTTGGGGAGTCGTGAAGTAGGCTATTTTAGCCTCCAGTTGAAAAAAATTCATTTAGCTCGCTACTGTAACTAAACCATTGATATATATTTTCAAAAAAAAAAAAAAAAATTTGTAGCTCTGCAGCCTATAGTCAGTGGAGCTGCAGCCCGTCACTGTCGCTGTCCCATCGGTACAAAATGACACTTTTGCCCCCTTTATCTTAATTTAAAAAAAAATAAGATTAAGGATAAATTTGTCATTTCAATTTCAAACATTATTTCAAACACATTTTTTAATATAATAACTCAAATAAAAATTTATCATATCTTCCTAAACACAAAAACTAAAATATTCTACTAAAATTGTCAAAAAATCTAAAAAATAGTCACTTCTCAAACACCCACTAATACATCGTTTGGGAACAAGCTATTTTAGTAATTTTTTTCTTTTTGACTAAAATATGAGGTAAAAAAAACTAATATATTTGGAATAACTTTTTAACTTTTTAAAAAAATATATGTAAAAAATAAAGAAAAAAAAATTTAAAATTTTTAATATAAATTATTAATTTTTTAATTTTTCTAATAATTTTTTAATTTTTTAACTGAAAAAATCACTTGCCTAATTCTATCTTTGTCGGGGAGTCATTCTTATCAATGTCGTTGCCATATTATTGAGTTGTCTTTAAAATTGAAATAGGCCTCGAGTCTATTAGATTACGCGTTTGAAACTTTATTTTTTGGACCAATTATATTAATAATCTATATAGTTTAAAATTTATGTCATTTTAATTTTTAATTTTTTAATTGTAGTGTATTTGATTATAAATTTTAAATTTTATTTTAAATAAGAATAATTGAATATATTATTACTCAATTTTAAGGATGAAGTCATTAATTTAATAAAATATAAATTAATTTGATAAAAATAAATGTCAAAAAAATATTTTTTAAATTTTTAAAAATAATTTTTACCCACTAAAGATAAAATTATGTAAAATTGATAAATCTTTTAGACATTTATTTATTTATTTATTTTACTAAATTAATTTTTGTTATGTGTTTAGATAATGATTATATAATAAGTGATTATTTGACTTTTAATGTGTAATCAAATGATCATGTAATAAGTAATTATTAGACTTTTAATGTGTAACTGATATATTTAATATATAAAATATTTTTTAATTTTTTAATTTAATGAATTAATTTAATAATGATATTAAAATTATTGCCATATTTAACTTTTAAAAAAATAAAAACTAATTTAATGAAAATAAAAATAACAATCCATCATTACTCTCATTTACACCAAAACCCTAAAGCAAAAAATAATCTTTCGATCGAGGAGGACTAAGAGCCTTTGAGCCACGAAATTGATTGCAGTTTTTGAATGGGAATGGCTTCTGTGTGATTTGTATTCGGAGGATTTTCAAGTTTGGCAATTTTTCGATCTGGGGAAGTTACCTCAGTAAGTGTACAATGCCCCATTTTTGTAATTTTGATTTCAGATTGTCTATTTGATGGATAATTGATTGCAAATAACAAGTCTCTCTTACAAATGTTGACTCTCATTGTCAATCTATGAGTTCTTCTATATATACCCAATAAATTGATGTAATTCAAACGCAATTATTGATTAATGAGATCACTCCCGCGCTCTTCTCTCTCCGACAGTCTTCTCTCTTTGTTCTTGTTTGAGTCTGGGTTTCTTTGTCTCAGTTGCAAACTTCTTTTTTTCTTTTTCTAAATATTGAAAGTTATATTTCACCTCATCAAGTTTTTAATTATATGACAATTAATAATTTTTAATTATGTCAGAAATATATTTTAATTAATAATTTATGTAATTTTATTTTTATAGAAGATAGTATTTAGAATTTATTTTTTAATTATTTTTTATAAATAAAATTTTTTGATAAAAGGTATTTATAATTTTTAAAACTATCGGCCAATTTGTATTTTAATAAGTAATCAATAATATATTTGTAATTTATCCTTTGGAAACTGCCGGAAAATAAACTTCATTAGGCTGACAAGTGACTCATCTTCTCGCAATTCAAAACAGCATAAAATATTTTCAAAAACAAACACTACCGGCGAAAGAAGAGATGCAGCAAAACTCAAAACATACGACTGTGTATGGCTTCGGTAATTGATTCATCCCAAATAGAACCTAACATATTTATTACGGACAGAGATGGTGGTGGGTATGACGGTAACTGTAATTTTTTTTTTTTTAATCCTGTTAAATGTCTCATATGCTCCGTATGTATTAATTGGTATATTAATTAGTGTATCAATTAATAATATGACATAATTTAAAAAAAAATTTAATATTTGTAATGAGTTTAATAAGTAAGAGTAATAATAATATAACAACTAGGGTTGGTACACTAATTAGTATATTAATTTGTGTATGTAGTACCACTGGAATAATTATTACCATTATTAATTAATTTAATAAAGAATGTGCATGCTTTCAAAAACAAGTAATTAAATATAGCAAACTTAGAGTTGGTTTGGAATGTTTTACAAAAGTACACTTTTTTTGATGTGATGTGTTAGAGAAGTGATATAATTTAAATAAGATGATGTGATTTAAATAAGATAATAACTTTTTAACTTTTTGTATTATTTAGTAGATGCCAAACTTGACTTTAAATTAATCTTTTGTTGAAAATTATAAACAAGAAAATAAAAAACCCAAGAAAAGACAGTGATGGGTGGGCAGTGGGAGTGGTCAACATCTAATGGTGTATGTTATGATATTAGGGGTGTTTACCAATTAGTCCTGTTAACTAGATTTATTTATCTACAGGTCCTAACTAATAAATTTAACACTATAAAAATAAGAGAGTGATAAATTTATAACTAAAAATTTATTCATAAAACAAAGAGACTGATAAATTTATCACTATAAAATTATTCATAAAAAAAAAGACTGATAAATTTATCTTTATCACTTAATAAATTATATCAAATAGGACTTAATGGGTAATAAGTCTCCAAAGTAGGACCTATTGGGTAATAAGTCTCCAAAGCAGGACCTATTGGTAGTTTACCCATGATATTATTGTCTTGATTGGGGTATTCTATTTTAGTCTATTTTTTTATCTTTTTATTTTTTTAGGTCACATCAATTAATGTCTTCTCTTTATTTTTTTACACATTTTTTTATAAAAAGTCAAAAAATATACTTATTTAGAACATCCCAAACCACCCTTATAACTTTTAATTTTTGTTTTTGGTCATATGATTGTTTGGAAATGTCTTAAATAAGTATATTTTTTATTTTTTTAGATTAAAAAATTAAGGAAAAAATTATGGATGTTTGTGTTAATTTTTTGACTATTTATAAAAAAATGTGTATTAAAATATTATATAAATAAGTCTGTAAGAGAAGATAATTAATTAATCCGTACGGTTGGGCAGTCCGTCGGTGGAAAAGGATATGAAAAAAGATTGCCTACTTTTCGGCCTTTGATTGGACGGTGTTGTTCAGCCCATGGGGGCCACCAAGGGTCCCTTTTTGCTAATCGGAACCGTTCAATGTGTAGAACTCGTCGAGTACTATATTCTTGTAAAAAATCACATTCATTGGATATCGATAGCTATCTGATCGTGTTAGTTTTTTTTTTTGTCACATGTTAACTATAACACCATCTTTTTTATACAAAACTGATTTGATTATATAGTTAGCAATATCCGATAGACGTGATTTTTTACAATAACATAATGCTCGACGAGTTCTATACGTTGAACGGTTCCGATTAGAAAAACGGGACCCGTGGTGGGCTCTTACGAACCTAACTTTACCATCTAATTTAATGAATATACACATGTAATATATATTTTTTTCCTTTCACTCCTATGCTTTGACGTCTCTGTACATAGGCTGCCGTGAAGCTGGTTTGTATTTAATATTATATATATTAATTTTTTTATCCTTTTTTATAAATAGTGATAATTTTTTTTGTAACTTTTTTACTTTTTAATTTTTTTTGGAGTTGCCAAACCAATCCTTAAATAGTGTAATCTGTTAGATAATCGGCACCGTTTGGGAAGTGGTTTTGTAGGTTTTTTTTAGTTATTTTAGCCACAAAAGACAAAATAGGTTATTTTAGTCACAACAAACAAAATATCACATCTAACCCACAATCATTACACTCTTCTTTTTAAAAAAAAAAATCAAAAAAAATTAAAAAGTCAAAAAAGCCTTTCCAAACCAAATTTTTTAACCCAAACTAAAATAACTAAAAAAACTAAAAAGCCAACTCACTTTCCAAATAAAGCCAACCCATTCCTTGTGCCAACCACTCCTTAGTCCTGTTTAGTAGAGCTGTGGGAAAGTGTTTATAGCTTATGCCTAAACAGCTTATAGCTTATAACTTTCAGCTTAAGCTGATTTCTAGCTTATTCTTAAAGCATCTCCTACCCCACTCAAAGAATAAGCTGATTTCTGACTTCCACAAAGCTATAAGCTATAAGCTATAAGCTAAACCAAACACATCAAAATAGCTTAAATTAAACTGAAAGCTGAAATAAGCTGTAAATAATTTCTGCCAAACAGACACCTCGTACCTTTTTAATAGGTGTACATTATAAACTTCTTATTTTATTATTGTGTTTGGACGTCGTAAAAAACTAAAATTAAATTAATTAATTAAAACAGCAAAAATGGTTGTAAATAAGACAAAATGGTTTTAGACTGACAACAATTTTTTTGGTTTTGTTAACGTATTGAGACAGTTCCGTTTTATGCGATCTTCTTAAATAAAACTAAATAATTCTTCATCCCCAAATACAATCTAATGTGTTTATGTTGACATAGATGGTGGTGAGCACGACGATGATAGTAGTTCTCTCCATCATATTACGTCTCTTATCTTATGCTTTTTAATTAATTTTTTCATTGAATGATTATTACTTTAATTAATATATATATATATATAATACGGATCTATATACATTCAAAAATAAATAATTAAATAGAGCGCATTTAAATTAATCTTTGGCTGAAAATAATAAATAAGAAAGGACAACATATAGCTCTGTACGATCTCGGTAATTGATTCTATAATAAGTTCCCATACATGAGTATTATAGACTATACATATTATCTTAATATTAATCATATACACATAGATATATATATATGTATATATATTAATTTTCCATCCCTCTTGTCCATTTTGGACTCATTTGGTATTATTTATAAGTTAGCATTTAAGATTATAATTTATAAATTAGTTTGGTGTAATTTTTCATTAAAAATATTAGATCTTCTAGTTAAATAAACTTTTTTTTGTTAGGCAAATATTCAAGATTTGGAGTTTATCTTTTGTCAATCTTGCAGACAGTCAATAATTGTGGGTTTGGCCAGAAGTCCATATCCATAATACTAATTAACAGGCAGTACACATGTGAAGAAGAAGGAACATTTTGGTGACTATGGCAGAAACTGTAGCTCTATCTTTTGTAATCTTTGTGGTCAAAAGTCTAGGTGGGTTGCTCATCCAGGAAGTGATAAACTTGGGTTGGGTGAGGCCCCAAGTTGAGCAACTGCAAAGCTAAATCGGATGGAATGTTTCTTAGAAGCTGCAGATGCAAGACCAAAAGGAGGAGCAGATGAGATTGTAATCCGCAACTGGGTTGCTGAGATCAAAGAAGCAGCTTATCATGCTGAAGCTGCGATTTCAACTTTTGTGTTAAAGTTATATTTCATTCTCATTATATTATGTTTTTTTTGGTAAAAAATTTAAAAAATATTTTAACTATATATTTTTTTATCTAATTTTTTAATAAAAAAATCAAAAAGTATTTATTTAAATTTGCCAAACAGTGCCTTGGTAATATAAAGTGATTCTAATTATTTAATTTTAATTTTATTTTTATATTTATTTAAAAAATAAAAATATGTATAAATAGAATTACACAAAAGTTATTTAAAAGATTAAAAATAAATACGTTGTGATTGGATTTAAAAAAAAATACATAAATTAATTATTTAGAGTATTGATTTTTTTTAATATTCTTTTTGAATTATTCATACATATTGTATATAGGTATATAAAATTTAAATTAAATATAAATATTTTGTAATAAATAATTTCATGTTAAATAACAAATTAAATATAAATTAATATTAAGACATCAATAAGATAAAAAATAAAATATAAAATATAAAATATAAAAGAAAATTAATTTGATCCATGCAATACACGTAATTAAGCACATTCTATCATATTTATTTATTTATTTGTATATTGAAATAAGTTTTTTTTCCCAAATATCAAAATAATTAAATTAAATTAAAATATCAACTATATGAAGGAAATTTCACAACGACAAAACTAAATACACGCTAAAAAATTTATAAAAAATAAGTATTTTTCAAATAGAGTATATATAAAATTAGTTATTATAATTGAAATTAAATTTATATAAACTTTTATATATAAATAGAAAAAAAAAGGAAAAATTATCAGAAAGTCCTATTTACCAATTTATTACTCCATTTGGTCCCACATTTATTCTTTTGGATTGGCAAGTCCTATTTGACATGTTTTGTGAACAGTCAGGTCCTATTTTGAATTATGTGATATGTGAGTGGACAGGCTTGCCCCTTTTTTTGTTTTTTTTATAGAGGTGTATATTGGGATTGAATGCAGATTTTGTGGGATACTTTTACTGATCCACAATTGGTAATTTGTGCAATCCCGAGATTGCAATGTTTCAATCATCGAACAACAACGTGAACCCAACAATTATTCCCAACAACATGAACAATGAACAACGTGAACAATGAACAACAGTTATTAAACCCAACAATTATTCCCAACAACGTCAACAATGAACAACAACGTCAACCCAACAACGAACAATATCGTCAAATATTCCCTCAATCTATACAATCCCGAAATTACAATGTTTCAATCATCGAACCCCACGCAACATGAAACAACATGCCTCCGATTGACGGGTGATGCTTCAACCAATCCCACCGATTCTCGTGTCCACATCACAACCCACGTCGTACCTGCAGTACCTGCTAATTGATGGTCCAATAAGCACACACTCCGTCGATTTCAGATCTGGTTTTGAATCTCAATTCACTGGTGTCTTCGATTTCTTTCGATTTTTGAGAGGGTTAGTGTTAACAAACTAAGAGGTGGCTGAGAGGGTTACAAACTAATTAAGGGAAAGAAATCAAAAACCGATTTCAGATCTGTGAATTCATATCTGTTTTTGTGAATTCAGATCTGTGAATTCAGATCTGTTACAACCTAAATGATTTCAGATCTGTTTTTGTTGACAGTCTTCGATTTCTTTCGGTTTTCGATTTCTTTCGGTGTTCACTGAGAGGGTTAATGTTAGGTTTAGGGATTGGAAGAGGAAGAAGAGGTGGCTGAGGATTGAGAAGTGAGAGAGAACGACGAGGTGCGTAAAGAAGACCGCCATGGAAGTTCGAAGGAGTGAAGTTCTCAGAGCTTCGTTAAATGAGAGGCTGGTTGTTTCTCTTAGGGTTTGTGAACTGCTTGTTGGGAGAGATTGATTGATCTGGAGACGAATGTAACAAAGCTGCCTCCATAGCCGATGTGTTCCAGAGTCAGATTGAAATTTGACAGTGTTCTAAGAAGATAAAGTGAAGCAAACAAAGGCAATGATCTCGTGTTCACGTCACAACCTCCGTCGTACGCATAAAAAAAAATGTCAAAATACTAGGGTTCACGTCATAACTCACGTCTCATGTTGTGAGTGTTACACACTTACTAAATTAAAAAAAATATTAGTGTACTTTTTTGATCAGCGTGACATACAAACACCCATCCACGTCATGGAAAAAATAAAAAAAAAAAATGTCAAATTCACGTCATAACCCACATCACAGAAAAAGAGTACTATTATCTTTTTTTGGAACGTGAATCTCACACACCCCTTCCCATAAATACATGTGGGTCTACAAATTCAAATTAACACTTTAATGGCAAAATAGTAAACAAACAACCCAAAGGACTAAACGGTTTAAAAGAAAACAATTAGGACCACATGATCTACAAGATGATAAAATGAGATTTACTGGTCAATTCTCAAAAAAAAAAAAAAAATATTGATATGACTTTTTTTATAAAAAAAAAAAAACCCTTAAAATGTACCATATATATATATATATATATGATATAATCTGTGGGCAGTCCATGTGACATGTTACAGAAACAACAAAACTGGTGGGCCTTCAACTCTTAAGGTGTCATTGGCATGAAAGTTGGGTTAGTTTTTGGCTAAATTAATCATAGCAAAATAAATTAAAAAATTAATAAAATAAAGTATCATATATAAATTATAATTATTTTATTTTTTTCTTATAAAAATTAAAATAAATCAAAAAAATCAACTCGAATAAATTTTTTAATCGAAATTAAAATAGTTAAAAAGCATTCTCAACTTACCAAACGGAGGTCTATATGTTTGTTGGGGAGTCATTCTTGTCAATAATGTGGTTGCCATCTGACCCACACAAGCATTAGATAGGCTCTGAGTTGTCTTTATTTTTTTAACTCTTTAATAAAGTTGATTTACATATAGCAAACGAGGCGTTTGTCAATCTTGCAGACAATCAATAATGGGAAAACTGTAAAAAGATTTACATTTTTATAATAATACAATTCTCTTAGACCATCTCCAACGGTTCAGCTAATCCAACACCAAATTTAAATTTTGATGAAAAATGTCCCTTTTCATGCTCCAACGGTTTCATCAGATTGATATCAAATCGACAATTCAGCAAATCTTTCACCAAACTGAGTACAGGCGAAGCATTTCACCAAATTTCACCAAATCACTGTTCCTGACCGTTGTTTCAGAGACCAACCGGTCGACCATCCGGTTGACCAACCGGTTGACCAACCGGTCAACCGCCTAAAGGTTCAAACGGTTCGAAGAAACAGTAAAAAAAAAAAAAAAAAAAATTTTTTTTTGCCTAGGTGGTCGACCACCCGGTCGACCGGCCGGTTGACCACCCGGTCGACCACCCAAAAGTTCAAACAGTTCAGGAAAAGGGGTTCAAACCGGTAAAAAAAAAAAAAAAAAAAAAAAAAAAATTTTGCCGTCACCGGTCGACCGGCCGGGCGACCACCCGGTTGTCCCAGACAGTCCCAGACAGATTTGATATTTGGTGAACCATTGGAGCCTCTTGTATCAAATCAGGAAAAGAGTGATTTTTTTACTCAGATTTGGTGAAAAGTTTGATGAACCGTTGGAGATGCTCTTACATGCATGATACAAATTTATTTATGTGTTTTTTTTTTTACTCAAATTTATTTGTGTTTGACGCAATTCTTTCTGTTTGTTAGAATTGTGCACCCCAAAAAAAAAAAAAATCTTATTTATAATATAATTATTTTGTACCTGTTTCACCTATTTATAATTTTCTCATCAATAATTGTGGGTTGTCAGTGGCGTGGGCCAACTATAACTATAACCGCGTCGTTCACATAACAAGTACACCCGTGACTAAAGTTGTGTAAAATATCATCAAATTTATTAAAATCGCATCGATTCACACTGGATTTATCTATTAATCACGAATTAAATTTTAAATTTTATAATTGTCTTGGAAATGACTTCATTCCGTTATAGTTAATATAACCTTTAATAAAATATTAAAATAAAAATAAGTGTAAAAAAAGTTTAATATGTAAAATTTGTTACAAATTAGAAGTTATATATATATAAAAATATTATATAAAATTAGTTTGTGTTATATATGTGGGAAAAAAAATATTATGCAAATTAGTGTTATATATAATGTTAATGTTTCATAATTGTTTAAGAATATTTTCAATTAACTAGCAAACTAAAATTGTCCCAAACTGTTCAAATTGCGATTTCATTATTTGCAAATCATCCATTCATAATTTGATTTGTGATTTTAATTTTAAACTACGTGAAACAAACATAGAATAATATAATTGGAACAATTCTATAAATATCAAATATTAACATTTTTACTGTTTTTTTAATATTAAAAATACAATATATTTTTAGGTCTATTTTGACAATTAAGAAAAAAAAGCCAGTTTATTGACTAATTACCTTATTTAAGTTACATCTCTTCTCTATTTTTTGCACATTTAAAAAAAAAAAAAACTAAAAAAAAGCTAAAAAGTTGATTTTTTCCCTACTTCTCAAAATAGGTCATAATAAAATTTTTATTAAGAATTTTATTACTCAATCAATTTAGGAAAATTCTAATATACACCTCTTGAAAAATGGTGTACTATATGCACTTTAGTTATGACCAATTTTTTTCTTTAGTTATGATTTATAAAATTTTTAGTTATACATTGTTGTATTTAGTCCTAACAAATTTTTTTTTATATATAATTATAACTAAAAAAATATAAAATTATAATGTTTTATTATTTAATTCTTGAATGTATATGATACAAAAGGGCGTGTAACATAATGGGTATGTTTGGTTTGAATTTGAGAGATGAGTTTTAGAGATAAAAAGTATAAAAAGTTGTTTGGTTTGGTTTTTTTTAAAAGATATTTTGGAAAATTATTTTGAGAGAGAGTTTTGAAAAAAGTGATTGATTTGATGTGTATGAGAGAGAGATTTGTTTGGAAAACTTACTAACCAAACAAGGTTTGGGAAATTTTTTTGAAAAAATTTGTTTGGTTTGATTATTTTTGAAAACTTATTTGTAGAGAATTTTTCTCAAAATTTTTTAAGAAACACTAACCAAACAAGGCCAATATTTCCCATCAATTTAAGACACCGCATGATTCTGTTTGAATATTGTAGCTTTTTCTTTTACAGTTGTCATACACATTGTGGTGAACATCTTTTTGTCTTGGGTAAATTACAGTGTGGCAGGTGGAGGTGTGGGAAGATGAGAGGAGATCTGTGGTGGTATTTGGTGGCAGTTTGAGAAAGGTTGGTAGAGTGGTCGGTGGTGGGTAGACTTGGGACCTTGGATATTCATAGCTTAGGGTTTCAGTGGCAGATGTTTTGGTGGTGGTTTGGGAATTGATGTGGGTGAGAGGAGGAAGGTAAATGTCGATAGTGGTTAGCATTTTGTTTGACAGTGAGAGAGAGAGAGAGAGAGAGAGAGAGAGAGAGGAAATGGATTGAGAAGGGTGTTTTTGCCATCAAAATTGGTTTACCTTGTC
The DNA here is from genome assembly GCA_022316695.1 of Camellia oleifera. Taxonomy (NCBI): domain Eukaryota; kingdom Viridiplantae; phylum Streptophyta; class Magnoliopsida; order Ericales; family Theaceae; genus Camellia; species Camellia oleifera. Next base: position 6,436,515 of record CM039305.1, read on the forward strand.
ATGTGCACATGAATAGATTTCATCCAAATCCTGACGAGTCTTTGATGGAAGGAGTAAATTGTTAAATGCTTTATTCATAGAAGGGGTTAAGTGCTGTGTTTTATACATTAGAGGCAATTTAAAACTGAGTCAAATTGAGTGGGATTTACTGTAATTTACCCTTTTATGTTAGTGGGATTTTCTGTTTTTGCTTCAGTTATGTGTTGAGGCTCTCTTCATGTTGTTAGTTGTTTCCTAGACTCTGTTAATTTATATATGTCAATGAGTGATGATGTTTTCCCTAAATTACTGTGGAATCCTATGCTTGGTGGTGTCATAACACACACTATTTGTGTTTATGTTCTCAACAGTTCTCATTGCAATTTGTGGTTCTAGTAGAACAATACTAACTTTCATTTGAAGACATGCCAAGCAAATAGAACGGACACATTCATTGTTTTTCTCATTTTTCAATAAGGGGACCACTTCTTGTTGATTCTTCTTCACGTGTTTGTAAGAAGAAAAGTCACAATGGAGAAATATCTTGCATAGATAGTCTCGATTGTCGATTTTGTGATTTGTTTTGTATCAAGGGCGCTGCTAAATACCTCTACTGGGGTCGACTCCCAGTGACGTGGCAGACTTTCATTTACTGAAAGAAAGAAAAAAAAAAATTTATTTTTTTTTCAGCCAATCACCCGCTGACACACACGACCCCCCAGTGACCCCCACTGGGGGTCTTAGGCATTTTCCTTGTATCAATACAAGTAGAATTAGGTGATTAATTGAGTTAAATTGAGTTGGATTCGCATTTAAAACACTCTCACATTCACACGAATGAATGAAAGAACAAAATGCAATTACAATTAAATGATATTTTGTTTAACGAAATTGCTAATTACAAAAATCCCAACAAAAAGTTAGTTGAAATTTATTTTTGGAATGATACTAGTGCACTCCTAATGAATTTTGAGTTTGAATTGTTTATTTATTTTTATAGTTTTGTTATGTGCATGTATGTAACAAACATTATTATAATTTATTTGAAGAAAATTATTTTATAATGATACTAGTGCACTCCTAATGAATTTTGAGTCTGAATTATTTATTTATTTTTATAATTTTTTTATGTGCATGAATGTAACAAACATTATTATAATTTATTTGAAGAAAATTATTTTATATGATTTTGTATCATCAGAGTTCGTATTTTTGTTAGTTTTTAATAACTATTTTTAAATAAAAAAGGTAAATTACATCTGTGGTTTTTATATTTTAACCCGTGTGTCATTTTGGATCCTATACTTTAAATGATTCAATTTTGATCCTTAATTTTAGATTTTGTGTCAATTTGATCCAATTGATAATATCTTTAGTGTTTTTTTACAAAAATTTATCACTAAATTAATTGACGTTAACTCATTTAGTTGAGTAAATTTATAATTTCACTCTTAAAAATATGATATATGATACTTATGTGTGTATTTTTTATAAAAAAAAAATATTAAAATTTATAATCAATTGGACTAAATTTAGATGAAATCATAAATTCAAGATTAAAATCGAATCAATTCAAATTACAAGTATCATAATGATCAAAGTATAGAGACCACTGTCATAATTTATCCAAATAAGAAATTAACCATAAAAATTAATATAAACAATGACACAAGATGCTAATAAAAATTTGAAAACAATTATTTATTTATTTATTTTAAAAATAAATCATATATTTTTTTTAATGATAAACATAATAAATTAAATAAGTTAGATATCAGATTGATTTAAATTTTTTTAAACGAAATACACGAAGGTGGTGTTTGTTTTGAAGGATTGGGCCATGGGATTGGACTATTAGTCTTGTTTGGTACAATTTTTTTGCTTCGGACTAATAGTCTGGCATATGAGGGATTATTCTATCCTGGGGGGTGGGATTATTTCTATGGGATTGGTATCCTATGGGACTAATGTATGAAATGTCCATTTTATCCTAATGCTATTACTTAGTAAACAATTAGAAAATGAAAAAATAGTCTTTTGAACATTTATAATTTTTTTAGTGTTGTTAATTTAAAATTATATATTAAATAAAAATTATTTAATAAACATTATAAATTTAATTTAATTAAAAATAATAAATTAAAAATTATGGCCTTATAAATTAAATTTTTTTAGCGCTGTTAAAAAATTAAATTTATATTTGAAATAAAATTAATTTTTTAGTATTGTTAGTTTAAAATTATATATTAAATAAAAAATATAAATTATAAATTATAAATTTAATTTAATTGAAGATATTAAATTAAAAATTATGGCCTTATAAATTAAAAAATTTTAGTGTTGTTAAATTACAAATTATAAATTATAGATTACAAATTTAAAATTATATATTAAATAAAAATTATAAATTACAAGAATAAAATAGTCTTTTGAACATTTATCCTTATCCAATCCGTCCAACCAAACATTTAATTCACTAAAAATAATCATATAAAAATATCTAATTTCATGACTAAACAAACATAGGATACAAATTCAGTCCAATCAAATAGTCTGGAAATAACACATGTCAGGACTAACAGTCTGATAGATTACAATCTCCTTTATGTAATCCGTCTAAACAAGCACACTCAAAATATCCAATAAAATAAATGGGTCCAGCTTGTCTCAAGTTGAGATCAAGACTAGACCCGTCTAGTTTGGCCCATGGGGCCCATTTTTTGGGCTCGGTTTGATAATCCGAAACGTCAATGTGTAGAACTCGTCAAGTACTACATGCCTGTAAGAAATCATGTTGATCGGATATCAATAACTATGTGATCAAATCAGTTTTGTATAAAAAAAAATGGACGGTGAAAAAATTAACTGTTGATAAAAAACTATTTTGTTCACATAGCTATCAATATCCGATCAACGTGATTTTTTACAGGCATATAGTACTCGACGAGTTCTACACATTGAACGGGTCGAATTATCAAAACGAGATCCATGGTGAATCCCCACAGACCCAATAACACGGTCCAATCCGATCTTAGACTGAATCAAAGCTACTGCTAAAATAAATAACTTAAATTATTAAAACAAAATCTGTAATAGACCATAAATTCAAACAACCCTCTTCAATTTAAAATCCAGACCGGACCACCTGTTTGAATCTTCGCTCCTTTAATAATTTGTGGGCAGTCCTTCATGTGAAGTTGTACAGAAACAAAACAAGAATTGGTGGGCCTTCAACTCTTTAAGGTGGTGTTTGGGAATCCAGACCGGACCACCTGTTTGAATCTTCGCTCCTTGAATAATTTGTGGGCAGCCCTTCACGTGACGTTGTCCAGAAACAAAACAAAATTGGTGGGCCTTCAACTCTTTAAGGCGATGTTTGGAAAGTCGTGAAGTAGACTATTTAAGCCTCAAGTTGAAAAAAAAAGTCATTTAGATTAGAGAAAATTGGTTAGGGTCCCTTTCCCACTTTTCGTAATGGAAGAGATCCACAATATTATTTTTTGATGTCTAAGATCCCTCTCATCTATCATAGAGAAATTGGTCTAAGGTCCCCCTCATCACCGCGATCAAACACGCACACACACAGAGTTCACAATCCCGATCGATTTCGTCCTGTTTCAGCCTAATTCGGGGATTGTAGATCCAGTATCGAATCTTCATTACGACAACATGTTGTTTGCTCAGATCGATGCTGTGTACTCTGCTCTGGCATCGTTAGGGTTTAAGAAGGTTCCATTGCAGATCAATTTCTGTGGCCCGTCCCTCCCGGCGAGATTCCTCATTCCAAATCCTCTGAAATCGCAACTCCTTGTTTTATTTTTTCCCTGGAAACAAACAGAAACCAACTATGGCTGAACATTTCTCTGAAGTCCGTCTCCCTCCATCAGTCCAATCGATGCTCCAGAAAATCTGTAAATTTGGTTGTGGGATTCTTTTAAAGTGCATGTTTCCATTTTTCAACATCACTTTCTTTCGGGATATTTTTTTCTCTAGCTCTACTTTTTCAGATCAACTCCAGTCTCACCGTCACACGGGTTTGAAAAATCAGAATGTAGAAGAGCGCGTGAGCTCTCAATCTTCTACAAGCACATACTTATAATTTATATAAGTTATCTCAAGAACATGTTCCCCAGAAAGGCTGCTTTGTTTTTGATTCTTGCACTGAGTTGCTTCTTGTTATTGAGGTTTGCCGAGCCTAAGTTGCCCCAGGAAGAAGGTAAGCAGATTTCGCATTTCGTTTTTATTTTTTTTTGTTTTATTTTTTTGTTTTTCCCCCCATGTTTAGGTGCTGAGAAAATGTAGAAAAAGCAGTGGAAAATAGAAATTTGGAGTTTTTTTTTAGTTGAGTTGAGTTTGTGGAAAATCAAGATAACAGGAAACAAAAGATTTAGAAATTCTATTTTATTTTCTTTGATTTGATCGAGAACGAAGAGTAATTTTATTTATTCAACCTATTCAAAAAAAGAAAAAGGGTACATGTAAACCAGCCTCAAAGATCAAGCTTTAACATCAACTGGTACTAATATATCAACTTCAAGTTTCAACACACTAGAAGAAGTTGATCAGTGAAAGCAATTGCCGTGGCCTTTTTGGGGGTATGTAAGAGCATGGCGAAGGAACAGGTGGCCCTTTAGGTTCTTTGTGACCCCCCATCAGCTTTCTCTAAATTTTCTGTTCAGAGAAATTTTGTCCAGAGAAGAATTTCTCTGGAACCTCCCAGAGAATTTCTCAGAGAAAATTTACGTAGTGGCCAAAATCCCAGAGAATTTCTCTGGACAAAAATTCTCTCCAAAGAAAATGGGTTGGCCAAGAAGTGGCTTTGATTACACGCTTTTCCAATGGGTAGTATAAGACAACAGCATCAAAGAATTTCTCTGAAGCAGAGCACTAGTTCAATCCAGAGAAAATTGAGTCCAAACCAAATAATTTTTCTGGACCAACCCAATTTTCTATGATTTATCTGGTTTGGAGAGAATTTCTTTGGTTTTGGATCAGAGAAATTTGTAGGATTGTAGGTTTGTTAGACATGGGTTTAATTGTAGGTAATAGAGCCAGAGAAATTTCCTGGATAGCCATACAAATTTCCTCTCCACAATTTTCTCTGCCAAACAGAGCATATATTACAAGTCAATAACTAACCATACAGCCAATACATTGTTTTTTCTTAGGAATTGGGAAGAACTTGCATCAGGTGATAAAAGGGAAGGGGGGAAAAGAAAAAAAAAATCATTCGTAAACTTCTTCAAGATAAAAAAGACATTTCTTGATTATCAGTGCACAAACATTCACCAAAAACATGCATGGTGTATATGTGGCTCCCTCTGCATAAAATTCTGAGAATAATTAGATTTTCCAGAGAAATTTGGTCTGAAATTTCTCTGGACCAATTTTCTCTGAACTGAAATTTCTTTGCACCAATTTTCTCTGGACTGAAATTTCTCTGCACCAATTTTCTCTGGACTGAAATTTCTCTGGATCAAGGTTGAGGGACCTTAGATATTATGAAAATATTGTTGATGGACCTTAAACATCATAAAAATATTTGATGTCTTTTATGCTATAAAATCATAATATCAAAGACCTTAAAAAAAAAACCCCTTTAGATTACGCGCTTTGAAACTTTATTTTTTGAACGAATTATATTAATAATATATGTAGTTTAAATTTATGTCATTTTAATTTTTGACTTTCTAATTGTTGTGTATTTGATTTTAAATTTTGAATATTATTTTAAATAAGGATAATTAAATATATTATTAATTAATTTTAAGGATAAAGTCGTTAATTTAATAAAATATAAATTAATTTGATAAAAATAAATGTCAAAAAGATATTTTTAAAATTTTTAAAAATAATTTTTACCCACTAAAGATAAATTTTAAACATTTATTTATTTATTTTACTAAATTAATTTTTATTATGTGTTTGGATAATGATTATGTAATAGGTGATTATTAGACTTTTAATGTGTAATCGAATGATCATGTAATAAGTGATTATTAGACTTTAATGTGTAACCGATATATTTTTAATAAATGAAATGTTTTCGAATTTTTTGATTTGATGAATTAATTTAATAATAATATTAAAATTGTCACCATATTTAACTTTTGAAAAAATAAAAACAAATTTAATGAAAATAAAAATAACAATCCATCATTTCTCTCATTCACACCAAAACCCTAAAGCAAAAAGATAATCTTTCGATCGAGGAGGACGGAGAGCCTTTGAGCCACAAAATTGATTGAAGCGGTTTTTGAATGGGAATGGCTTCTGTGTGATTCGTATTCGGAGGTTTTTCAAGTTTGGCAATTTTTCGATCTGGGGAAGTTACCTCAGTAAGTGTACAATGCCCCATTTTTGTAATTTTGATTTCAGATTGTCTATTTGATGGATAATTCATTGCAAATAGCAAGTCTCTCTTACAAATGTTGACTCTCATTATTAATCTATGAGTTCTTCTATATATACCCAATAAATTGATGTAATTCAAACGCAATTATTGATTACTGATATCACTCCCGCACTCTTCTATCTCCGACAGTTTTCTCTCTTTATTCTTGTTTGAGTCTGGGTTTCTTTGTCTCAGTTTCAAATTTCTTTTTTTCTTTTTTTTTTAAAATATTAGAAATTATAGTTCACCTCATCAAGTTTTTAATTATATGACAATTAATAATTTTTAATTATGTCCAAAATATATTTCAATCAATAATTTAAGTAATTTTATTTTTATAGAAGATAGTATTTAGAATTTTTTTAATTATTTTTTATAAATAAAAAGTTATGATAAAAGGTATTTATAATTTTTAAAACTATCGGACAATTTATATTTTAATAAGTAATCAATAATATATTTGTAATTTATCCTTTGGAAACTGCCGGAAAATAAAGGCTGGACAAGTGACTCATCTTCTCACAATTCAAAAGAGCATAAAATATTCTAAAAAACAAACGCTATTGGCGAAAGAAGAGATGTAGCAAAACTCAAAATATACAACTGTGTATGGCTTCGGTAATTGATTCATCCCCAAATAGAACCTAACATATTTATTACGAACAGGGATGGTGGTGGGTACGACGGTACTGTAATTTTTTATTTTTTTTTAATCATGTTAAATGTCTCATGTGCTCTATATGTATTAATTGGTGTACTAATTAGTATATCAATTGATAATATGACATAATTTAAGGATTTTTAGTATTTGTAATAAGTTTAATGAGTAAGGTCAATAATAATGTCATAATTAGTGTTGATACAGTAGTTATTACTCTAATTTGTGCATATAGTACCACCAGAATAATTATTACCGTTATGAATTAATTTAATAAAGAATGTGCATGCTTTCAAAAACAAGTAATTAAATATAGGAAACTTAAATTAATCTTTTATTGTTGAAAATTATAAACAAGAAAATAAAAAAAAAAACCAAGAAAACACAGTGATGGGCGGGCACTGGGAGTGCTCAACACTGGGAGTGCTCAACATCAATGGTGTATGTTATTATATTATCATTTTTAGGCCTGGCTTGGGATTTTTGAAAAAAAGATAAAAAATTATAAATAAAAAAAAAGTTAAAAAGTCATCTTTATTTATTAAAAAAATTATTTTTATACAAAAAAAGGTACAAATCACGTTGATGTGAGTTACCTTGATTTTGGTGAGAACAAATTACACAGGAAGAGGCAAGTTTAAGGACGGTGCAGTTTGGCCTATGGGGACCATCACGGGTCCCATTTTGATAATCTGAATGTGTAGAACTCGTCGAGTACTATATGTTTGTTAAAAATCACATTGATCGGATATTGCTAACTACATGATTAAATCAGTTTTGTATAAAAAATGAATGGTATTATAGTTAACGGTTGAAAAAAAATTAATCCGATCAAATAGCTATTGATATCCGATTAACGTGATTTTTTACATATATATAGTATTCGATAAATTCTACATATTTAACGGTTCCGATTATCAAAATGAGATCCGTGATGACCCCCACAGACCGAACATCAACATTCAATCAATGACCGAAAAGGAGACCAGTAATCCTATATGCTAGTCTACCCCGGCTTTGCCCAGGGTATGGCGTATTTCTCTCTCCCTTCTCTTATACGTTAAATTATATAATTTTTTAATATATATTTTTTTGTAAAAAGTCAAAAGGTTATCCCAAATAATTATATTTTTTTCTCAACTTTTTAAGTTCTAAAAATAAAAAATACACTTATTTAGGACATCTCAAACAACCCCTTAATCTTTATTTGTGATCATATTATATTTAAATAGTGTAATATGTTAGATAATCGGTTCCAGTGGCGGAGCCAGAAAATTAATTTAGAGGAGGCACTTACTAATTATAATAATTTTTACAAAAATATTTCACGTAAATTTTTTACGATTGATTTCAGGAAACATCAAGAAAAAAAATATTATTTGTAACTAGTGTATCATGGACAATACAAAAAAAAAAATGCATATAAGCCTTAAAATAAATTATATAATGATAAATTATTTTTTGATATAAAATTTGATTAAAAATTCAATATAATGGTAATACCATATCATCATTGATATGTAACATCACTCACTAATGATAAATAAACGCATAAATAGTGAACCTCAAATGTCAAATGTAGCTAATAATATAATAAATTTCATATCTTTATAGTGAGATTACTTATACTTGCATATCACTAATAATGATATCGTCGTTACATTTAAAAATTTTCATAACTAATATGGTTTATTTATAATAGTCTATTCATTTTCAATCAAAACAACCATTATTGTTTTCATAATTTTTAAAATATCATCGACATTTCACTCTAATAATATTTTTATATTTTTTTATTTAAATTTTTTTATGTTTGTACAAAAAAAAAAAAAAAAAAACTCAAAATCCGGGAGGGGCACGTGACCCCCGGATCACATGCTCCCTTCGCCCCTGATCGGTTCAATCAAATATTTTTTTTTATGTGACAACCACATAAGGAGTGGACATTATGTACTTTTTTAATAGGTGCCCATTATAAATTTTTTATTTTATTGTTGTGTTTGGATGTTGTAGAAAATTAAATTAAATTAATTAATTAAAACAGCAAAAAGTGGTTGTAAATAAGACACAGTGATTTTAGACTGACAACAATTTTTTTGGTTTTGTTAACGTATTGAGACAGTTCCGTTTTATGTGATCTTCTCGAATAACATTAAATAATTCTTCATCCCCAGATACAATCTACTGTGTTTATGTCGACATTGACATAGATGGTGGTGAGTACGACAATGATAGTAGTTATCTCCATCATATTACGTGTCTCTTATCTTATGCTTTTTAATTAATTTTTTCATTGAATGATTATTACTTTAATTAACTAATATATATATATATATAAAATATGGATCTATATACATTCAAAAATAAATAATTATATATATATATATAAAATATGGATCTATATACATTCAAAAATAAATAATTAAATAGAGCGAATTTAAATTAATCTTTGGCTTAAAATAATAAATAAGAAAGGACAGCATATAGCTCTGTATGATCTCTGTAATTGATTCTATAATTAGTTCACATACATGAGTATTATAGACTATGCATATTATCTTTAGCCGTGCTATAGGCCCCACTGGGGGTCGACTCCCAGTGAGGTGGCAGGCCGTGATTCGTTGAAAACCTGTAACGCCCACAAAATAATAATATTAAATCTACAATATTGACATGCATTAACATTTAAAAGATCAACATTTTTCTATTCAACAGAGTCATTACATAAAGCATTACGTCTTAACAACATTAAATGCCATATAGGCTTTCATTTTACCAAGACATTGCTTGGTTACACAAATAGAGTCTCGCTCATTACACATTAAGCCCTTGGCTTGAATTTACATGTAATACATCAAAACAAGGAAAGACAACAAAAGTCTGTCCGCCTCTAGCCTCCCAAGCTATGTCCTTGGATGTGGTATGCAACTTGTACCTGAAAATGATGTTCCCATATAGGGTGAGCCACAGCCCAGTAGAAATATACTAAACCAGTTATGAACAATGACTAAAAGATTAACAGTTTATAGATGGTCAATACCTTTACATTCTTTCATAACACATTACAGTTTCATGACATTCAAGTCCTTATTCCATTTCATTTTCCATTTCCCCATTCAATTATCTCATTATCAATTGAATCATTAAACCATTCATCAAATCCATTTTTAATTACATGACAAATATATCCATGTTTCATAACAATTTCCATTTCTTAATTCATAATCCTGGCTCTGAACCTAGCCATACCCTTTACATCATTTCAAAAACATATTACAGTTTCATGACATTAAAGTCCATGTTCCAGTTCATTTTCCATTTTCGTTCAACTTTTAGTTTGAAACAAGACTCAACACTTAGTCAAATAATTTAATGAGATTGCAACTCATCTTTTAAACACTTTCATAATTCATAATAGATACACATTCTGATGCTGTATCAAAAACACATAAACCACTTCCTTACTTTACCGAAGATACACATTTTAGTGCTATATCAACTTAACATAGAAACACTACTATATTTCACAATTGATGGCGATATACATTTTGGTGCTATATCAAATCAATTTAAACACTTCCATAATCCACACTTGATACACATTTTAGTGCTGTATCAACGGAGTTCATCCCCTATCTCCTCCCAAACAATATCCGGTTTAGAGGTCCATCCCCTATCTTCCCCTAAACCGTGGAGTACATCCCCTATCTCCTCCCACACAACACATGTATATAAACATAGATCATACACAAATAATCAATACATAAAATTAATGTATTATTCCAACCGCTATATTCAATAGCATACTCAATTGATTAGTTTTAGTTTGCCTAATCATCATGCATTGTCTACAACAATCAAGACTATCCTCCACCGATAGCCCAAAGCAGTTATTTCTAAACAGAAAATAAATGCACAAAATGGATAATATATCAACATTTCAATTAAGTGAGCGATAAATAATTCAACTACACCCTTTAATCCCATACATTCCCAATCTCAACATTCTCAATTCAATTCCTTATTTCTCGCAATTAATTATACCAATTAATTAACCAATGCAATTAGGGCATTTTTCCATAATTAACATTACGACCCTAAGGTTCCATTTTAATCAATGTTTCAACATTAATTCCATTCCTTCATGCTAAACATGCATATATGTTTTATATATTTTAAACCCCAACTTTAGTAAAATTACACAAGGGCCTAAACTTTCTCAAAATTACCCAACAACCCCCAACATATCAAAATGCTAAAATTTAAGGACAAAGCTCATAAAGAGGACTAGGATATCCCTACCTCAAGCTTGACGGGGAAACGTGCAAAATTCCAAAGCACTTCAATTTACGACTCCAACAAAATTTGTAGCAGTCATACACTTGGGGTCCACTTTAATTACCAAATCCGACGGCCCATAGCACAATCTTGGTCCATCCTTAAGTTTTTTTTTGTTATTCTTAGTCTCGGTATACATTTGAATCTCAATTGCATATACCTCCAACAGTTGAGTTCCATCACTACCATCTTCTTTTTGACAAGATTTGTGAAGTTCCTTCAAAATCTAATAAATCCAAAGAATTATCTTCATCCAAAGAATATTTCATTATACATACTAGAATACATAGAAGTTATTATCTAGCCAATAAAGATACCTTACTCATTCGCCCATATTCACCCATATCAAACCAAATCTTACAGAGCTTTAGGTTCGTCTTAAACCAAAGCCTCTCGTTCTTTGCCTCTTCAAGGGCCTTCAGAGTGGTCTGATAGAACTCTTGTAAGAGACTGAAGTTCTGACTAGCTGATCCCGAAACAAAACATCACCTTGTAAGCGTCCATCATTACTTTATACTTCCCTAACTTATAGTAGAGCTTGACAGTCTGCTTTAAAGCTTTAAATCCCCATTCGGCCTTCTCAGGTTCCATCCGAACTACTTCAGCAAAAACCAGAAAGAGTTCCTTCTGGGTCAGTCTCAACCAAACCTGTGAAGCATCAACATGTTCTCTAGCCTCACATATCAATGTCTCGGACATTTGGGACACCGACACATCCTTTTGAGTTATAATATTGGTTCTCAATGTCAACATCTTGTTCCTCGGGTTCCTCATCTGAGTATTCGAACCCATAATTCTCCATATCTGCGTACCAAGCAATAGAAGTTTCTGAATATGGTTCTCAGCCTTTGTTTCTCGCTCAATCCGCCTTTCTATTTCTTCAGTCTGAGCATTTTCTTCAGTATCAGCTTGATTGTAATGATGGTGTCTACTACAGAGTAAGCCCATAGCTCCTATTACTGTACTCTACGCTAATGAAGAAGAAGAAGAAGGATCTGTCATTTGAGAGATAATTGAGAATCTTGAATAGAGTGATAGCTTGCCTTCTGTATTTATCTGCGCATTGAAATTTTTTGCAATTTCATAGCAACCTCCAAACGAGTCAACCAGTAGATAGAAATGTTGATCTAGAGCTCCCTCCATTATTATTATTATTATTATTATTATATTACAATTCCAACCAATTCTCTCTCTCTCTCTCTCTCTCTCTCTCAAATAAAATATTCTCTACAAGCCCCACTCTACCACCTACTTCTCTTTTTTTTTTGAGCAAAAATTATTTCCCACCGACACACATGGCCTTCCACCGAAAGCAACCCTTCAACAAAATATATATATAATGCCCCACATCTTGATCATGATTAATATATAAATTTATTTATTTAATATTTTTTTTTTAAAACATTACAAAACCAAAAAAAAATAATAATAATAATTTTTTTTTTGCCAATGGGAGGGCAACACACACGACCCCCAGTGACCCCTACTAGGGGTCTGAGGCATTTTTGTATTGAATAATACTTGAGACCCCCTTTTGGGGGTCACCCCCTCACCTCCTTTGCCATGTGTCAGGAAGTGATTGGAGGAGCAGGAAAAAAAAGAAAAAGAAAAAGAAAAAGTAACCAATGAGAGAGAGAGGGGGTCAAAGGGGTGATGGGAAAAGGGGAATGAATCATTGTTGTTTTGTATTATCTTAATATTAATCATATACATATATATATATATATATATTAATTTTTGCATCTCTCCTGTCCATTTTGGACTCATTTGGTATTATTTATAATTTAGCATTGAAGATTATAATTTTTTAATTATTTAAAATATTTAAAATAATTTATAAATTTGTTTGGTGTAATTTTTCATTAAAAATATTAGACCTATTTAGTTAAATAAATTGTTACATAACTTTTTTTTGTTAGGCAAATATTCAAGATTTGGAGTTTACGTTTTGTCAATCTTGCAGACAGTCAATAATTGTGGGTTTGGCCAGAAGTCCATATCCATAATACCACTCTAATTATTAATAACAGGTAGTACACATATACCACTCTAATTATTAATAACAGGTAGTACACATGTGAAGAAGAACATTTTGGTGACTGGCAGAAACTGTAGCTCTATCTTTTGTAACCTTTGTGGTGAAAAGTCTAGGTGGGTTGCTCATCCAGGAAGTGATAAACTTGGGTGGGGTGAGGCCCCAAGTTGAGCAACAGCAAAGCTAAATCGGATGGAATGTTTCTTAGAAGCTGCAGATGCAAGACCAAAAGGAGGAGCAGATGAGATTGTAATCCGCAACTGGGTTGCTGAGATCAAAGAAGCTGCTTATCATGCTGAAGCTGCAATTTCAACTTTTGTGTTGAAGATACATTTCATACTCGTTACATTATGTTTTTTTGGGAAAAAGTTAAAAAAATATTTCAAATATGTATCTTTTTTTTTTTTTTTTTAAATCTAATTTTATAGTAAAAAAGTCAAAAAATATATTTATTTAAATTATGTCAAACAGTGCCTTAGTAATATAAAGTGATTCTAATTATTTAATTTTAATTTTAATTTTATATTTATTTTAAAAATAAAAATATGTAGAAATAGAATTACACAAATTTATTTAAAAGATTAAATATAAATACGTTCTGATTGGATTTTAAAAAAAAAAATACATAAATTAATTATTTAAAGTATTGATTTTTTCTTTAATATTCTTTTTGAATTATTCATACATATTGTATATAGGCATATAAAATTTAAATTAAATATAAATATTTTGTAATAAATAATTTCATGTTAAAACAAATTAAATATAAATTAATATTAAGACATCAATAAGATAGAAAAAAATATAAAAATATAAAAAAAATTAATTTGATCTGTGTAATACACATAATTAAGTACATTCTATCATATTTATTTATTTATTTGTCTATTGAGATAAGTTTTTTTTTTCAAATATCAAAATAATTAGTAAATTAAAATATCAACTATATAAAGGAAATCTCATAATGACAAAACTAAATACATGCTAAAAAATATATAAAAAATAAATATTTTTCAAATAGAGTACATATAAAATTAATTATTATAATTGAAATTAAATTTATATAAAATTTTATATATAAATAAAAAAATACTTATATGATTTCTTTTATAAAAAAAAAAAAAAAAAAAAAACTCTTAAAATATACCGTATATATATATGATATAATTTGTGGGCAGTCCATGTGAAATGGTACAGAAACAACAAAACTGTTGGGCCTTCAACTCTTAGGCCACGTTTTTTTAGACGGACTGAATAAGGAGAGATTGTAATTTATCGGACTATTAGTTCTGGGATAGATTGTTCCGGGACTATTTGATTGGACTGAATTTGTATCCTATGTTTGTTTAGTCATGGGATTAGATTTCTAGATTAGACTATTTTTAGTTATTCAATGTTTGTTTGTGATATTATGGAGAAGGATAAATGCTCAAATGACTATTCTATCATTTTTAATTATTTACTAAGTAATAGGTATATTAAACATAGCTTTAATATTTTAATTATTTTTAGCTAGATTAAATAAAAATTTATTTTATTTTATTTTTTGCACAATTAAATAAATTTATTTTAAAAAAATTAAATAAATTAAATATAAATAAAAATATATGTTATTTTTTGAATTAAAATTTTAAAAAGTTTTATTTTAAATAATAATAATAATAAAATAATGAAATAAAATAAAACATCTATTAAAATTTAAATAATGAAATTAAATAAAATATAAACAAAAATTTAAAACAAAATATCTATAAAAAATATTTTAAAAAATTAAATAAATAAAAACAAAAATTAAAATTAAATAAAATTATTTTATTTTATTTTCAAATTGAGACATTTAAATTTTTTTGAATTTTACTAAATATAATACATAATTAAATAGTAGAGGGCAAAAATATAATTTCATTGTCTAATCCCATGAGATGAGTTATCTCATGGTTTCTATCCCACCCTCCCATGGGATAAGATAGTCCTATATTTGTGGGACTAATAGTCCCTCGTATTAGTCCAGAATAAAATTTTTCAAACAAACAATACAATATTAGGGGGAAATTGGTTTAAGATCCCTACCCAACTTTTGGTATGAGAAGAGATCCACAATATTATTTTTTGATGCCTAAGGTCCCTTAATGTTATTTTAGAGTGTAAAATACCTGTCTTACCCTTGCTTATAATATACGTTGTTTTGAATTTGGCAGCTAAAGATCATATTGATATTGATTTTTGGAGTTGCTTTTTCATTCTCTGTCAATATGCTTATGAGTTGCTTTTTGGTGCTCTGTTTTTCTGCGTTTTTGTGCTCTATTTTTTGTTCACTTTGCATTTTTTGTATAGTGCAGAGAAAATTGCAGGTTTGTTACTATAATTGAACTCAAATCACAGAGAAAATTGTAAGCTTGTAGTGCAGTGAAATTCACAGAGAAAATTATAAGTAGGCAGAGAAATTTACAGACGTAGTAATAGAGTAGTAAGTGTTTTGTTTTTCTTTTTAAATTTTTTGAATTGAATGTTTTGTGAACATAACAGATCTTCTCTGTAATTTTTTTATGTGCTTGTGTTTAATATATTTTTGTCTCTTGATGTTAATGTGTTTTTGTTTTTGTTATATTGAAAGTGAATATAAGTTCACAAATTTCTCTGGACTTTTCTTTGTAGTCTAGAGAAAATCATATGATTGTATTACAAATGATAAGTATTACAAATTTCTCTGGACTTATATGTTGTGTTTTATGTTTTTTTTATATGTTTGCACTTTTTAAAGTTTTCTGATATGTTTTCTTTGCACTTTTCATTTTTTTTTTTTTTGCACTATTCATGTTTCTGGACTTTTCTTTGTAGTATAGAGAAAATCATAGGTTTGTTATTATAATCAATGAAAATGACAAAGAAAATGTTAAGCTTGTAGTTGAGTGAAAATCACCTTTGAAGTTGGTCTTTTGATCTTGATGCTTGTTGCTTCTTCAACTTGGACTTGTTTTTTTTGTGATGTTCTGGTGCTGCTACTGCATTTTGATCTAAGATCATAAGACGCAGACACAGAGACTTTTGGTTTCTTTTTCGGGGTTTCTGGGTTGTGCTGCTTCTGCACTTTGCCATTTCTATAGAATGAAAATATAAACATTAAATCGCAGAGAAAATTACAAGGTAGCAATGATTACACAACAGAGAAAATTACAAGGTAGCAACATAAATATGACAGAGAAAATTACACAATAGATAAATTTTGAGGAAATGAAGCATTGAACAAAATAAACATGCCAGAGAAAATTAGACACAAGACATAAACATTATGTGGCCAGAGAAAATTATAAATGCTGCAAGAGAAAATTAGACACACACAAGTAAGAAAAGTAATTTGGCCAGAGAAAATTATAAATGCCAAAGAAAATTAGACACACCAATAGAGTAATAAGCCACAGATAATTTGCTTGAGAAAATAATGAAGAAACATAAACATGCCAGATAAAATTACACAATAGAGAAACACAAATGTAGCAAGCCAGAGAAATTTACAAAAACAAGAACACAAGAAGCTTCAATAAGAAGCCCCAAATGCACAGAAATTCTATTTTTCAACACAAGAGGAAAATTTTCACTGGAAATCCTAAGCAATGGCCAGAGAAAATTAGCCAACAGAGAAATTTTCAAAATAAACAAAACAAACATCCCAGAGAAATTTTCAACCACTGAAAATTACATATACAACTAAAATGTAACCAGAGAAAATTCAAAAAAGAAGCACAAATGCAGCAAGCCAGAGAAATTTACAAACACAAGAATACAAGAAGCTTCAATAAGAAGCCCTAAATGCACAGAAATTTTATTTTTCAACACAAGAGGGAAATTTTCACTGGAAACCCTAAGCAATGGCCAAATAAAATTAGGTGACAGAAATTCTCAAAATAAACAAAATCAACATCCCAGAGAAATTTTCAACCACTGCGAAAATTACATATACAACTAAAATGTAACCAGAGAAAATTCAAAAACGAAGCACAAATGTAGCCAAAAATTTTATTTTAAATAGAAACCCTAAGTAATGGCCAAAGAAAATTAGACATGGAGTTAACTGTTCTATCAGAAAAAAACTTACCAGACTGAGGATGAACAGTGAAAAGTACGCAATGTGATGAACAAGATGAACCAAGACGACGACGAACATCGATGAAGATGAACAGACGTTGACGACGCGCAGTGATGAAGACGCAACCAGATGACGACAAACAGTGAATATGAGTCAGAGAAATTTGATTTGAATCAATGGAGACCAATTCTCTAAGTGGTTGTTGATGATGAAACCCGAATGTCAATTGTGAAGTTGATATTGAAACCCTAATGTGAGTTGTGGAACTTGGTGTCAGAGAAATTCGATCGGAAGGAATGGAGAGAGTTTTCTCAGTCGTTTGAGTTGAAGGGTATTTTGGTCCAAGAAATTGATAAAATGCGCGGGTATTTTGGTTAGGGATCTGAGGCAGTATTACATTTTTTAATGTCCTTTATGCAGAAAATTGTTATTAGTAGGGAGCTTAAAAAAAAAAACCCCAGTATTAATCCGGTGAGACTAATAGTCCAATCTCATACCTTAATCCTTCAAAACAAACACACCCTTAAGGTGTCGCTTGGCATAAAAGTTAGGTTAATTTTTTTGGCTAAATTAATCATAAAAAGACAAAATAAATTTAAAAATTAACAAAATAAAATATTATATCTAAATTATAATTATTTCACTTTTTATCTTATAAAAATTAAAATAAACTAAAAAAATCAACTCAAATAAATTTTTTAACCGGAATTAAAATAGTCAAAAAGCATTCTCAACTTTCCAAACGGAGGTCTATATGTTTGTTGGGAGTCACTCTGGTCAACAACGCGGTTGCCATCTGACCCACGCAAGCATTATTGAGTTGTCTTTAAGGCCCCGTTTGTTTTGGGTTATAGGGAGGGTATTGGGATTGCTAATACCTTGGGACTAGTATATGGGGTGTTTGTTTTGAGAGATAGCATTGGGACTACTAATACCTTGGGACTAACTAATACCTTGGTATTACTAATACCGTGTTTGTTTTGAGAGATAGGGAGGGTACTACTAATACCTTGGTATTACTAATACCCTTGGGGAGGGGATTCATAGTGAGGAGGTAGAGATGGTATTAGAAAAATAGTGAGGGGATTAGAAATTTTTTTATTTTTTTATTTTTTATATATTGGGATTTTTTTTTAAATATTAATGTTTAATTTTTATATTTTTATATTTGTTTTATTATTTTATATAAAAATAATTTAACAATTCCTCACTATTAATCCCCTCACTATCAATCCCCTCACTATTAATCCCCTCACTAACAATCCCCTCACTATTAATCCCCTCACTATCAATCCCCTCCATTCTATCTCTGAAAACAAACAACCCTCACTAACAATCCCCTCACTATTAATCCCCTCACTATCAATCCCCTCCATTCTATCTCTGGAAACAAACGGGGCCTAAGGGTTGTTTGGCTAGAGCCATATTAGTACATTTTTTAATATTTTTTGAGTTATATTTTTTTACATTTTTATATATTATTTTATAAAATATATATATATATATATTTATTTAATACTTTCTAAATAATTTTTAAAATTAAAATAGATAGGCTCTGAGTTGTCTTTATTTTTTGAACTCTTTAATAAAGTTGATTTACATAGCAAACGAGCCGTTTGTCAAAAGGGCGTGTAACATAATACTTCCCATCAATTTAAGACACCGCGTTACCGTTTGGTAACACTTACGTTTTTAATTTTCTATTTATATTTATAAAAATTTAAAAAATTCAAATAAAAATTTGTTTGGTAAAATTTTTTATTTATAAATCAGTGGTATCAGTTTATAAATTTGGCCAAAAAATAAAAACACAAAAAATATGTTTTCATTTTGAGTTTTTAGTTTTTTTTTTTTACCACTCAACACTAGCCACCACCCGCCACCATTTTCCATCACCGTCTTCCGCCACCACCACCCACCACCCACCCCCTACCACCACTCACCTGCCACCACCACCCGCCACCACCACCAGCCACCAGCCACCACTACCTGCCACCCACTCGCCACCCCTCGCCGCCACCACCACCACCACCACCACCCACTACCTACCTACCATCCACCCGCCACTACCATCCACTGTCCGCCACCACCACCCGCCACCTACTTGCCACCACCACTTACCACCTACCTGACACCACCATCCACCACCAGCCACCTGCCACCCACCCGCCACCACCATCCACCACCACCACCACTACCATCCACCACCCACCACCCACCCGCCACCCACCTGCCACCACCACCCATCACAACCCACTCGCTACCACCTACCACCTCCCACCGTCACCCACCCACCCACCCACCACCACCACCACCACCACCACCACCCGCTACCTATCCGCTACCACCCACCTACCACCACCACCACCCACTCGCTACCACCCACCACCCGCCACTGTCACCCACTCATCCACCCACTCACCATCACCACCCACCCGCCACCACCCACCACCACCCGCTACCGTCACCTACCCACCCACTACCACCACTACCCGCTACCTCCACCCACCTACCACCCATCCGCCACCGCCACCACCATCACCACCACCACCACCACCATCACCCACCACCCACCCCGCAACCCACCTGTCACCACCACCACCACCCACTCGCTACCACCTACCACCCGCTACCTACCCACCACCCACCACTCATCCGCCGCCACCACCACCACCACCACCCACTCGCTACCACCCACCACCCGCCACCGTCACCCACCCGCCCACCATCACCACCCACCTACCACCACCCGCCATCCGCCACTCACCTGCCACCACCACCCACCACCACCAGCTACCCACAACACATCGTTACTACTTTCCACCACTGTCTTCTGCCGTCACTTGCCACCACTTGCTATTTCTCACTCTTTTTTATATTTTTAAATTTTTTTAAACATTTTGTCAATTACCAAACGCGTTTGTAGTTTATGCTTTTCTAAAAATAAACAAAAAATAAACAAAAATCAATTTATAAAATTTTTATAAATATAAACTGAAAACGTAAACGTTACCAAACACACTCCGCATGATTCTCGTTGATTTGAATATTATAGCTTTTTCTTTTACAGTTGTCATACACATTGTGGTGAACATCTTTTTTGTCTCGGGTAACTTTTACAGTAAACCTTCCTCAATTATGACTCCGTTTTTAGTTACCCACTATTGTATAAAGCACAACATTTAACCCCTTGAAGTATATGGTTCTCAAAGCCAAGTAACACGGTAATTCTATTTTCACACATTT
The DNA here is from genome assembly GCA_022316695.1 of Camellia oleifera. Lineage (NCBI taxonomy): Eukaryota > Viridiplantae > Streptophyta > Magnoliopsida > Ericales > Theaceae > Camellia > Camellia oleifera. Next base: position 6,457,249 of record CM039305.1, read on the forward strand.
TTTTTTTTTTATATATTTAATAATTTTTTTATTATATTTTATCTTAAAATTAAATTATCACAATCAGGAGCGGAGATAGCATAGGCCGAGGGGGTCATGTGCCCCCTCTCAGTTTTATAATTTATTTATTATTGTCATGTATAAAATGTATTTTTTTTTTCTCTTAACATGTTCTATGACTAATGATTTATTATATTGTTTACAACAAATAATTATTTGATATTTTGAGAATATTATGTGATATTATTTATATAGTAATTTAAATCAATAGTGTATTGAAAAATATTATAGATTGGATATAATGAACTCATTATTTTCAAGTAGTTGAGATACCACTTAACGTGACTTGTGATTTTCTATACTTTGAGCATCACGTAGGTAATGTCATATGGTACTCTAAGATTGTTTAATAATTTTCATTCAAAACACATCATTTATAAGCAATGTCATATTTTTAATATTTTTCTATCAAATAAAAATTAAATGGATTTTATAATAATTTGTGCTATAAATGATGTGTTTTCATTTTTTAAAATTAGGAATTTTGATCCATAACTTTTTGTGCTAAAATTGCAAACTTACATCATCATCTCACACCGAGTTATTCCACACTATTATAGAATTTTGATTTGTTCCTATTAATAATAAATATGTAATTTTTTATGTTTAAATTTATCTCATAAAATAATTTATTATCTTAATGTTGCTCATGAATTTTTTTAAATAAAAAATTATAATTTATAAGTGCTCCCTCTAACCTAATTTTCTGGTTCCGCCATCCCTTTCCCAAAATCCTAACTCTAACTCTCTCAAACCATCAGTTTCCACCATCACCATCCATGGCCGCCACCTCTCCCCTCCTCCACTCTTCCCCGTCACTGTGACCCCCCTTTGCCTAAGAAAAAGATCGGCGTACCACTGCGATCTCCCTCCTCCTTCATTGCCCACTACGAAACATTATCTAATACCTTGTAGATCTTGTGATAGAATAGGCAAAAGATCGGCGTACCACTGCGATCTCCCTCCACCTTCGTTGCCCACTACGAAACATTATCTAATACCTTGTAGATCTTGTGATAGAATACTTTAAGCAACCTGCATTTGAATGAGACAACTCAACCTGTTACAAAACAAGGCATCAGGGTGAGTTGATTCTTTGTCAAAAGCACGAGTATATGAACTGCGAGCAAAATTAAAAGATTCTCAAACAAATTTTTGTAATTGTAAATATAAGAAAAAGTATACTTTTGCATAGAGGTCAAAAAAATATTATTGTAATCCAATCAATAGAGGCACATCTATGCAAAAATATGTGAAACATGTTCCATCAGAAACAGAAACAGGAGGTTTTACCTTCATCTTAAGGTCATTAATAACATCTCCAACAGTGGTCAAAAAAATATTATTGTAATCCAATCAATAGAGGCACATCTATACAAAAATATGCGAAACATGTTCCATCAGAAATAGAAACATGAGGTTTTACCTTTATCTTAAGGTCATTAATAACATCTCCAACAGTGCTATGTTTGGGCAATCTTATAATAGTGGACCACCATGTCTGATAGATATTCCATTCCTCGATAGTTAATTGGTTAGGGCTTAGGTTGCTGAGAGTAACAGAGGTGCTGTCGGCGACGACAATAGTGGTGGTGGCTTGTTAGGGTTAAGGTTTGGAGGATGAAGATGGTAAGGGTATTTTTGGTATGGTAGGATGTGTATTGAGTAATAGTGGTGGTGGCTCAAGTAACATTGTAAACAGAATATGTAATTTGGCATTTTTGCCCTTCTAACAAAAAGTATATTACACAGCTACTGTTTAGATATAATAATAAAAAAAAGCATTTACAAAAATTAAAAAAAAAAAATTAATATCATAATATATACATTGTCTAAATAGTAAGAGTATTCTTAATGAAACTTAAGATTTTCATGCCTTTGAATTATATTATTTTGTTTTAAGATAATTTTTTTTTGATGAGTACTTACTATCTCTTCCTCCCTTTCTCAATCTTCTTCTTTGATGAGTCATAAACAGATAAGGAAAATATTCTGTGACTGAAATCTTCAAAGAATTGAGAATAGAAAAAATTGAATTGTTATTTTAACAGATAAAAAAATTGAACAGATAAACAAAAAAAATTATTTGGATAGAAAATTTGTATACATAAAAATATTGAACAGATAAAAAATTAGACAAGTAAATTTTGGACAGATAAAAAATTTGCATAGATAAAACTTGGACAGATAGAAAATTTACACGGAAAAAAATTGAACAAATAGATAAAAAATTTTTTGAGCAAATAGATAAAAAATTGAACAGATAAATAAAAAATTAGAACAAATAGAAAATAAGTTGAATAGATAGTAAAAAAAAGTCAATAGATTAATTAAGGGGTAAAATTAGAAATAAAATGTCCTTCAAAACAAGTAAAATGACCTCTCACCAAACTATTTCATAAATGAAGGACCTCTCACCAATAAAAAAAATATACTAAACCTAATACCTTAAACACCATCTAAATTAAATTTATTATCAATTTTCTCCATAAATAATGACACTGAAAAAATTTGAAAACAATTATTTATTTATTTATTTCAATCTTCGCTTCTTTAATTTATTTATTTCAATCTTCGCTTCTTTAATAAGTTTTGGGCAATCCTTCATGTGACATGGTCCAGAAACAACAAAATTGGTGGGCCTTCGACTCGTTAAGTCTATGATCGCTGGGGATTCATTATTGTCAATGTCGTTGCCATCTGACCCACACACGCATTATTGAGTTGTCTTTAAAATTTAAACAGATAAGCTTCGAATCTATTAGATTACGCGCTTTGAAACTTTATTTTTCTAACTCTTTCATAAAGCATACCAATTGAGGCCTCTATCAATCTTGCAGACAGTCAATAATTGTGGGTTGTCGACCGCGTGGGCGGACTGTAATTGCGTCGTCCATATAACAAGTACACCCCCGTCAAAGAAGAAGAAGAAAGAACACTTGGTGGTGAGAGATGACTATGGCGGAATCTGTAGCTCTATCTTTTGCAACCTTTGTGGTGAAAAGTCTGGGTGGGTTTCTCATCCAGGAAGCGAATAACTTGGGTGGGGTGAGGCCTCAAGTTGAGCAATTGCAAGCCCAGCTAAATCGGATGCAATGCTTCTTAGAAGCTGCAGACGCAAGACCAAAAGGAGGAGCAGATGATATTATAATCCGCAAGTGCGTTGCTGAGATCAGAGAAGCATCCTATGATGCTGAAGCTGCAATCGCAACTTTTGTTGTCAAAATTGGGAGATCAGATCAGTTCCCTTTCATTCTCAAGAGGTATTTGTGTATCTTCAAGGAATGTTTAGCCCTTCGTGAGGTTAGGTCGGAGATTAACACTATTAATACCAGGATCGACAAAATCCTCACAACAGGTTCTCAAAGTTGTGGAATACTAAATTCTACAGGAGTTGGACAAAGTTCATCATCAACTTCTATGGCTGAGAAGCAGCGACAATTAAGGCGATCCTATACCCATATTGTTGATGAGGATGTTGTCGGCACAGAAGAAGATGTAAAAGCAGTAGTGGATCTTTTGGTGAAGGAGAATACAAATTATAGAGTTGTTTCTATTTGGGGGATGGGTGGTCTTGGCAAGACCACCCTTGCCAAGACGGTTTACAAACATATTGAAATTAGCCGTCGTTTTAAATGTGTTGCCTGGGCCTATATATCTGAACAATGCAATACAACGGAAGTTCTTAAAGAGATTCTTATCAAACTTCTCTCTCTGTCAGACGAAGAAAGGAGAGCAATTGGAAGGTTGAATCCTGCTGAGCTACTCAAGAGACTTCATCAAGTCCAAAGTGAGAAGAAATGTTTGGTGATTCTCGATGACATTTGGAAGGATGCGGATTGGGATAATTTGAGTCCAGGCTTCCCAAATACCACAGAGGTAGGCAGCAAAATATTGCTAACAACTCGCAATGAAAATGTTGCTAAGCATGTAGATCAACAATGCGTGCTTTATAAATTGAGGCACTTGACAGAAAAGGAGAGTTGGGAGCTGTTTGAGAAGAAAATATTTCTGAGAAGTAATGAAGGTACCGGTAATTATTAACCTCCTACTTGATCAAATTAATTATTTGTGCTTTTAAAGTTTCAAATGTCTTTCTTAAACTTCTTTCCTTTCGGATTTGAATTCTTTCAATTTGACAATTCAATTTGAGAGAATAGTTTGGTTTTGATGGCCCATTTTGGACCAACTTCGGTAAATTTAAATTGTTCATTTTTTTTAGAATTTATTAGGTAGAATATTTATGCAAAAATTTAATATAATCAGATATCAATAGTTATATTTTAAAGTCATATTTGTATTACAAAAAATTGATGCTATTTTTGAAAATATATTTGTTGTCTATTTTTCATAACAAATGTGACATAATTATTGATGTTTAATCATCTTATCTTTTACAAGATTATTCTAGTCAATAAATCTTAAAAATTGAACAGTTTGAATAACCAAAATTAGTTCCGAAATGATTGATTAAGTCCAACTCCTCTCTCAAGTTGGATGACCAACTTAATAATTATGTAGGCAAATTGTCTAGTTTTTAAGAATAATTTTCAGTGAAATTAAAAATTAGTGAGAAGTAAAAAATAATTAAAAATTTATTAGGTGCAAATGAATACCAATCAATAAGAGATATGTCCCTGCCACAACTATACAAACTCATTTACAGCACTGTGAATTTTTTATTATTTATCTCATTTTCTTCCACTAACCTCCGTTAACAGCATTTGTAAATTTTTCTACGCACACTAATCTACTTCCTCTAAACCTATATATATATACTAGTTTAAGAAGGCCGGTATAAAATACCGGCTATTATTATAATATATTTAAAATTTTATATTTTGATAATTTTTTAAAAATTAGATTATTATTTTGTGAAATTGAATAAAATAAATCATTAGATATATAATAGAATTATGTGATATGATATGTATTATTTTTTGATTTGTTATACAACCAATGATGTAGACTCTAATTTTATTACCATAACATTTTATGTGAATTTGTGAGTCTTTAACATTTTTTCTGAATTTATAAAAAAATAAAAAAAAATATATGGTGTGTAGTTTTTCTCAACAAATAAATATAAAACAAATACTAAGATAATTTTCCTATCTAAAAAAAAACTACTAAGATAATTCACTGAACTAATAAAGAAACAAAAAAAATACATATATATACAAATAACTAATTTTATTAATACATAAATCATTCTCGCATAACGAATGACCAAATTTATTAATAAGTAAATCATTAAGTAAATTGACAATTTGTAATGGTATGAAAAATATTTTTCAGTTAACCATTTTGTTAATAAATAAATCGTTAAGTCAATTAATAGTTTTTAATGATATGAGAAATAATTTTCAATAAAAAATTTCGATAATTTATTATTGCATACGAGAATTGGTTTTTTTTTTTTTACTAAGTACTGTGTTAAATAAAAATTTATAACAAACGGTAGTTATAATTTCTAGTATTATAAGACCAATTTTTATTTTAAAGAAACCTTATAGGTATATTTGTAATTTGTCAAAAAATAAAAAGATTTATGTTTCATAATTGACTAAGAATATTTACGCAATTACGAAAAAAACCTTTACTAAACATATGGGCCACCATTAGTAAATTATTCAAAATGAAAAGGCAAAATCGGAAAGAAAAGACGAACCTCAAACAGCTAAGCGGTTCTTATATATATACTAGTTACAAAGGCCTGTGCAAGGCACATGCTACTATTACAGTATATTTAACTTTTGTATTTTAATAATGTTTAAAAATAAGAATATGATTTTATGAAATTAGATAGAATACATTATTAGATATATGATAGAATTATATAAATTATATTATAAATAATACCAATTAGAAAAAATATAGTAAGTCCTATTGTTTTAACATAATTATATTCTTTTCTTTTTTAGTAAGACTAAGTGTGAAGACATAAAGATAAACAAAATAAAGTATACATTTTAGTATAAATGAGATAAGATAATTCTCCATCTAAAAAAAACTGAACTAATAAAGAAGTAGAAGATAATACATATATATACAAATGATCAATTTATTAATAAATAAATCCTTTAGTCAATTAACATTTTTTAATGTTATGAAAATATCTTTTAGTTAATGATTTTGTTAATAAATAAAGCATTAAGTCAATTAACAATTTTTAATGATATAAGAAATATTCTTTAACGAACAATTTTGATAATTTATTATTGTGTAGGAGAGTTGTTTTTTCTTCTTCTGATTATTGGATTAAATTAAAATTTATAACAAACGATAGTTGTAATTTGTATTATTATAGGATTAATTCATATTTTAAACAAACATTATGAGTGTATTTTTAATTTGTTAAAAAATAAAAAAATTATGTTTTACAATTGACCAAAATGTTTGCATATTTATGAAAAAACCTTCATTCAAATTGTTATACCATTAGCAAATTATACAAAATAAAAGGGCAAAATAAGAAATTCCCAAACAAGCTAAGGGCAAAATAGGCAACCCAAAACAAACCTTCCCAACCAAAGCAACCAAAATGGGGAAATTCTATTTCCACACACTTAATTAGCTCAGTACACATCTTTTCTCAATACGCATTCTTATTAATTTGATTATTAATTAATTTTCTCAATCTATACACTTAGGCCTTATTTGTCATAACCTAAGAAAGTCAAAAAGTCACTATCCTATTTAAGTTACATCATCTTATTTAAGTGACATCACCTCTCTATCACATCGCTTCAAACCCAACCCATACCTAACCCATATTTCATAAAAAATAAAAAAAGGTACACTTATTTAGATCATCCCAAACAACTCCTTAAAATTACAATTGCACCCTTCACTTATAACCATTGTACACACACAACTTTACCCTCCTTCCACACACTTTTATTGACCCTACTTCACACTTGTAGTTCCACCTGCACAAAAGTGAAGTCCAAAGTCAGTGAAGTTTTTTCCATTGAAGACTTTTATTGAACCTCCATTGAAAACCCTTCTTGAAGGTAAGAAATTTTATCATTTTATTATTACATTTTACTATTTTCGAATCTCGTAGCATAAAACCCTTGACCAAACAATCACTAAACAACCACCAAATAATCAAAAGAACAAAGACACTTTAAATCCCAAGCACAGGTTCATACGCAAAAGAACAAGCAACCATTAGCATTGCAATAGAAGAGTTTTGAGAATATTATATTGCAAGTAATAGAAGCGTATAGAGTGTGTAACAAGCAATGTGACAACAATGAAAAAATTAGGATTTATTTTTTTAATTCAAAAGGTGTACATTGAGATCTTTTTGTTTTTGAAAGATGTGTATAGAGAATTTTTTCATATAATATTATAGATGTTAGATGTCTATTATGGTCATTTTTATTTAGAATATAATTGTCATTAAATTAATATTTCATTAAGTGTGTATCCTGAGCTAACTAGATGTGTGGAAATAGAATTTCCCACCAAAATGTCTTACATAATTTCCAAGATGCCACCACTCAAATTGTTTCACCAATCAACTGAAGGGCAAAATAGCAATTCCAAAATAAATTAAGGGAAAAATAGGAAAAGAAATGACAAGCCATAGAAAAAAAGAGCTTATTATATATATATATATATACATACACATATCACTTGTAAATAGAAAATAGAGGAGAAAATGTGCCGAGATAGCCTCTCTTGTAAGAACATTTTTAATCCTTTTTTTTTTCCATCAAATTTAATAGCGTTTAATCTCCACTCATTTCATCAATTGTTCATCAAATTAAGGGAAAATAATTTTTTTATCAAATTAAAAACTCATCAAATCCTTAATCAAATTTAAATTTGATGAAAATTTAGAACAATAAAGCATTGGGGGTGATTTTTTTTTTCCCATCAAATTTGATGAAAATAAAAATTTGGAATAAGAGGGAAATTTTTATAAAGATTTTAATGAAAGAAAAGGAATAATTCATATAAAATCATTCTTTTTGCTCGAATTTAAAATCAAATTAGATGAAAAAAATTAGTGAACGATTGGAGATGCTCTATGTGTTAGAAAACTTTTAACATCTGCAAAAATTAGATCGACAAAGATGATTAGTTATGTAATAATAAACTAGGATAGAAGACAATTTTAGTCCTTAAAGTATGCATTCTTTGTCATTTGAGTCCCTTAAGTTTTAATTGTCATTTTGATCCTCAAAGATGTCAATTTGGTCTTGGATTTAATGTCCATTAATAGAAATATGAATAAAAGACAGTTTTGATCCCGAAAGTATGCATTTCTTGTCATTTTAGTCTCTCAAGTTTTAAATTTTGTCATTTTGGTGTTTAAAGTTGTCAATTTGAATTAATTTGGTCCTAACTCAAATTGACAACTTTGAGGACTAAAATGACAATTTAAAATTTGAGGGACTAAAATGAAAATAAATGCATACTTTAGGGACAAAACTGTCTTTTATTCATATTTTTGTTGACGGACGTTAAACCTAGGACTAAATTGACTCAGATTGACAATTTTATGGATTAAAATGAAAAACAATGCATATTTTAGAGACTAAAACTGTCTTTTATCCAATAAAGTAACTAGAACAAAACAAACCATATGTACCTAGTGTCACGGCCTTGGGTTTTCCAAGCCAACCATGCGGCCTTAGATGCTCTAGCACGCCTTGCTTGCACCTAAGTAAGCCTTTTGTGGAACGGAGCTAAGAGATTGCACACACAAGAGAGATTGAGAGAATGCCTTTGTATTCACAATTGAGAGAAAGCTTACAATTCTTGGTTACTTGGGACTTGTTGGTTGGCTTGGAAAGACTGAGGGTTGGTTCAGAAATTCCAAGGCCGTGACACTAGGGCCATGCAATTATGGTAGAATTCAAGAACAACTAAGGCCCTACTTGATTAGCAAGATTAATAGTGAAATAATTAATAATTTTACGAATTAGTATAGGATTAGTTATCCAATTAAATTAGTGAGATAACTCTTTATTAATATTCATTTTGATTTTCTTATTTCATACTTGAAATTATGATCCCCGTGCCCTCTCAATATTAAAAATTCGCTAATTTTCTTGAATTGAATGTCTATCAACATGTAATCCAATTAATAAAATTTGTAATAAAAAATGAGATTGTGAATTCATAAATTAACAATCCTAACCCTATGCTATTATTTACTAATGAAACATGGCCACCAACTAATTATTACTAATCCCTACACCAAAAAATTTAATCTTTACACCAACAAATATGGTGTAAATTCAAAGTATCTCTCTCTTCAATCACGCTATTATGTTTGTTTTCTCTTAGGATCTATACACACAATTAGTGTATGAACGGATGATGTGGCATAATTTTATTGGCTTTGAGTCTTTGTAGTTTGTATAATAGGTGGGGTTCATAATTTTGAAGTTGCAATGCTATAGTATGTGTTAGTACACTAATTAATATAGTAATTGGTGTGTGTAGTACCACTGCTATCCCAGTGATACGATGGCAAGCGTCTAGGGAAATTGTGTGTTGTATGTGAATGGAGAGAGGGACCTTGAATACTATTTAATAACGCGATATTATTTTCTTTAATTAATTAAGATTAGTGTATAATGCTTATTCTACTAATTAAGAACTGATAAATTGTAAAAGTTTAGGGTTTAAATTGAAACAATTAAAAAGTTAAGGTTTGATTTGTTAGGGAGGTCAAATCTTGGGATTTTTTGTTGTTGTTGTTGTTATAATTTCTTCTATATATAGTAAGAGGTTACAATGTGCATCTCAAAATGGTGCATATGGTATCTTCTTTATAAATTTTCTCACCACAAAATATCATTAAAAATCAAAAGTCATAACTTCACCATTAATAACTTTAATATGCACAACAAATATTCATTATTTTCATCGCATAAAATTGTAACTTTTTTACGATGCGCACCTATGTCCTTAGGGATGCACGCTCTAAATCTGTCTAGATAACAAATTTAATATATGAAAACAACTTATGTTACAATATTTTGTTAAAAATTAGGACAGTAAAAGAGACAATGCTACTTAATCTCAATTCGTGGTCAACTTGTTCAAAGTTTGTTTGAGATTGGTTTGTTAAAAGTTGGTATTATTTTCATTTTTTATGTAAGGTTTAAAATTTTGAGAATTTTCTCAAAATCAATTTTAAAAATAGTTTCACTCAATGCATTTTTGTGTATCATTTTAATTTTTTTTTCTAGTTTTGGGAACAAAGAATTTTAGCCTAAACACAATGTTAGTGGACCTCACGTCAAGTGATGAAACTTACATATAATTTTTGTATTGTAGTTAATAAATTCGTTGGTATATTTATTGGTATTCTTAGCATTATTGTTTTTAATATAAATACACCTTGCTATTTTTTATTTATATCAATACCGCCCGTATAGACTAGTACAAACTTACCAACAGATGCATTTTTTTCCCCTTTAATTTTGCAGGATTCACATTAAACACAGAAATGATTGAGTTAGGGAAGGCAATGGTCAAGCATTGTGGTGGTGTACCATTGGCCATTGTGGTATTAGGAGGACTTTTGGCAACAAAATGCACACTGAACGACTGGAAAGAGGTGAGTGAAAACATTAGTTATGACTTAGGCAAGGGCCAAGGCCGAGCAGGAGTCCCAATAACAGAAATTTTAGCCTTAAGCTACCAAGACTTGCCTTACCATCTTAAGGCATGTTTTTTGTATTTGAGCCATTTTCCTGAAGATCATAATATTCGCGCAAAAAAACTAATTCAAATGTGGATGGCTGAAGGCATTGTGTCGCCGTCATCGATACCAACACAAATAGAAGTAAAAGAGAAAACAATGTTGGATGTTGGAATGAGTTACTTGGGTGAGTTAGTCCAGAGATGCATGGTTCAAGTCGAATTAACAAGCTTCAGAAAAAGGATCAAATTTTGTCGCCTCCACGATCTCATGAGAGACTTGTGCTTGTTGAAGGCCAAAGAGGAGAATTTTCTCGAGATTGTTCGCATTAAAGCCTTTGGTCATCAGCTCACGTGGGCAGACTCTGCGCTGCCTTCTTCATCTTCACCATTAACAACAATTCGTAGACTTGCTGTGTACTATTTGGATGACCATGATGCCAACTTTATAGAAAGTGAAAATGTTATTCCCCTATCTGGACATGAAATGAAGAATCACAACCATATCCGGTCATGCCAATTTTACTCTTTTGGCCATGAATTGGAAAGTTCTGGTTGGCAAAAATTAAAATTACTCTTGAAGGGTTTCACATTGCTTACAGTTTTAGACCTGGAAAGAATTATTATACCTGGGGTAAGAATTATTAGACCTTGGGGAAGAAAGAAGTTTCCGAGAGCAATAGGAAACCTAATTTACCTGAAGTATTTAAGTATAAGAGATTCTCATATTAAAAGTTTGCCTTCCTCCATAGGCAACTTGGGATTCCTTCAAACCCTAGATTTAAGAATCAGTTGGGGCAATATTTTAAGAATACCCAATGTCTTGTGGAGGTTGAAACAATTGAGACATCTATATCTTCCTTGTTTTATCGAGCTGTCTTGCATAGGTAAGTTGCGATTGGATGGTTTAAGCAAATTGGAGACGCTAGAAAACTTTGCTGCAAGGTACTGTGATGTCAGATGCTTATCTAAACTGACAAATCTTCGAAAATTCAGTGGTGTTTTAACCCCCAAAGACTTGGCCGTGATATTGAAATCCCCAATTTTCAACAATTCAAACTGCCTTCTGCAATATTCATCATTCAGGATTTTGGAAGGAGATTTCCGAACGGAAGAAGAACAAAGCCTTTTAAGGCAACTTTTAGGATGCCACCATCTACGCAAATTGGAATTACAGGGGTCCCTGAATCCGGTTGAGAAATTGGCAGACCAATTCCCTACAAATCTCACCACGTTAAAATTGGTGCATAGTAAACTAGTGGAAGACCCAATGCCAACATTGGAGAAGTTGCCCAACTTAAGGAGTCTCAACTTAAATTGGAATTCCTACATTGGGAAGGAGATGGTTTGTTCTTCTGGACCATCCAGCATCAGCGGTGGAGGAGGAGGGGGCTATGGCGGCTTTGATGGTGGAGGCTTTCCGAAACTCATATCTTTAGAGCTCTGTGATCTTCATTACTTGGAGGAGTGGAGGGTGGAACAAGGAGCCATGCCCTGTCTCTTCCATTTAACAATTTTTCAATGCGAAAAATTGAAGGAGATTCCGGACGGATTGAGGTTCATTACCACCCTCCGTGAATTGCAGATCGTATCGTTGGCATCTGAAGCACTCCTAGACAGGGTTAGAGAAGGAGGAGAGGACTTCTACAAAGTCCAGCACGTGCCTTCCGTCACATTACAGTGCCTTCATATCAAATTACAAGGAATTGAGGCTTTCTCGGATCTTCCTACATTTACATCAGGTTGGTTGGCGGGTCCATGCTTAGTTTCCTTCCCCTCTCTTTTCTTTCCTTTCCTTTCCTTCTTTTTGTTTAGGGTTAATTTCACTTTTATCTCTAAACTATCAACACTTTTTAATTTTTTATTTCTTCTCTAAGATATCAATTTCGTCTATTTAATCCATTAAATTTCTAATTTTTGTTCATGTGGTCTAATTGTAAAAATCAATAACCATTGACAAAAATAAAGAAGGTAATTTTATAATTTAAACAACTTAAATCATACAAATAAACACCCATTAAGTTGGTTGTAGGTTGTAATTTATTCAAAATAACAAGAAAAATTAGTGTTTTGTTATATGTTTTAAGATGTTCAAATTCTCAAATAACATTTTTTTTAATCAAATTAAGTTTTAACAATTATTTATTTGTATAATTGTCTCCAATTGGACTACAAAAACATAAATTCAAAACTTTAGGAACTAAATAGACGAAAATGATAGTTTATGAATGAAATAGAAAAAAATGGTGATATTTGTGACTTCAATGATTCGAAGCCATGTCAAAATGAATTTTTCAAAGTATTTGATTTTAATTTTCTAGAAATAAGTTTTTTGTTTTTCATGTTTTTTTTTAATGAATATTTTTTAAATTTTAAGCAATTTTTTACTTTTTTAGATGCACCTTACTTAAATGTATCTAAAAAGTAAAATATTTATAAAAAAATATTTTAAAAAATCAATAAATACACAAGAATACCAAAATGTACTGAATTTTGTTTTTTTTTGGTTTTTTTTTTTTTTTGTATTTTTGGTATTTAGTGAAGTTTGTAAAGATTTTTTTCACAAATATTATACTTTTTTAAGAATATTAATGTTAAGTGTATCTAAAAAAAAATTTTAAAAAAAATTGCTTAAAATATTAAAAAAATTCAGTAAAAACAAAAAATTTTAATTTTCTAAAAAATGAATCATGAGTTATGAAATCAAACAAGCTTACTTGGTTCAAAAATTCTTATGATGTTCTCAGAGTGGTCACTGTTGCAATCTCATGGCTCAATTGGTGTTGGAGAAATATGATCTTATGCAACTTAAGTAACTCGTTTTATGTTTGCATACAACACACGAAGCAATTCACCTATGTTGTTTGTGTGTGTGCAGGATAAAAAAATTTCTAGTATTGTTTATGAATCTAATAACATGTCTTTGTTCATAGAATGGAGATATTAGAGAATTAGTATGTGAAATCTTGTGCTTAGCTACTATCACCACTTCTTGAAAAACATAAATAATTATTCATACTCCAACGTTTACAAGGCATCCTTTCAGAGAAAATTTAGTTTCTCATTTTTTTTCCTTCCCGGTTGCCCAAAGTGTACAATAGCTGGGTGTGGACAAAAAACAGAACTAAAGAATGAACCTTTTCCCTTTCAAAAATCAACCTACTACTCTTCAATGCATAAGAACTCACTTGGAAACTTGATTTTATGACAATCTTCAAAATGCAGAGAAGCTTGTGGACTGATTTTGATTTGTTGAAGTTAAACATATTCAACTAGCTTTCACTTATTGTTACAGTGATAATTGCAGATTCTAAACAAGTCAAGAATTGTATCAAGAGCAGTTTCACAATTGAACTTTAAATCACATATTCCAATGAATTTAGTACAAGAAAATCCCACATTTGCCTTGCTTTAGCTTTCCAATGACTTTTGTGCTAGCAAATTCTGAAACTATCATTAAAATGACCTGAATTCTACTGTAGTTAATCCTGTTGGCCAATCCTCATTTATTGTTTGAATATGCAAAATGAATTGTTGCTTGCTTCTCCTATTAGTCCTGGGAACATCAAAGTGGGAAGGCCATATGATGTGCAATCTCTGCTGTAGTTTTGCAAGTAAATGATGATTTGTTCACTTGGTTCAGCATTCCATAGACTTCATCAGAAAACCACTGTTCAAATAGTCTACATATCTAGACATTTTACTTTAATGGCATTGTCCATTCGCCAAACTTTTGGACGTTTGAAGGAATTTTAAATCCAAATTTTATGATTGTTCTGTGCACAGGCCTTGTGCTCCACTATTGGCATCTGTTTCTGCTCTTAAATGGGCTCATAAGCACAATTTTTTGCATATTAATATTGTTACTAACTCTGACTCTATTTCAGCAGATGAAGGGCAGTAAATATATCCAGGTGGTGGCAGCTCCATTGTTTTTGCATTGTTGTTATCTCGCACAATCTTTTCATTTATGCCAATTATCTCTACAGCCACGGAGTTTGCTCACAGCAGCCTTTTCCTTAGCCTGGTTTGCAGCATTTTTGTTCGTCTCTTCTTCTCATGAAGAGGCCTACTTGACAGCCTCTAGTCAATCTACCGTTAGCTTCACGTCTGTTCTCAATTAAGGTCTACATGTTACCTCTGGTGGTTTTTTTTTTTTTGCTTGAGTGTTTGTAAGGCTTATTCAAGTTATTGGTGGTTGTTTCCTGAACTATGTTACTTTTTATATGTATTAATGAATGATGTTCTTTTCTTGTGCCAAAAATACAAAAAAAAAAAAAAAAAAAAAAATATTCAATACTGTGGAATCCTATGTTTGGTGGTGTCATAACACACCTAACACTTTTTTCCATCGTGTTTATTTGATCTCAGTTCTCAATAGTTAAATATGTAACACAGCTAGATTATGGGCTGCTCAACGAATATATGAGTTGTATTCATCATGATAAGTCTTTACTATTTAGGGGTTGTTTAGGGTGTCCTAAATAAGTGCACTTTTTGTCTTTTTGGACTAAAAAATTGAGGAAGAAAATATAGATATTTGGGTTAACTTTTTAACTTTTTATGAAAAAATGTGTAATAAAAAATTGTAAAAATTGGTTTGTAGGAGAAAATTAGGATTGGTAGTTGTGTAGCCGTAATTGTTGACTTTTGGTGAATAGTGTTAATTTTTTAACTTTTTGACTTTTTGGCTTTTCCTCGACATGCCAAACTTAGCCTTAATCTTCAATCCAAAGAGTCAATAGTACATTGTTGCCCAGAGACAGATGAAATGTTCTGAAGTGCTACTTCGCAGTAATGTTAAATTGCAATTTGTGGTTCCAATAGCATACACCGACCTTCATTTGAAAACATGCCAAGCAAGTTGAAGAACGTCTGATCATCTGTGGGTAGTACAACAATTTGAACAGAGCATAATAGACACATTCATTTGTCTCACTTACATTGAAATGGATGAAAGTCAATGAAGACCTATGAAGCACGGATACTTCAAAAAGGATGACGTATCCGTATCGGATACTTATCGGATACCGATACTCCTCGGATACTCGCGGATACGTATCGGATACTTCTTAAAAGTATTGGATACTTCTTAATTAATTTTTTATTAATTTTGAAGTATCGGATACTTAATTTTGAAGTATCGGATACTCGAAGTTACATATTCCTTATAATATTTTGTTTAGTTCTTTGATAAGAGGAATATAGTGAGAGTTAAAAGTAATAGAATTTGTCAAATTGATGTATCCTTGTTGTCTCTCTCACTTCTCTCTCGCTTTCTCACTCTCTCACGTTTCTTCTCTCTGCTCTCATTCTTTTTTTGGTGTTGGCATGTAAGGATGATGTTTAATTTGTATTTATTTTTGCTTTTAGTTTTGGATGTTTTATGAATGTTTGAGCACTTTTAGGTTAATAGGAATCCCTTTTTTTATTTATTAATTTACTTTAAGTTTTATTTTCATGCATATTACATTATTAAAATTATAAATTTTTTTTTTTTTTTACGAATGTATCCCCGCTGTACCTGTATTATACTTTTTCAAATTTTGACATATCGCCATATCCACATCCCCATATCACCATATCCGTATCTGTGCTTCCTAGGCTATCATTGATGACTTAAAAAAGTATATTTGCTGAAATTTTTATTTAAGAATTGTTTTTTGGCTTTAGCTAAGGTCATGTGATATTCACTGATGAAGGGGAACAAGTTGAAGCTATTGACCTTGAAGACTCTTAGTTTTATAGGAATTTTTCTTCTTTATCAAGTTGTCTTTTACTTTAGGTTTTATTTTTATGCATACTGCATTACTAAAAATTGTTAAAATAATATTTTTTACGAACGTATCCCCGCCGTACCCGTATCCTAGTTTTTCAAATTTTGTCGTATCGCCGTATCCGTATCGTATCGTATCCGTATCCTGTATCCGTATCCGTGCTTCCTAGATGAAGACGTATAAATATTTTCAGAAGTATGGATGATATGGTTTTGTGTTATTTTGTAGCAAGGCATATGTTTTTATAGTACACAATTGGTTGAGCTCATTCTATTTCAAGCCTTTTCTCCCTTGTGTGGGGCTGCTCTAAGCTTTTCTTGACTTTGTGGTGTAGACACCCCATTTTTGACCGTTCTCAAGACTTGGATGTCACCGCTTGAACACCCAGTGATTATCCATGTTCGTGTTCGTTTGGAGTTCCCGGAGTTCTCGGCTACGCGCCTTGCCTCAGGACCTCCGAACTCGATCGTTTTGTGTCTGGTTTTGCACCAAACACTTGTGCTTTGCCTTGGAGGGGCAGGGAATGCCTTGTGAGGCATCCCCACACACCACCGGCACTAGCTAGAGGCCACCGGCTGGTTGGTGTTGTCATCGGCACTATATTGTGCCGGTCGGCACTATTTTGTGCCGGTCGGCACTCTTTTTGGCAAAATGACCATTTTGCCCTGCCGACTACTTTACAGCTGCTTTTGGAGATATTTTCAGACAACTTTTTACCACTTTCTTCCCCTCCATACACGTGTATGGAGGGATGGGCCCTTTGTTTGCTTGGTTGCTAAGCTTACAAGATTGCCTCCTCTATAAGAGGAGGCCTTGCCTTCTTGGCTCCAGGGTTAGCCATTTTGAGAGACTAAAAAACCAGAGCTTACACACTCTCTCTCTCTATATTTTCCCTCTCTCTCCTCTTGTGTGTGTGTTTTTGGGTCTAAATCTCATTTTTGCACCATTACACACACTATTACACCTTAGCTCGAGATTGAGAGACTTGGGAGGTTGATTGTTGTGATTTTGGACTGGTTTTGATCATTAGAGGAGGGCTGCTCCACCTGTTCTTCAAAGGATCTTCAAGGGTGAGCTTGTTCCTTTAGTTTCTCCATTCTTGCACTAGCTTTCTACCCCTCTTGCTTTGTGTTTTTGGATTTGTGTTTAACATAAAAAAGACTTGTTTTTCCTTGCTTAAGAACATTCATCAAGGTTGTTTTGTGGTTTGGGTAGAGTCTCACCCTCTTAGGCCTTGTTTTGGCCATTTTGGAGCCTTTTCTTGAGGCCTTATTTACTTGGTGTTTTTGATCCTCTTACCACTGTAAACCAGTGGGTTTTCAGTGGTGAGGAAGGTATTTTCAAGTCTCATATAGGGGAGGGACACCCCTCTCCCCTTGGCCCCTTGTTTGCCTTTGTTTTGGGCTCAAATATTAGCATGCATGCATGGTCGGTTTTGGCTTCATTTCAGAGCATATTTGTGGTTCATATGACATGTTATGCCTCTGTTTTAGGTTGGTTTTGTGGTCCTTAACATGCCTCTTATGTTTGCTTTGAAATGCTCTCTTATGCCTAGAAATATGCCATGCTTTGAGACCATGTTTCCTTGCATGTTTTAGCTTAGTTCCATGAAGATACTAACATCATTTTGCCATGTATAAGGGCTGTGGGCCACTGTTTTTGTCATATTTAGCATGCTTGACATGATTGTTGTGCATGATGGCTTGTAAGCCTTAGGTAGGTGATCCATGTACATGCATTGGATAGTCTATTTAGATGATTTGGGATAATTTGACATGCTATTTTAGACCCTAATCCATGCCCATATGTTTGTACTTGTCACCTCTTCCATGTCTTGAAGTGTTGGTCTCTTATGCTTTAAAGAGGGCATTGTGCATGCTTGTATGTTTAATGCATTTTTGGGGCTGCCATATCAAGGTTTTTGGGTTTATTTTTGCATGATGGAACTCTGTTTTTGCTTGAATAATTCATGCCATGATTGGTCTTGGTAGTGGTGGAAGGGTGCTCCCTTTTTGTGCCTTAATCTTAGGCCATTTGACTTGCATGCTTGCACAAGTATTGGTCACCACTTTGGGCATGTTTCGCCACTGTTTTGGGTTGGTTTGAGGGCTGCCCCTATTGTGGTTAATTCCACTTTTGCATGCTTGCATCATGTTTGTTGCATGCTTGAGTAATGAGGTCTTGTCACATGCTAACTCTATTGCATAAATGGTCCATGTTTGTATTACACTTTGCACCTTGCATGCTTAGTATTGCACACTTGTCATAGTATGTTGCATTGCATTTGGTATGCCTTGCATTTCACCTCATATTGCATCATTTAAGCCATGTTGCATACATGCATTCCATGTCTTGGTTTGGGGTGTCAAACCAAGTGTAAGGGTTGAGAGGGGTTCACACTACAAGTGGTGCAACTTGTCTCAACTCTTGGTCACTAAGGCCCTTGATTTTACCATGATAGGGACTTAGTTCTCATTTGTGTGTTGCATGCATATTGACATTAAAGTTGCAATCTTGGCACCTTAGGCCATCATGCATCAAGATGCATAAGTGATGGCCCAAGAACCAAGGGTCATGCTTCCTTGAGTCCCATACATGATAGGGAGCATTGACCATGCTTACATTTGCTCTAAAATCCATATCATGCACTGTCTGCCTGCTGTTGCTGTCAAACTGTCCTCTACAGGAATTTTGTGCCGACCGGCAGTATAGAGTGCTGACCGGCACTTTATGGGTAGCCGATAGCTTCATTTCTAGCCGATGGATATTTTACACGGCCGGTGGACATTTCACCCAGCCGATGATGATCTTCAGTGTTCAGGAAGCATGTTCTGGGACTTTGGCAGTTTTCAGAAAGGCAGGATAGCAAGAACAGAGGCAACAGTGCTATGGTGCGAGTTTTCCGGGCGAGTCGGAATCGAGCATGCATCATTCGCGTATCCCGAGGCGGGGCTGCGGCCTTTCCTATTCTGCATTTAATTTATTAAGTAATTAGAATTTTGTAATAATTAATTTATTTATTATTCGGACTGTAATATTTATTCGGTCCCTCTGTGCGAGGGCGCAATTGTAATAAGTGTGCGTGAGTGGGTGTATGTCTTCCAACCCCCATTTCTTCCTCCCTTTTATTTACCTGCTTTTAATGGTTAGTATTAAGGCACGTTTATTTTAGCATACCTTATGCTATGCATGCGTGCATCCATGCATTTGTTGACCTGCATCGGGCTCGGTACCTCATACAAACTGCATTGTATTTTCAAATTTAACTTGAAAACGTGCATCGAATAAAGTGCATTTCACATGCCATCTTTAGGGTTAGCCGAGCCTACGCTAGATTGCATCTTCGCCTGTGTTGAATTAGCCATTTAACATGAACTAGGACATGCATGTTTGCTAACTAGTTTCTTGTTTTGGCACAGAGTACGATGTAAGTATTTACGCTTTAGCATACCACATGCGTGTGAATGTTGCCATGACAGTATGCTTACCATGCGGCTAAGTGCTTATGTGAGATAAACTGTTTGAATGCCTGTGGGTGGAGGTTGGGTTGTTTGAGTTGGAAAACTCATTGAAATCCGTGTTTTAGCTTACTTGCGAGTAGCAAATTCCAAAGCATTTTCAAAACAAACGGATATGCAATGTATGTTTCCAAATTAGGCGATCTAGTCTATACTTGTTTGCTGTGCGCATAACATAGTAATTTTAGGCTAATAATTGGAATAAGAGCATATAATGTTTTCAAAAACGGATATCACGGTTAGTAGAGGCCGGTCTTCGGACCGGGCGAAAAGGGGTGCTCATAGCTGACCTTCCTCGATCGTACCCAAGCTCCCGAGCCAAGACCACTTTGGTGATGACGGACACGTGGCCTTCGGCGCCGAGTCAGGGTTTCCTAAATTTCCCATAAAAAAAAAAATTTAGGTGGCGACTCTGTAATCTGGCAAAGCAGTCCATGTTTGGCACTACTTTTCAAAAATCAGTTTTCTCAAACGATTTGCCGGATTTGGACTCTTTGGTTCAGATTTAGAACCGACACAAATCGAGTCCGAACTGTAGTGACCCCAATATGAACGGAACGGGACTTAACCCTCCCGGGGCGTTCGGGGACGTCTATAGTTTCTGGCGACTCTGCTGGGGAGATTTTAGAGAGCTTGACTCGAACTCGTGATATCCTGTTTTGACTACACTTATGTGTTTCTTTGCATTGCATGTGCATTGGTGCGCCTAGGACACCGTGTTGGCCATCTGCTATTCCTGAGCGGTTTGCCGGAGGCTTGTCTTGTCAAGGCATGTCCTGTCAAGGCATGTCCATAAGGCTAACCGGTTGCGGGCTCTGCCAGTATGGGAACACAAACCCCGGTTTTACCAGGGCACCCTCTTTGACCATTCGACCTAGTGCATATTCGGATCCATAGTGACCATTCCAAACTAGGACAGGTTGCTTACCCGATATAGGTTGTTTGAAACCGCTGCGTGCGTAGTGAAACCCTAGCTCCTGACAAAATAGGACAGGGAAACCCTACCCCAACATAGGGGTGTATTGGCTCTCATTTATCTGCTATGTGCTTTTAGAGTGTATCTCTACAGGAACACACATGTCAGTTTATAAGATTGGGGTATCAGGCCTGAGGGTAGTTATATCTGCGGGTATCAGATTCAGATTTGGGGCAGTGATTTCAGAAACAGTGCTCAGTATTCGAGGAACAGTGTATCGAATTCAGCGTGTTATCCAAACCGTGTGTTGTATGTTTATTTTATGCCGTTGTGCTGTCCAATTGTCTGTTTATTTATACGCTTTATTTATCTTTTTATTAGGTAGTTGAGCACGATTGCTACCAACCCGATAGATATCCCCCAAGCACCCTGGGTTAGAGGCCGTCGACTCCTTCGATCTGAGGATCTGATAGACGGACAACCAGTGTACTACTCACTACCCCCGGTTACTAAACGGAGGTCAGTAAGGCAGAGGGCATCAGTACAGCAGTCAGTCCAGAGGGCTTTATCTACCCCACCTGTGTTCAGTAGGGATCGGGATTCTGTGTCACCAACAGAGAGAGAATATATACCAGTAATCCGACCAGAGCAGGATAACATGGCTAGTTTGGAGGAGATGGTGCGCCACCTTCAAGAAAGCATGAAAGCAATGCAGCAAGATGCCGTCTGTCAGGCAGACTTCGCCAGGCAACAGGCCACAGTTATGAGAGAACAGGTAGAGACAATTGCCAGGCTAGAGCAGCAAGCCGGAGCATCCGCTTCGCATCAAGTTCCTCCTCCACCAGGAATCCCTAATGTCTGGGAGACGACCAATGTTCAGACTGATACAGAGCTGCCCACAGGACCGCCCCCACCTCCAATCTTACCACAAATCCAACCTCAGCTATCAAAAACACCCACCAACCTACCGGACTCTCCCTTTGAGTTCGAGACTGATCCCACCGCACTAAAGTTGAGCAAGATTGAAAAGCTGTTCAAGAGATCCCAAGGGGTTAAGACTATCCCCGATATTGAAGATGGTTACACCGACGCAGCTGTGACGCTGCCCGACCGATTCAAAATGCCTCATATTGATCGATTTGACAGGTCTGGGGACCCCATGGTGCATTTAAGGCTGTTTTCAGATGTTCTAAGGCCGATGGGCCTTAGTAGGCTTCAGAAATTGTCTTTGTTTGGCCGGACCCTGTCAGGTGTGGCAGCAATATGGTATGCTAAGCTAGAAGGCGACATCAAGAGGAATTGGGACGAAATGGTTGAGGCCTTCATCGCACAGTATTCGTATAATACACAGATTGAGATCACGACCCGCGATCTCGAGACTACTAGGCAAGAGCCTAAAGAGAGTTTTTCAGAGTTTGTAACCAGATGGAGGGCCAAGGCTTCGATGATGACCTTGAGGCCTACGGACAAAGACCAGATTCGAATGATTGTGCGCAATCTTCAGCCGAAGTTGATGCAAAAGATGATAGTTCTCCCATTTCCTACTTTTTCTGACCTACATGAAATGGGAGTGCAGATTGAAGATGCCTTGAAGCAAGGCTTGATTGATAATAACCGAGAACAACCCCGACGAACTTTCAATCGTGGTAGCAATGCAGGTCCGAGTGGCGCTACTATTACGAGAGCCACCGAATCAAGCATGGTCACCGCTAACCCCCCAAGAAATACGGCAGCTGCACCATTCTCCGGCGCGTCCGGAAGCAACCCACAAACAACCAAATACCCACCCAGAAACACCAGAACCTTCGCCCCACTATATATGCCTTTATCCAAAGCTCTGGGGGTTTTGATCAAGAAAGGGCATCTGAAGCCCCTGGAGCCGCGGCCCCTACCAGAAAAACTCCCTCCTACCCATAACCCGGCCAAATATTGTGCATTTCACCAGCAGCACGGTCACGACACCGATCTGTGCTTCTGATTACACCATGAGATTCAAGATCTCATCGACAATGGGGTGATTTTGCCTCCCGAAAAACCCAATGTTACTATAAATCCCCTCCCCGTACATAACCAAGCTCCACCACCCAAAAGACTTAATTTCATCCATACCGGGGGCGTGTCCTACGACCCTAGTATCTACATCACACCCACCCACCTGCCTAAACCGGAGGTGTTCCTTCCCGATTGCACCGACTTGTGCATGATGGACATCTCTATCACCCAACCCAAGCCAGCCGTGGTGACCACCGAGAACGGAGGAAGGGAAATTCCAAAGGGGAAACAGGTTATTGAGTCAGAATCTGCAGAATCTGGGAGTTACGTTGGGAAGACATACAGTCCGAGTGACTACATTTCATCGATAAGCCAGGATAGGCCCGGGATAGAATTGCCAACAGGGGGAGAGTTGTGTATGATCCAAGGAGATAGTCTGGGTCAGAGAACAGATGAGGTAACAGCTGCGGAGGAGGACCTGGCCAATCTCCAATTTTACAGTGACCAATACCCAGAGGACGCAGTAGTTGCGTGGTTCGATTATGAGGATTCAGCAGAAGCTACCGGGTGGTTGGACGATCAGCCCGATGTGGTAGGAGAATTTCAGGCAGAGCACAGTTCAGTGGAAACGAGAATATCAGCGACGGCCGGAAGGGTCGAAGAGCAGAATACATCGCCGGAGGGCGCCGGTGTCAAGAATTTCGCCCGAGATTAGAACATTTTGAGTATGGAGATGATTGAACAGTCAGTTGTGTCGGGACAAGTAAGTCTTGAAGATTCCGAGAGGATCAGGAAAGCAAAGGCCCATGTGGGAGTTGAAACTGCTGTGTGCACAGGAACCGAGAATGCTGCGGGCATGTGGATGAAAGGTGCTGCAAGCGCAAGAACAGTCATACCAGGGCCGGACAGGTGTCTGTCGGCCGCTGATGGAATGTGGTGGGAAGATGAGGACCTATGTCTTGCCCACACGGATGAAGACTGGGGGAATAACCAACCCGATGACACTTGGTACCTTGGAGAGGTTGACCACATGACACGGAGTGGGCGATGTTTCAAACCCCCACACTTGGATCAACCAGAAGCCTCAGGGAAGGATAGGGAAGCCGAGAAGCAAAAGGAGAAGCAACTTGAGGAAGAAGCTGTTCTCAAGCAGCTGAAAAAGATACAAGCAGACATCTCCATTTGGGGACTGCTCATGGCCTCGCGAGTACACAGGCAGGCTGTTTTGACAGCCATGGATAAGGTCAAACTCTCCATAGAAACTACACCAGAGCAGCTGGTTGGACTGGTCTTCCCGGGAGGGGGTTCCCCGACATTGACCTTTTCGGATAAAGAACTTCCGCCTGAGGGCGTAAATCACAACAAACCTTTCTACATTTTTGTGGAATGTAGAGATAAGTGGATACCGGTGGTACTTGTCGATACCGGGTCTGCCATCAACGTCTGCCCAGCAAGGACGGCGTATGCAATTGGCTTGAAAACTGTAGATTTCATACCAACAGCCCAAGTCATCCGGACATATGACAACACAAGTAGAGAAGTAATGGGAACGGTTAAAATTCAGACAAAGGTCGGGCCGGGACGACATGAGATAGATTTCCACGTCCTAGAAGTTCCTGCAACTTTTAATTTGCTTTTGGGACGGCCGTGGCTGCATCAAGTGAATACAGTGTCGTCTACTTTGCATCAAATGGTGAAATACCCCTACGGGAAGGGAGTAGCCATCGTCTTTGGGAATTCATCAATTCACCCACCACCGGAAGTATCCACACCTGTATTAGAAATCGAGCATGGCATGAAAGATGTGTTCATATCAGGTTTTACCTTGGCCGAGGCTCAGGTTGTACAGAATATCATGGCCGCTAATGAAGGAATATACGTCAGTGCTCAAGCAGTGTACCTCATGAACAAGCTCCAATACATCCCCGGGATGGGATTAGGGAAGAGCGGCCGTAAAGGCATTGCAGCGTTGGCCGAAGTGCCGCACAACCCTCATACCTTCGGCTTGGGTTATCTGCCCACCAAGGAAGATTGGGTAAGAAAAGGAAAAGATATGGCGGGAAGAGCCAAAGCAAAACAGATGGGAAAGCCTTTTGAATTGATGCATCGGCCCATCCAGGGTACCCTGAACGGACGCTTCGTCCGGGAGGGGGAAGACTTTCCATTCTGTGGTTTTCCTGAGCCATGGCTGAATGAAGAAAAGAAGCGCATGCCGAGGTTCGAAATTTTCTTTGACCTGCAGTTACATGGGGATGATGTTGCTGAAGAGTGGACAGACCCAGCAGTTGAGGATAAGCATAACGAGGGATCAGAGTCTGCGGACACAGAGGTTGAAATGGGGGTAGCACTGGCGTGTCTACTTTCAGATCCTTCGATCGACCAGGTGTGCTTGGGGGATGACTCCTCGGTGTCCATGATCGGAGATGAAACGGCTGCGGGCCTACCATCAGCTATTTTGGATGCATCCATCGCACCCTCCCTCACCTGGCAGTATGAGGAAGGATTTTTGTCAAGCAGCACCGGGTCAGGTAGTGAGCCGGAATCTGATTCCACCGAGTCTTGTGAGTCGGAATCAGGTTCCAGCTTGTCTGAGTCTGAGTTCGGTATTCCTGGGGGTGATAACCCGGATGCCACAGTCCTGTCCAGGTCGTCTTTTTCTTTCTCTTTTGAGTCTGTTGTAACAGAAGAATTGGACGGTTTGGAAGTATCTAATGAAAATGAGGTGACTGTGGTTTCCGAGTACTTTTCTGTGCCTTTAGTTTATTGCTTAAATCAGGACTTTCAAAATTTTGATGAAAACGACGAGGACGAAATTCCTCCGGTTTTGCAACGACTAATTGAGCAAGAGCAAGAGAGGTTTGTTAAACCCTTAATGGATAAAATCACTACCGTGAACATTGGTACTGAGAAGGGCCCGCGGCTGGTCCAGATCGGGTCCACGTTGTCTTCGGAGGAACGCGAGCGCTTAGTCGCTTTATTAAAAGATTTCAAAGATGTTTTCGCGTGGTCCTACGAAGACATGCCTGGAATCGATCCTGAGATTGTACAGCACCGGATCCCTCTTGACCCCGAGGCCTGACCTGTCAAACAGAAACTCAGAAGGATCCGCCCTGATTGGGCCATCAAGATCAAGGAAGAGGTCACCAAGCAGATTGATGTAGGCTTCCTGCTGGTATCCGAATACCCGACCTGGTTGGCCAACATTGTTCCAGTGCCGAAGAAGGATGGCAGAATCCGGGTATGTGTGGATTTCAGGGATTTGAACAGAGCCAGTCCGAAGGATGACTTTCCCTTGCCGCATATCGACGAGTTGGTAGATTTCACAGCGGGGCATGCTTTGCTCTCATTCATGGATGGCTTTTCAAGCTATAATCAGATAGTAATGGCACCCGAAGACTGGGAGAAGACTGCTTTTACCACCCCGTGGGGTACATATTGTTACAGAGTGATGCCGTTTGGGCTGAAGAATGCTGGGGCTACATATCAACGGGCTGCAACCACAATATTACATGACATGATCCATAAAGAGGTTGAGGTGTATGTGGATGACATGATTGTCAAGTCCAAAGAAAGAGAGGGCCACTACACCGCTTTGCAAAAGTTTTTCCAAAGGATCAGAGAATTTCGGCTGCGGTTGAATCCTCAAAAGTGTACGTTTGGTGTTACAGCGGGAAAAATGCTGGGATTTCTGATTACACAAAGGGGCATCGAGGTCGACCCATCCAAAATCAAGGCCATCTTAGAAATGCCACCACCAATGACTGAAAATGAGGTGTGAGGCTTTCTGGGTAAAGTGCAATTCATAAGGCGGTTTATCTCAAAACTAACCTTAACTTGTGAACCACTTTTTGGTCTTCTGAAGAAAGGAAAGAAGTTCTATTGGGACGGTCGATGCCAAGCTGCATTTGAACAGATTAAAGAGTATCTACAGAATCCGCCCGTGTTGTCACCACCAAAGCCGGGGAAGCCGTTGATATTGTATCTGTCAGTGACTGAGACTACAATGGGCTGTATGCTCGCACAAGAGTCGGAAGATAAAGTGGAAAGGGCCATCTACTATCTGAGCAAGAAGATGCTCGATTACGAGACCCGCTACACTCCGCTGGAGAAGGCATGTTTGGCTTTGGTATGGGCTACCAGGAAGCTGCGGCACTACCTGTTAGCTCACTCTGTAATGTTGGTTTCACGACTTGATCCCATCAAATATCTTTTTGAGAAACCAGCACTTACGGGTAGGCTAGCTCGTTGGCTGCTGTTGCTCTCCGAATTTGACCTCAAGTATATGACACGCAAGTCCGTAAAAGGGAGAGCGGTGGCAGAGTTCCTTGCCGACCACCCGGTTGAAGGGGATGAAGCGGTTGAGTACCTATTCCCAGATGAAGATATTCTGCACATCGAAGATGAAACTTGGACGATGTACTTTGACGGAGTGTCAAACCAATACGGTTATGGAATAGGGGTGTTGCTGATAGCGCCTGACGATTCCCGTATTCCGTTAGCATTTAAGCTCTGGTTCAAAGTCTCGAACAATGAGGCAGAATATGAGGCATGTATTGCTGGTTTAGAAGCTGCCCTAGAACTAGGGGCAAGGCGATTGGACGTCATTGGAGATTCGAACCTAGTTGTCTCTCAAGTGAAAGGAGACTGGAAAGTCAAGGAGGAGAAGATGATAATTTACCATCAGACCTTGGATTTATTAATCCCTCGGTTTGAAAACCTAAATTTCACTCACCTAGTGAGAGAGAACAACAGGTTTGCAGATTCGCTAGCAACTCTATCTTCCATGATAGACATCCCATCTGGGGTCCGGATGCGTCCAGTTATTATTGACCAGAAATTTGCACCTGCCTACGAATCAATCTCTGCCATAGATGAAGTGCAGGATAACAACCCTTGGTATCACGACATATGAAACTTCTTAGAGAAAGAGACGTACCCACCAGGGGCAAATGCCAAGGACAATAGGGCAATCAGAAGAATGGCTGTTCAGTTTATCATCTGCGATGGCAAGTTGTACAAAAGAGGTCATCTGGGGATGCACAAGCTGTGTGTGGAAGCCGAAGAGTCGAAGCGCCTAATGGAAGCCATCCATGGAGGAGAATGTGGGGCACATATGAATGGGGTGATGCTGGCACGAAAGATCCTCAGACAGGGCTACTACTGGTCTACCATGGAAGAAGATTGCATCGGCTTTGTTCGGCGATGCCACAAATGCCAGATTCACGCAAACCGCATGAACATCCCGCCGTCAAAGCTGTACAACATGACGTCGCCATGGCCATTTTCAGTTTGGGGGATCGATGTGATTGGAGCTGTTACTCCGAAGGGGCCGAATGGGCATGAGTATATCTTGGTAGCAATAGATTACTTTACAAAGTGGGTCGAGGCCCAATCTTATGCCGTGTTGAAGGCTTCGCATGTCACAAAGTTTATCAGAAACAACATTATCTGCTGTTATGGAGTCCCGAATGAGATCATTTCGGACAATGGTTCTCACTTCAAGAAGGAGGTGATTGATTTGTTGGAGAAGTATAATGTGGCTTTTCATAAGTCATCAACATATCGGCCGCAGACCAACGGAGCAGTTGAGGCCGCCAACAAAAACATCAAACACATACTGCAGAAGATGGTGGAAACCTATCGGGACTGGCCGGATAAGTTGTCGTTTGCTCTGTGGGGCTACCGAACGTCAATCAGAACTTCTACCGGGGCGACTCCGTATTCCTTAGTATATGGGATAGAGGCTGTTCTACCTATAGAGATTGAGGTTCCGTCTTTACGAGTACTGGCTGAGTGTCAGATAGCTGAGGCAGATTGGCAGCAGAGCAGATTCGAGGAACTCATGCTTTTTGATGAAAGGAGATTAAAAGCACTGTACCATGTCCAAGGATATCAACGCAGAATCGCCCGGGCTTTTAACAAGAAGGTTAAGTCCAGGAATTTGAAGGAAGGAGATTTGGTGCTCAAAGATAACCGAGCTCCCATCCACGACCCAAGGGGCAAGTTCAAACCTAATTGGACGGGTCCTTATATCATCAAGTCTATCTGGTCAGGTGGAGCTGTGGTTCTGATGGACCTAGATGGCCTAGAGTTCTCCCAACCGATCAACATGGACAAATTGAAGAAATATTACCCCTGAGAGGCTCGCTAGGCCGAAAACCCGGAAGGGCGACCTAGGCAAAATTCAGAGCACAAAAAAAAATTAGAAAGTATAAAAACTGAGCTCGCAAGGTTGAAAACCCGCAAAGGGCGGCCTTGGCAAAAGTTAGAGCGCAAAAGGAGAATGAAAATACTCGAGTGAACCCAAGCCTGAACTACGTAAGGCTTGATTCCCATCGTTGGGATACGTAGGCAGCTTCATCTTGAAGTTCAGCCATAAATTCTTCCCCGATCAACTTTGTCCATTTGATCATCTCGGTCATCTTTGCCCATCAGCATTTATCGCAATCTCCGGTACAGTGCTATTCAAACTAGGGGCAACTTTCCATTGCCGTACAGTACCGCGGTACCACTCAAACAAGGGGCAACTTTCCAGTTGCTAGGATCAGGGGTTGTGCATCTCAACGACAGATCTCAGGCGTGTCCAGTTCTGATCCATATCGAAAATAGTTTTGAAAAGTTTTAATGAAGATGACGTTGTTCAAATAAATCTTTTTACAACTAAGGCCATTTCTGGACCAAAACGGAAAATTTTCAGTACCACAACCTTTAATTTCATTGATTTCAAATAAAGTTCTCTTGCTCTTGCATACAATTGAAGTTGCTTTTTATTACATTCATAAAGAAACCTTGAAAGTACTAATAAAGCAATAAATCCGGGGCATGGTCAAGTCAAATGTCCCTGCGCCCCCTCCCAGAGCTGGTCGAAGCCTCTGATGCCAAAGTGGGCCCCTCCTGTGCCTCTTCATTAAGCCAATCCAAGCACTCATCAGACAAAGCACAGCTGAAAGTGGGAGCGGGGGCCAGGAGTTCTCTCGTCCTCCATGCTGTGGCATACCGGGCCAGCTGTGCACCTCAAATCGGGAATGTAACCGGGTACTCTATCCCTTCCGGCGGGCAAGTCTGATCATGACCAAACTGGCGCAGGATACGGAATGGGAAGTAAAAGACACAGTGAGTCAAGCCAATCAATTGGATCCCGGGTTGACGGGTCATGCTGTAACTCATCATTGGGAGATTGAACCAAGGGCACCGCCAAGCAATGCGGTCTGCGGACAAACTGTACATCCATTCAAACCACCAACCCTCATCAAGGGCGTCAACTAGGCGTTGCCTGAAGAAGTAGCCACGAGCTGAATATGCTGGGCAAGAGTCCACAACCTTCAGTTTATCCATCAACCACACCTGGGGAGGGATAAAAAATGAGAGAATAAAGAATAGAGAGAAGTACGATGAGAGAAAAAGTGAGAAAGGGTTTTGTGAGAAAAACCGAGCCTGAGGGCCGAGTGATGTGAGCAAACATAAAATGTGAGATGAGGTGGGAAACATTACCTGCAGTAATAGCGGACTCCCAGCTAATCTGATCGTCTCTCGACGATAAAAGGCATCTAAGCCCAGCAATGTCTCAGCCAGGACCATGGCGATGCAGCTTTTGCCCTCCTTCAAGCCTTGGGCAACCTCAATCAACCGGACACTAGGCCCTCCGGAACTGGAGACGAACAAAAAATGAGATAGCAGGCATAGACAGAGGGCGTGTCGCCGAAAACCTTGCTAGTGATGGTTGCCACGATCACCAGTCTCGGAAAAACGACAAACCAAGCTCGGAACATCTAATGTCCCGTCACAAATCAGAGAACGAGCATCGGGCATTGAGAGCCCACACATTTGTCCTAAGGCTTAAGCATGGCCAAAACGAAATTGGGGTAGGATCTCCTCATTGCGCCCAGATTCCATTAGAGCTTGGAAATCTTCAAAAGTGGGACACACCTCTTGCCCGCTAAAGCTAAAGACATGTGTTACCGGGTTCCAAAACCTTGCCGCAGCATCGAGGAATGGAAAATGCAGTGGGGTACGGCGCAAAGTGAATAGTGCGTTTATGCCGAAAGCTCGGAAATTCAGCTTTTCCGAACCATCCAAGTTGTTAACCCAGGTTGCGAGATTTTGGGCAAGAAATTCTTCCATTTGGAGTAAATCAGTGTGGAAATGAAGGAAACCACGAAGTTGAGACCCTTTTGAAGAAGATAAGGTTGAGTGAAGGACAGATGTCAACATTCTGCTGGTGCTGGCATTTTAAGTGCCGACCGGCCAATTTTAGTGCCGACCGGCCATATGTTTTGGCCGGTGGATCATATTTTCGGCCGATGGCCATTCCTCAAGGCCGGTAGCCTTTCTGCTCGGCCAGTGGTTCTCTTCCTCGCCCTCTGAGCTGTTTATGCTAGGAATTTGGAAAATCCCACCACTTCCAATACCCTCCGGTGATCAATTCTTACGAAGGCGCGCCCATTTGCTTATCGAGTTGTTGCATATTTGCTTATTGAGTTGTATTTCACTCTCTTTGAGTCTTTGTAATGTTTATCAAGGTGTACTCGCATTTGGCTAGTTTGCTGAGTCCTCCTGTTTTGCTTATCGAGTTGTAATTGGTTTACTACCTGATTATTACGATGCGATGCTTTGTTTTCGAAACGCAGTTTCAATTTCAGTCACATTGTTGTGTGATGCCTTGCGATGCAATGCATAGAACACGCAAATGTAACACCTTTTGAACAAACAGCTGTTTCATTTCCATCATATGTTTTGCAAAGAACACACGCTTTTGAGAAATAAAACCTGCCCGAGGCAGTGCAATGTGCTTAAACTCCTGGTAAAAAGGAAAGTAAAGTAGAAGAATAGCAAGGTAGCAGAGTGCTGGGTTTGACACCGGTAACCTCCCCCTTTCGGTCATCATACCTTTTGCGCCCTTGTTCGGGTCGGTCATGTGATTTGGCACCTTCATCACTTAAGGCAGTCCAAGAAATTGTGCCTTCAGAACATAAGTGGAGCTTCGGGTTGACCTCGTACCACAACTTTTGTGAGCGATGCTCGGGACATGCGAAGGATGTCCCTTCCCGTATCCTTTTATATCTTGTGAATTCTCTAAATTATTTCAATCGTACTGAGTTGCAGTACGTTGCATTCCAACATCATGTTTGCCATGATCAATTTCAAGTTTCTATATACACATTGCATTGTATGCGTGCATTGCTTTACTGATATGTGTTCAAGTTTCTCTATATACACATTGCATTGTATGCGTGCTTTGCTTTACTGATATGTGTTCAAATTTCTCTATATACACATTGCATTATATGCATGCATTGCTTTACTGATATGTGTTCAAGTTTCTCTATATACACATTGCATTGTATGCGTGCTTTGCTTTACTGATATGTGTTCAAGTTTCTCTATATACACATTGCATTGTATGCGTGCTTTGCTTTACTGATATGTGTTCAAGTTTCTCTATATACACATTGCATTGTATGCGTGCTTTGCTTTACTGATATGTGTTCAAGTTTCTCTATATACACATTGCATTGTATGCGTGCTTTGCTTTACTGATATGTGTTCAAGTTTCTCTATATACACATTGCATTGTATGCGTGCATTGCTTTACTAATATGTGTTTAAGTTTCTCTATACACATTGCATTGTATGCGTGCATCGCTTTACTGATATGTGTTCAAATTTCTCTATACACATTGCATTGTATGCGTGCATTGCTTTACTGATATGTGTTCAAGTTTCTCTATACACATTGCATTGTATGCGTGCATTGCTTTACTGATATGTGTTCAAGTTTCTCTATATATACATTGCATTGTATGCGTGCATTGCTTTACTGATATGTGTTCAAGTTTCTCTATACACATTGCATTGTATGCATGCATCGCTTTACTGATATGTGTTCAAATTTCTCTATACACATTGCATTGTATGCGTGCATTGCTTTACTGATATGTGTTCAAGTTTCTCTATACACATTGCATTGTATGCGTGCATTGCTTTATTGATATGTGTTCAAGTTTCTCTATACACATTGCATTGTATGCGTGCATTACTTTACTGATATGTGTTCAAGTTTCTCTATACACATTACATTGTATGCGTGCATTGCTTTACTGATATGTGTTCAAGTTTCCCTATATACACATTGCATTGTATGCGTGCATTGCTTTACTCATATGTGTTCAAGTTTCTCTATATGCACATTGCATTGTATGCGTGCATTGATTTACTCACATGTGTTCAATCCCACTACCTTGCTGTACACATTGCATGCATTGTCACGCACTTTCGACTGCCTTGTCATGCGTATTGCTAACAATATTGCACCTGCTAAGTTTGCTTTTTTTGCAGGCACGATATTGTATGTACGGCTCATTTGAGGCCGGTACAACCGGACGAGCCGCGCAGGTATTGTATCCTCTAAGTGAGACGCACAGAGAATTGCATAATTCTTTTACATCCCTTCTACAGTATAGTCTGTTGCATATGCTAGCTTACAATTGTTGCATGCGTGCTTCATTACAGCTTTCTTTGTGTCATCATAAGTTATGCTCGGCTTCTTGCATTGTCTTGCATTTCGCCCCTGCCCTCGGGCGCATACCTTGTTTGTTTTGCATGTTTGTCCAAGTCTTTGGCCTTGTCAAAAATGGGTCGTCTCTGGGCTTTGACATTCACTCCCGTCATTGTTATGACTTTCGAGTTCTGTCAAAGAGGGGCAATTGTAGACACCCCATTTTTGACCGTCCTCAAGACTTGGATGTCACCGCTTGAACACCCGGTGATTATCCATGTTCGTGTTCGTTTGGAGTTCCCGGAGTTCTCGGCTACGCGCCTTGCCTCAGGACCTCCGAACTCGATCGTTTTGTGTCTGGTTTTGCACCAAACACTTGTGCTTTGCCTTGGAGGGGCAGGGAATGCCTTGTGAGGCATCCCCACACACCACCGGCACTGGCTAGAGGCCACCGGCTGGTTGGTGTTGTCATCGGCACTATATTGTGCCGGTCGGCACTCTTTTTGGCAAAATGACCATTTTGCCCTGCCGACTACTTTACAGCTGCTTTTGGAGATATTTTCAGACAACTTTTTACCGCTTTCTTCCCCTCCATACACGTGTATGGAGGGATGGGCCCTCTGTTTGCTTGGTTGCTAAGCTTACAAGATTGCCTCCTCTATAAGAGGAGGCCTTGCCTTCTTGGCTCCAGGGTTAGCCATTTTGAGAGACTAAAAAACCAGAGCTTACACACTCTCTCTCTATATTTTCCCTCTCTCTCCTCTTGTGTGTGTGTTTTTGGGTCTAAATCTCATTTTTGCACCATTACACACACTATTACACCTTAGCTCGAGATTGAGAGACTTGGGAGGTTGATTGTTGTGATTTTGGACTGGTTTTGATCATTAGAGGAGGGCTGCTCCACCTGTTCTTCAAAGGATCTTCAAGGGTGAGCTTGTTCCTTTAGTTTCTCCATTCTTGCACTAGCTTTCTACCCCTCTTGCTTTGTGTTTTTGGATTTGTGTTTAACATAAAAAAGACTTGTTTTTCCTTGCTTAAGAACATTAATCAAGGTTGTTTTGTGGTTTGGGTAGAGTCTCACCCTCTTAGGCCTTGTTTTGGCCATTTTGGAGCCTTTTCTTGAGGCCTTATTTACTTGGTGTTTTTGATCCTCTTACCACTGTAAACCAGTGGGTTTTCAGTGGTGAGGAAGGTATTTTCAAGTCTCATATAGGCGAGGGACACCCCTCTCCCCTTGGCCCCTTGTTTGCCTTTGTTTTGGGCTCAAATATTAGCATGCATGCATGGTCGGTTTTGGCTTCATTTCAGAGCATATTTGTGGTTCATATGACATGTTATGCCTCTGTTTTAGGTTGGTTTTGTGGTCCTTAACATGCCTCTTATGTTTGCTTTGAAATGCTCTCTTATGCCTAGAAATATGCCATGCTTTGAGACCATGTTTCCTTGCATGTTTTAGCTTAGTTCCATGAAGATACTAACATCATTTTGCCATGTATAAGGGCTGTGGGCCACTGTTTTTGTCATATTTAGCATGCTTTACATGATTGTTGTGCATGATGGCTTGTAAGCCTTAGGTAGGTGATCCATGTACATGCATTGGATAGTCTATTTAGATGATTTGGGATCATTTGACATGCTATTTCAGACCCCAATCCATGCCCATATGTTTGTACTTGTCACCTCTTCCATGTCTTGAAGTGTTGGTCTCTTATGCTTTAAAGAGGGCATTGTGCATGCTTGTATGTTTAATGCATTTTTGGGGCTGCCATATCAAGGTTTTTGGGTTTATTTTTGCATGATGGAACTCTGTTTTTGCTTGAATAATTCATGCCATGATTGGTCTTGGTAGTGGTGGAAGGGTGCTCCCTTTTTGTGCCTTAATCTTAGGCCATTTGACTTGCATGCTTGCACAAGTATTGGTCACCACTTTGGGCATGTTTCGCCACTGTTTTGGGTTGGTTTGAGGGCTGCCCCTATTGTGGTTAATTCCACTTTTGCATGCTTGCATCATGTTTGTTGCATGCTTGAGTAATGAGGTCTTGTCACATGCTAACTCTATTGCATAAATGGTCCATGTTTGTATTACACTTTGCACCTTGCATGCTTAGTATTGCACACTTGTCATAGTATGTTGCATTGCATTTGGTATGCCTTGCATTTCACCTCATATTGCATCATTTAAGCCATGTTGCATACATGTATTCCATGTCTTGGTTTGGGGTGTCAAACCAAGTGTAAGGGTTGAGAGGGGTTCACACTACAAGTGGTGCAACTTGTCTCAACTCTTGGTCACTAAGGCCCTTGATTTTACCATGATAGGGACTTAGTTCTCATTTGTGTGTTGCATGCATATTGACATTAAAGTTGCAATCTTGGCACCTTAGGCCATCATGCATCAAGATGCATAAGTGATGGCCCAAGAACCAAGGGTCATGCTTCCTTGAGTCCCATACATGATAGGGAGCATTGACTATGCTTACATTTGCTCTAAAATCCATATCATGCACTGTCTGCCTGCTGTTGCTGTCAAACTGTCCTCTACAGGAATTTTGTGCCGACCAGCAGTATAGAGTGCCGACTGGCACTTTATGGGTAGCCGATAGCTTCATCTCTAGCCGATGGATATTTTACACGGCCGGTGGACATTTCACCCAGCCGATGATGATCTTCAGTGTTCAGGAAGCATGTTCTGGGACTTTGGCAGTTTTCAGAAAGGCAGGATAGCAAGAACAGAGGCAACAGTGCTATGGTGCGGGTTTTCCGGGCGAGTCGGAATCGAGCATGCATCATTCGCGCATCCCGAGGCGGGGCTGCGGCCTTTCCTATTCTGCATTTAATTTATTAAGTAATTAGAATTTTGTAATAATTAATTTATTTATTATTCGGACTGTAATATTTATTCGGTCCCTCTGTG
This sequence comes from Camellia oleifera, assembly GCA_022316695.1. NCBI lineage: Eukaryota > Viridiplantae > Streptophyta > Magnoliopsida > Ericales > Theaceae > Camellia > Camellia oleifera. The sequence continues at coordinate 6,493,595 of CM039305.1, forward strand.
CGAGGGCGCAATTGTAATAAGTGTGCGTGAGTGGGTGTATGTCTTCCAACCCCCATTTCTTCCTCCCTTTTATTTACCTGCTTTTAATGGTTAGTATTAAGGCACGTTTATTTTAGCATACCTTATGCTATGCATGCGTGCATCCATGCATTTGTTGACATGCATCGGGCTCGGTACATCATACAAACTGCATTGTATTTTCAAATCTAACTTGAAAACGTGCATCGAATAAAGTGCATTTCACATGCCATCTTTAGGGTTAGCCGAGCCTACGCTAGATTGCATCTTCACCTGTGTTGCATTAGCCATTTAACATGAACTAGAACATGCATGTTTGCTAACTAGTTTCTTGTTTTGGCACGGAGTACGATGTAAGTATTTACGCTTTAGCATACCACATGCGTGTGAATGTTGCCATGACAGTATGCTTACCATGCGGCTAAGTGCTTATGTGAGATAAACTGTTTGAATGCCTGTGGATGGAGGTTGGGTTGTTTGAGTTGGAAAACTCATTGAAATCCGTGTTTTAGCCTACTTGCGAGTAGCAAATTCCAAAGCATTTTCAAAACAAACGGATATGCAATGTATGTTTCCAAATTAGACGATCTAGTCTATACTTGTTTGCTGTGCGCATAACATAGTAATTTTAGGCTAATAATTGGAATAAGAGCATATAATGTTTTCAAAAACGGATATCACGGTTAGTAGATGCCGGTCTTCGGACCGGGCGAAAGGGGGTGCTCATAGCTGACCTTCCCCGATCGTACCCAAGCTCCCGAGCCAAGACCACTTTGGTGATGACGGACACGTGGCCTTCGGCGTCGAGTCAGGGTTTCCTAAATTTCCCATAAAAAAAATATTTAGGTGGCGACTCTGTAATCTGGCAAAGCAGTCTATGTTTGGCACTACTTTTCAAAAATCAGTTTTCTCAAACGATTTGCCGGATTTGGACTCTTTGGTTTAGATTTAGAACCGACACAAATCGAGTCCGAACTGTAGTGACCCCAATATGAACGGAACGGGACTTAACCGTCCCGGGGCGTTCGGGGACGTCTACATGTGGTAATTTATTTAACACGAACCAGAACCTGCACATTGTGGATGCAATTCTGTGACCTTAGTGGATGGCCTCTGTTATTTCACTTGATGATAAGATTGCATTAATTACTATGGTTAATTTATCCTTGTCTGAAATTCAAATGATATTTGATTAGTTCAATATCATCACTACCAAATGAGAAATTTGGCAATGAAGATGTATCTTGTACTTGCTTGACTAGTTTATGTTTGCTGGATTTCTATATGCATGACATAAGGAGTGTCAAGTTTGTCCATAATCTAAGCATCAGTTGGTTCCATGATCAAATTTGCATGTGATTTTATAACCATTCAAGCCATTGTCTGATGTCAAATTTGTGGGGTAAGTAGTATTCCAACAACATAAAGATATTTGGTGTAGTTTGATAGAAGTAATAAGTTGAATTTGAGGGGAAGCCTATGCATTTAATGACTGTCGGCTTTGCTGAAGAATGTGCATACGTTAATTCTGTGATCACATTAAGGCTGTATTTGGTTTGGAAGGAAACATGGTTTAGGCATGGTTCTAATACTTTTGTCTTCACAAAGCAGAAAGCTTGATAAATTGTTGAAAACAACCTATCATTCTTTAACATTTTGGTATGTAGCTTACATGTTGGTTTTGGGATTCCTTGATGTGGTTCATTATGCACTATTTGTCATTGCAAATTGTCTTAATACTTCATTAAGGCACAATCATCTCATTTAGTCATACACACATCAGTTGACAGTGTTTGATTGATCTTTTTTTTAAGCATTTTTTCTAGTTGAAATAAATGTAGCCCAAGTGCAGAGAGCTTGATGTACAATATTCAACCCAGTCTCTAATAACTTAAGTTCTTTGCAACTAATTGTCTAATATGTAGCTGAAAAATCTGATTTTTGAGGTAGAGACAATTGTTTCAATTTTTGACAGCATGAATAAACTGATTCTTTGACTTATTTATTCATTTATTTTTCAATATTATAGGTGCAAGCCCATATTGCTCGGGTTAGGAGACACAGGCAGTTGAGTGTAATAGATGGGTAGCATCAATGGCTAAAATTTCCTCTGACGTGTGAGTGTACACCATTTCTCCCATAAACTATAAAATTTTATTTGTTATACTAATTTCATGGCAAACTTGAGTGTGTGTTCTGAGTTTGTAATTTCATGCATGCATTTTTATTTCAGCTGAAATTCTATAGCGGTTTGAGGTCGAAAGACTTTCTGACTATATTTGAATCATAGGAGATAAAATGTTCTAACCTCAAATTACGAGGGGTAAAATGAATTTTGACTCTTTATTTTTGCATCTCTGCTTGTTGTCTATTCATTAAGCTTTCTTTCTCTCTCTCTCTCTCTCTCTCTCTCTCTCTAAAATTATGTTGTTTTTGTTGTTTATATTACATAGTGTAGTATATTATGGTGTGTATGATAGTCTTTCTCTCTATATATATTTCCATTTGATTTTTGTAATTTTTTTTTTTGGTTATTTTCTTCTTTGTTTGTGTGACTTGGATTGGATAAGGAATAAGCAGGGAGCCAGTTGTACAAGCAGGGGAGCTACTTTCTCTCTCTCTGTTTTTCAAACTTTATAAGTTGTTCAAGCTCTATTCTTCTCTCCACATTATTGAGCATATTTTTAAATAAATAAAAAAAATTGTATTACAACGAAATCAATTCAAAGCAATTGCACTTTCGTACAAGCACAAATGAGATTTGTCCCATGCGCTGTTCATTGCACCGTACACAAATTCACTTGTATTTTTTATAATGTCTGTTGGCTACATATTTTGTATAAGCCAATTACAATTCAACACGTGGCGGAGTAAGGGCAATACAGGAAGAATGTTTAAATCTTCGATCCTGATCGTACACGTGGCAGTTAGCATTGGTTATTACGAGATCTGAGTAGCAGTGAATCAACAAAGAGATGCAAGGTGACGTGGCTTCAATGGTTACTCATATTCAAATTCAAATATAGGAGGGAAGCCTAACTGCAAGTGATGGCGTAGTGGAACTACTTATAAGGGAACATGATCAGCAATCATGGAGGAGCAATTCGACGGTTTGAAGTGCAGTTCGATGGTCATCCTTGAGGAGTATAAATAGCAGAGAAGGCCCCAGAAAAGACCCCCAGACTCAGATCCAAAAAACCAGTCTTACTTTACTTATTTTTCTTTCCAGTTTTACATTTCCAGTTTTACATTTTTAGTCTTACATTTTCAGTCTTACATTTCCTGTTCTTTACATTCCTGCACTTTAAATTCTTGCACTGCACTTCGATTCATAGGAGTAGTTTCAAGTAAATTGTTGTTATAAACCTCTACGAGGCTGAGTTTGGATCATTGTAAGTTTTTTATTTTAATAAAATACTTCAATTGTACTTCATTTGATTGTTATCTTGCTTAATTCTCCTAAATCAAGCCACCAGTAAAAGTCCTCTTCATTGAGGCTGAAAGAACTAAAACACAATCGTCTGATAATTGGTTGGCAATTAAAATTTCTGTATGGACTGATTGATCCTTGCTGGCACGCTCGCAATTACAAAAATAACCTTGAAAAGCCAAAAAGCCAACATATATTTTTGGCACGCCCTGTGGGACTAATTGTAATGGCTAGACGTAGAAGACAAGGAGAAAATGAACGCTTGGAAGAAGGCGTAGAAGGAGAGGTAGAAATACCTAATCCAGAGGATAATGTGATAACACATCCTGTGGAAACTCCCATTTTATCAGAACCTATGGACGAACAGACCAGTACTTCGAGACAAGAACCACATGTTCATAGTATTGGATGAAACCAAGGAATTAGACCATCCACTGTTCCATCTACTCAGCCAATAAATCCATGAGATGGCCTAGTAGATGCTATGGGACAACAATTAATGAACACAATGGAAATGTGGGCAACATCCTTTTTGGATCGAATGAATAACCACCAACTAACAAACGCAAGACACATGGAGGAAGTTTTAAATGTCTTTCAACAAAGATTGGCTAGAGATAAACAGCTTATACAAGTCAATGGACATTCTTCTAATGGTCAAACTAGTAATCAGAACTATGAAAGACCATCACCTCAGTCTTGGTACGAACCTATTTTGAGACCTATAGCAGGTCAAAATGCCTCAGTACTTAACAGTGAAGCCATGCGAATTGGTGGATCTAGCCCAGTACAAGAAAATGGCATAAGAATGGGCACAAATCCCATGTTCGAAGCCATACCTGGCACAAGGGGGTTCACTAATCCCTTATTCGAGTTTATACCCGAGGGGTTAGAAGGTTTTCTTGCAAATGGAAGAGACACAACACCTGTTCCAACACCTTTTGCAGGTCCCTTCACAGGACAGGCTCAAAGGGATTACCCACACCCCCAACAGCAACCTGCACCACAGGGACAACCAATCCCAAATATACCACCTTATGGACCAAGAGGACCACAAGCATAAGTTTGTCCACCAAATCCTGTGTTCGTTCCTCCAGTAGTGGTTCAGCAAGCACAAAATATGGTCCCTAGGGACCAAATTGCTGATATTGTTAGGAAGATATGTGGACCGATGGCTCGGGGGGTCCAAACTCCTGTGTACAGAAAACCATACCCAGAATGGGTCGATAGGGTACATGAATACCCAAGAGGGTTCAGGATACCAGATTTTACCCTTTTCTATGGGAATGGAAACCAATCAACAGTAGAGCATATTGCTAGGTTTGTTGCTCAATGCGGTAAATTTACTAATAATGACTATATGAAGTTGGGATTATTCCCAAATTCTCTAACTAGGGGAGCATTTGTATGGTACATAAACCTTACACCTAGCTCCATCCAAACTTGGCAACAAATGGAAGAGGCATTTCATGCCCAATTCTTCCAATCAGAGCCAGAGGTTTCCATGGCAGACTTGGCAAGATTGAGTCAAAGACTTGAAGAAAAGGCTACTCAGTTTATTGCCAGATTTAAAAGGGCTCGAAATAAATGTAGAGTCATCCTGCCAGAGCCAGAATTCGTAAGATTGGCTCAAAATGGCTTAGAGTTCAGGCTTCGAAAGAAGTTTGACTTAACTGAATTCAGAGATTTGGTGGAACTAACCTATAAGGTGTCTAGGTATGAAGCATTATTAGAGGAGGAACAAGATCGAAATAATGCCCCATACAAGACATATTATAGAGATCCTAATTATGAGATCGATGCAGCAGAGATTGTGGGCAAAGAACTTGTGATCTGTGAGGCATTAATTCATAAGGATACAACAATTGACCAGCAGTTTGAAAAGAAAGACCTTCACAGGAAGTACTCTTTCGATTTAACAAAGGCAGATGACATTTTTGATCATTTGCTTGCGGCCAACTTCCTTAAGTTACCAAAAGGAGTAAAACTTCCATCTCCAGATGAACTTAAGGGAAAAGTATATTGTAAATGGCATAACTCTTGGTCTCACTCAACTAAAAACTGCATTGTTTTTCGAGACAGGATCCAAGAACAAATTCGGAAATGAAGTTTGAAATTCCTAGCCAAAGCAGAAAAGGCCATGGGGATCGACAGCAATCCATTTCCAGAAGTTGGAGAGGTGGCAGCCAATGTCATTATGTCAGATTTCTAGAACTTGTCCTTGACAGAATTGGATGAAGTCAATGTGCAGATGCATGTTGCCAACCAGACAACCATCAAAAAGGACACTAGAAATTCACCAACTATTGGACAAGGTTTCTCACACCAGAGGGAAGACTCTGATGAAGAAGCACTGGATGATGATTCCTTAGAGGTAGTTGTAATGCAAAGGATGTGTCCCAGGTGCAGACTGAGTTATAAGTGGTTGAGAGGGCTTCCAATTGATGGGAAGCAATATTATAGGGATGTGCAGCGGCGTCCTAAACCAACTAATGCTTATAACATAAGGCCGTATCCAACTAGTGGTAGGCAGCAGCCATTGGTAGTTGAACCAGCAGTCGATAGAATGCATGCTAAAGGCAAGAGGCCCTTATATGAGTCCAGGCCACCTAACTATTACAGAATAGAGAACAGTCATTTTGAAAGAAGACTGGAGAAGAGTTCAGGTTATGGGATCAAAGCCAGAGATTGGCCCCCTAGACTAGCCTTACGCAGGACAGAAAGTGGCCACCTTCATCGAAGGCCTGAATCAGGCTCGAAACTTGTGGTCAGGGCCAAGCAATTGCCTTCACAGCCAGCTTCGAAGGAAGAAAAGGGAAGCTCAACATCTGAGTCAGTAAGTTCGTGGGTACCTGGAGTTCCAGATTGGTTTGTGATGCAGAATAAACCTAGGAAAGTGCCTACCCAGAGAGATGTTGGAAACCAAGGTAGGATGGTTAAACCTCCTTTTGTGGCTCCGAACAATTGGGTATTGCTTAAACACCTAAAGACAAAGGAACCAGATATGGTCCTAGTCATTTCGAGATCACAAAGGAGAAAGATTCAGCGTAGGTACACTCAGTACCAGAAAGACATAAAAGAAAGTGGAGAGAGCTCTTCATTGGTCCATCCAGAGGGAAAGAAGAATCCAAAGTCAGACCATACTCCAAAGCCAACTCTACAAGGCAAGGTGGGTTGCAGCAGAGAACAGTTGGCCAAGGTTCATTCTGAACTAAAAGCCAGAGAGAAGTCTAGCTTAGCAGGATTAGAGAAAGCTCTGATGGAAAGTGATAGCGAGACGGAGGAAGAAATTGACGTAAGCCAAAAGAAAGAAATGGTGGAGGAAAAAATTTTCGAAGCCTTCATGGCTGAACAAACATTTTTGGTTGAAAAGCCAGTCGAGAAAAACCATTCGAAGGAGTCTGTTAGCAATGAAGTGCCAGAATGCAACATGGAATATACTTCTGAGGTAACTGAACAAGGTAGCCAAGAGGGGAAACAGGCACAGCCAGCCATCCAGTTTGGCTCGTTTCCTCCAGTATCAGTAAATATGGTACATATATTGCCTCATGAGTTCCAAGCTGGAGATGAGAACCAAGATGGTCAAGAAATTGATCAAATTCCAGTCTCTAGTGAAGACTCACAAGTGAGTATGGTACAAGATGATTCCGGAATGGCTACCCCAATGGAAATTGAATATAAGAGCGAAGAAGAGGTGAGCATTAACCTCTCATATCCTTTTGAGTATCCCTCGAACTCTATGACACAACATGTCAAGCCTTTGTATATCAAGGCTTTCTTCGATGGGATACAATTGAACCGAGTCTTGATAGATAATGGGGGCAACAGTGAACCTACTACCGAAATCTTCCTTGAAGAAACTAGGGAAAAGGAATCCCAGGTTAATCCCAACCAGCATAACCATTGCTGGCTTCGCTGGAGACAAACAGATGGCTCAGGGAATTCTGCCCATCAACCTGAGTGTGGGAACCAGGGACTCCATGACAACATTCTTCGTAATCGACAGTAATGCTAAATACAATGCTTTACTTGGAAGAGATTGGATTCACACTAACAAATGTGTGCCTTCCTTTTTGCATCAGAAAATAATGATGGCTTTGGGCAATGGAGAGACAGAGGAAATTGATGCAGATCCTCAACCCTTCATAGCCTGTGCAGACTTCGCAGAGGCCAAATTGTATATTGAGGGAGTGACACCACTCAGTATACTGAGGAAACCTGACGGCTCAGCTGAAGTGACGGCTGATGAGGAAGTGACACACCTGAAGCACTTAGGCCAGGAGAGTGCTGATGAAGAGGTTGTCGTTAAGGATGACAATAATGCCTGGTTGTAAGCAAAGAGATGAAGCACAAGAAGCCAAGTCTTTGGCTCTAATTAAGTTCTTAACATTGGATGTAAAATCAATAGTCCAGAAAGTACAAGAGCAAGAGGAAGAAGCCATGATGATTGGCTGCAAACAGGAGTAGCAACAGGTCAGAGTTTTGGCCCTCGATAAATACTGTGCATTGGACATTAAGACAAAAGTCCAGGAGATACAGGAAAAAGAAGTCTTACGGACAGACTTTGTCTATAAGGAGGAGGGTAAAGATGTTGAATCAAAACCTGGGAGCCGAACAAAGCAAGAAGATTGCTTTGAAGCTGGAAGAAATCAAAGAAGGAGCTTCAGTAAGTTCTCAGACACAAAACCCCTTAGAAGAAGTAAATTTAGGGGAAGGTTCTATACAACAGTCCACCTATGTAAGTGCTTGGTTGAATGCTCTTGACAGGGACCAGTTGTTGGTTGTCCTCAAGAAATACAAAGATTGTTTTGCATGGTCTTATAATGAGCTACCAGGATTAGATAAGTCATTGGTAGAATATAGGCTCCCTATGAAGCCTAATTTCAAGCCATACAAGCAAAAACCAAGAAGAATGAGTCCAGAAGTGATTCAGAAAGTTAAGGAGGAGATTCTTAGACTCCTCAAGGCAGGCTTTATTAGGACAACCAGGTATGTTGAATGGCTATCTAATATTGTGCTTGTAGTTAAAAAGAATGGTAAAATGAGGGTATGCATTGATTTCAAAAACTTAAATCTAGCAACTCCAAAAGATGAGTACCCTATGCCTATAGTAGATTTGATGGTAGGCAGTTTAGCAGGGCATCAAATTTTATCAATGATGGATGGGCACTTTGGTTATAACCAAATCTGCATTGCAGAGGAGGATGTCCACAAAACAGATTCAGATGTCCTGGGAATATTGGCACCTTCGAATGGGTTAAAATGCCATTTGGCCTAAAGAATGCTGGGGCTACATATAAGAGGGCTAAGAACACTATCTTTCATGACCTCATTGGAGGGTATTTAGAGTGTTATATTGATGACATTGTAGTGAAATCCCAATCTATGGAGGAACATCAGTTTCATTTAGAAGCAGCTTTTGAAAGAATGAGGAAGTTCAAGTTGAAACTTAATCCTCTTAACTGTGCTTTTGGCGTATCATCTGGAAACTTCTTGGGCTATGTAGTACACAAGAAAGGAATACAGATTGACCAGAATAAATCCAAAGCCATCATCGAAGCCAGACCTCCATCAAGTAAGAAAGAATTACAAAGGTTTATTGGGCAGGTTAATTTTCTTTGAAGATTCATTTCTAACACTGCAGGGAAAACTAAAGTATTTTCTTCCTTGTTAAGGCTAAAAGATAAAGAGGAATTTGTGTGGATAGCAGAGCATCGAATTGCTTTTAAAGGAATCAAAGCCTACTTGGCCAATCTTCCAGTGCTGATGCCACCAAAGGGTGACAAGCCCTTGAAGTTGTACATAGCTGCAGCAGAAGATTCATTAGGAGCTTTCTTGGCCCAAGACAATGAAGAAGGCAAGGAGCAAGCTGTTTATTACCTTAGTAGGTTTTTAAATTCTTGTGAATGTAAATACTCAGCTGCAGAAAAGCTGTGCCTTGCATTGTATTTTGCTGCAATGAAATTAAGATACTATCTTTTACTTACAGCTGTCTTGGTAATTGCAACCACAGATTTGGTTAAATACATGTTATCTAAACCTATGTTGAGGGGAAGAATTGGCAAATGGATATTAGCCTTATCAGAATTTCATTTAGAATATGTTCCCCAAAAGGCAGTAAAATGATAAGTTTTAGCCAATTTTTTGGCAGATCATCCATCTCAAATAGAAAGCCAAGAGATAATGGAACTTGGCATGGCTAGTGTTGAGCCATGGAAAATGTGGTTCGATGGGTCAAAAGCCAATGGCTTAACTGAAATTGGTATTGTGATTGAGTCACCACAAGGGGTAAAAACCACACATGGTTTCAGAGTGGATGAAGCTACATGTTCCAATAACCAAGCTGAATATGAAGCCTTAATAGTGGGACTAGAAATTCTTATTGGATTACAAGTTCATGCAGTTGACATATTTGAAGATTCTCAATTGGTGGTTGACCAAGTGAAAGGGATTTTCAAATGTCCAAGTATAAGCATTTTGCCATACAATGTTGTTGCATTACATCTGCTTTCTCAATTTCAAATAGCAAATGTAACTCATGTCCTAAGATTGTTGAATAATAAAGGTAATGATGTGGCTCAGAAAGCTTCGAACTTCAAGAGAAGGGATAATGGTCAAAGGGACATAAGCCAAACAACATATCAAAAATTAATACCACCTTTGAATAAAAAGAATGTGGTCTTGGAAGTCAATCATAATGACTTACAAGAACAAGATTGGAGGCATCCAATAATGCAGTACTTAGCTGGTCCATCTTCGAAGGCCAGCAGGAAAATTAAATTACAGTCTATGCAATACATGATATATGGTAATGCCCTCTACAAAAGAGGGGAAGATGGTTTGTTGCTGGAATGTTTAGGTCCAAAAGAAGTATTGACAGCTATGGCTGAGGTTCATGAAGGCATCTGTGGTGCTCATCAGTCTGGTGTAAAGATGAGATGGTTGCTTCGAAGGCATTCCTACTATTGGCCAACTATCCTTAAAGACTACATAGAGTATGCAAAGGGTTGCCAAGCATGTAAAAAGCATGGCACAATAAGGCATGTGCCCATAACTAACTTACATGCAGTAGTGAAGCCTTGGCCATTTAGAGGATGGGCCATGGATATGATGGAGAAAATACACACACCTTCTTCGAAGCATCATTGTTTCATTTTAGTGGTCACTGATTACTTCACTAAGTGGGTCGAAGCTAAGCCATACAAGACTTTAGACCAGACAGAGGTCATTGGATTCATTAAGGATTTGATCCATAGATTTGGCATCCCACAAACTATAACTGTTGATAATAGGACTGTGTTCGATGGGAAAATGGTGAAGTCTTTTGTGGCAGAGTTTGGAATTAGCCATGTTAATTCCACCCCATATTATGCACAAGCCAATGGTCAAGCTGAATCATCCAATAAGTCCTTGAAAAAAGGAATACAAAAGGTTGTAGAGGACAATCCTAGAGATTAGTATAACTTATTGTTGGATGTGTTGTGGGCTTATAGAACTTCCCCAAGGTCAAGCACAGGAGTCACTCCTTATGCCTTAGTATATGGGCATGATGCACTGTTACTTGTGGAGATTAATGTTAAGTCTTTGAGGGTAAGATGTCAAGACCAGTTAGATCCTAAGCAGTACCATCAGAGTATGTGCTTGGAATTAGAAAGCATAGATGAAGCTATAATTCTGGCATTAAATAGCATTCTCTTTCAAAAGAAGAAAGCAGCCAAAAATTACAATAAGAAAGTCAAACATATTGGCTTTGATGAAGGTGATTTGGTATGGAAGACAATACTCCCAATAGGAATTAAAAGCCATAAGTTTGGTAAATGGTCACCTAACTGGGAAGGACCATATCAAATTCATAGAGTCCTGCCTTTTGGAGCATACCATTTGAGAAATTTGAATGGATATGTACATCCCAAAAAGATTAATGGCAGATATTTGAAGCCTTATTTTCTAACTATTTGGGAAACACAAGGAATAAAATAAACACTAAATACAAGAACACAAGATTGCTCAAATGATAGACAAGAATTTTTTTTTCATAAAGAGTTAAGTACATTTTGCCACAAATTGGCCCAAAAATCATTACAATGTCTTAATTGTTCTTTTACAACAGATTTCCTATTGCTAAATGATGAAAAGAACTGAATAGCTGTAGTCATTTCTTCCTTTCGATCGGCCAATCCTTGGTTGGTGATTTGCAGTTTGGTATCAGTTCGGATTAAGGCCTGGTTCACTGCAGATAGCTCCTCTTCAAGTTGAGCTTTCCTCTCCAGCAGCTGAATTCGAAACTAGGAGACAGAGAAGTGTTGTTCCTTTAGCCCTGAGACTTCAGTATGCACTTTGGAAACAAAACTTTGGTCTCTAGCCAATTTCTCCTCCGTAGCCTTGGCAGCATGGCAAATGCTGATGTAGAAGTTGATAGTAGCTGTTGCCTAGGATAGATGACTTGAGACATTCATGCCGGATTGCTCAGCAACTTTGCAGCATTGAAGGAACCCATTTCTTATTATAGGCCTTTGTAAAGCCTCAAAAGGGATCCTCAAAAAGGAGATTAATAGTTCCAGGCAGGTGTCTAAGTCCATCAGAGGTGCAGAATGCTTGCTACTGGAGGAAGAGGAGCTTTTAAGAATTTCTAGCAAGGAGTTAGCCAAGACTAATGGCTCAGCTTCATCATTGACTGTTGGAGAGGTAGAGGGTATGTCGAAGAGACTGGCTAGTCTTGCTTCGAAGATATCTACCTCATCCGTAGACATGAGGGGCGCAGAGAGAGCTGTGGTGGAAGGCACAGAGGACTGTATAGGGATAGGAGAAATGTGTGGAGCATCTTTAGCAGTCTCTATGGTCCTAGCCACCAATAAATCAAGGAAAGAAAGACTGGAGTAAGGCACAGGTAATGAACCATGGGATGGAGAGCTGCCAGCACCCTCTATAGGAGAATCAACTGCCATCAAAGATGGAGTAGCAGTTGGAATTTTCTTGGAAGGAGGAGGAAGAGCAAGGCTCAAAAGAGAAGTAAATCGAGGTAGGTTAAAAGTCAAGTGAGGAAGATATGGAGTCAGACCAAAAGAAAGAGTTGCAGGAATGCTGGGACTTAAAGAAGGCACATCGAACGTAGGCCTGGGAAGTGGGAGTAATATCTGAATAGCCCTCACATTTTGCATCTGATCAACTTCAACTGAAACTGAGGGAGTCCTCATTGGAAGAATAGGCTCAATAGTTGTTGCTGCAAAATAAAGAAATGTAAAGTAATGTTAAGTTTCAAAACCAAAATTTGACAAGGAAAAGCAGCAGAAGCATGAAAGAAATTACTTGTTCCAGAAGTGTTGGCAATGATGGGAGAGCTACGAAGGGAGTAATGTTTGGCAGTTTGTTGCCTTCTTATAATTTCCCTTTGTAACGCATCAGCAGCAGCAACTTCATCTCTCAGAAATTGTTGTTGTCGTCTCTTCTCAGCTCTCTCGAAAACGATTATGGCCTCAAAGTGTTCCTGCTCTACTGCCTTGGCAGCTGCTTCATATACAGGATCTTCGACGAAATCAGAAGGAGAGACAGTCATCTTTTTTCTTTTTTTTCTCTGTATTGGTATTGTCTGCTCTTTCTCAATTTCCTTATCAACTTCTTTAATCTGGGATCCGGATTCCGCAGAAATAAGCTTCTCTTCTACCTCTCCGGCAGTTGTCTCATCTTGAACCAAGTCAGAAGAAGGGGCGATCACTCTTTTCCTTCTTTTCAAGGGTGACTCTTACTTTTGATCTGCTTCTTCTTCTTCTTCTTCTGCTTGAACCTCAGGTGTTTCCTTTTCAGGCTCAAGGAGTCTCATTTTCTTTTGTTGTTGGCTACCTTCACAAAAGAAGAACTAAGAATAAGACTACAAGCATTATAGAGAAGGCCAAAGGAAAAGAAACAAAGGTATACACCTTTCTTCGAGGCAGCCCGAGTGACTCTGGGAGGAATTGAGGCAGCAGGAGCAGACTGGGTTGTGGCTAGGGATGTGCGCGGTGCGGGTCGGTGCGGTTTGAGAGAAAAATAAAAACCGTATGGCGGGTGGCGGATTGATAAAAGTGTCACTAGAATTTGCCATTTTTCTTATCAAAAACCGGCGGTTCGGTTGGCAAATAATGGCAGATTTGCCTTGGCGGTTCGGGCGGATTGGCGGTTTATAAAAAATATAATTCAAATTACAAAACTTAAATCAAAGAGTAAAAAAAAGACGAGAGATACCATGATGTTAAGCATCTTGCGAAGCTTTCTTCTGATGCAGCAAATGCAGCAAGTGTAGCAACAACATGATAATATCAACGACTATGCCATCAGTTCATTACAAGCATCTGTGGAAGCTACAATGATCAAATACAATACATAAAATTAAAATATTTACTATTGAAAAGTATTTAGATTGAAAAGTGAGCTGATGCAAGTTTGCAACATGGCTAGAAAAAAAAAAAAAAAAGATTGAAAAGTGAATTGGAATCCAACTTTATTTTGGATTACTGACATCTTGAATTCCCCTCGAGCAGTAATGTAATATTATATTCTAAGGTATAGAACAACAAGCAAACTTAAGTAAAGAAGAATTTTTAGAATCTTATAAAACATGATTTAATAGCGGTGCGGGTCGGTGCGGTTTGGAAGAAAAATAGAAACCGGCGGATTGATAAAAGTGTCACTAGAATTTGCCATTTTTCTTACCAAAAATCGGCGGTTCGATTGGCAAATAATAACGAATTTGCCTTGGCGGTGCGGTTTGGTGCGGTTTTGGCAGTTTTGGCGGTTTCGGCGGTATTATGCACACCCCTAGTTATGGCATGTACTGCAACTGAAACAGTGGAAGAAGTGACAATTCCAGCTCCTTTGGGCTTGGGCACATCCAACACCATTAGTAGGTTTTGAGGTGAAATGGCCAAGTATACTTCCATGTTGGTCACCCACCAGTTCTGGTACCTCTTTAACAGGCTACCATGAGGAAGGAAATGGGTATACTCGAAATTGACCAAGTCCTGTATAAACTTGGAAGTTGCCTCTTCTAGTCTGGACCTCCGAACTTTTAGATCCCTGCTAGTAAGACTTAGATTGGTGTTACTACGGAGAGGTATTGGGACCCCTTGTGTAAAGCCAAATTGTCTAGCAAATTGAGCAGGACAGTAGGGCTCAATGATGCATTTGTAGGCTCTGGGGTTCAAGGTCCCAATAAATAACTCTCTGGGGATCAGAATGGAAGCCCATATATCTTTGTGAACAGGTGAAGCACAGACCCTATCACTTAGGAAATTCTTCAACCAAGATGAGCCAATGGTGGGTTCGAAAGGACGGAAGCTGTAAGAAGGAAGGGAAGCTAGAAGTTAGTGAAAGAAAGAGAAGTAAAAAGCAAAAGTAGAGGGGTAAAGTGAAGCATTGGCTAGCCTCATGCCATGAGTAGGAGGGTTTGGCTCAAGAAATTTAAGGCATTTGGATTGTAACTTAGTGAAGTAGGCAAAAAGCCAAAGCTGAAGAATCTAGAATGGCCCCCCTTGATTGGCATCTAAGGGTTTCTCACAGAAACGAGAACAGACTCTATACACGTGACCTAGAACGTATGGAGCTAAGGCCACCTTTTTCTGTAAAACAAGGGCTTTGGCAAGAGGGGCAAATTCAGGCATGATTCTCTGAGAGGAGGTGCAAAAAAGGAATTTGCAAAGCCAATATAATAAGAAATAAAAAAATTCCCTATTAATCACAAAGCCTTTTCTTCTATTCTCAGTCTTGACGAAATCACTATAGAATGAGTTAAGGGAGAGGAGGGAAAAAGGGACTGCTAAGTCTGGATAATCTGGTCCGATAGGGGTTGTAGACACCCCATTTTTGACCGTCCTCAAGACTTGGACGTCACCGTTTGAACACCCGGTGATCATCCATGTTTGTGTTCGTTTGGAGTTCCCGGAGGTCTCGGCTACGCGCCTTGCCTTAGGATCTCCGAACTCGACTGTTTAGTGTCTGGTTTTGCACCAAACACTTGTGTTTTGCCTTGAAGGGGCAGGAAATGCCTTGTGAGGCATCCCCACACATCACCGGCCATGGCTAGAGGCCACCGGCTGGTGTTTTGTTGCCACCGGCAATGTATATTGCCGGTCGGCATTCTTTGTTGCCGGTCGGCAGTCCATTTTGTCAAAACGGCAATTTTGAGCAGCCGACTACTGTTCATCTGCTTTTGCAGATATTTTAGGACAGCTGTGTGGCACTTTGTTCCCCTCCATACACGTGTATGGAGGGATGGCCTTCTTGTAAGCTTATTGAACAAGCTTTACAAGATTGGTTGCCTATAAGAGAAGGGGTCCTCTCTTGGCATTAGGGTTGGAGATTTTTGTGAGAAAAACACAGAGGAGAGGTCTGGTTCTAGGGTTAGAAAGTTGTAGCTATTCTATCTCTCTTTTTCTCTCTTTTGTGTTCTAGGTGTAATTATCCATACTATTGCACACAAACACATAGTCTTTCACCTTTTCTTGGTTCTTGAGGGACTTGAGGCTTGTTCTTGCTGTTCTTGGCTGGATTTGAGCTCAAGGAGGCAACAAAGTCATCTTTTGTGAAGAGATCTACAAGGGTGAGACACTAGTCCCTTTTTACCCCATTTTTGCACACTACTTTTTCCTATCTTAGAACTATTTTTGTGCTTAGTGTATAATACAAAAAAGTTCTATTTTTAACCCCTCTTGATTGTTGGTTAAGAGTGTTTTGTGGTTTGGAGGAGTTTGACCCCTCTTAAGCCTTGAGAGGTCCCATTTTGTGCTTTTTTTGGTGAGCTCCGAGACTTTGGTGTTTGAGCCTCTTCACCACTGAAATCTTGAGGGATTTCAGTGGTGAGGATGGTGCTTTGAAGTCTCAAGAAGGAGAGGGTCACCCCCTCTCCTTGTTGTCCTTGAAAAGGACCATTTTTGGCCTCTTGAGGGAGTACCATGTTTGAGGGTTTGTTGATCATGCCTTGGCTGTTTTTCATGCTCATATTGCCATAATATAACATTGTTTTAAGTTGGTTTTGGTACACCATGCATGCTTAGCATACCTACCTTGTAATGCCATGTTTAGGCCTTAACATGTTTTAGGTTGTAACTCTTATTCAAACATGTTTTAGGTTTAGCCTCGTAAAGTTTTTGTGCTTATTTTGTCATGTTTTAGGTCTGTCCTTAGCTATTTGGGTCGATCTTGACATGCTTAGTATGGCTCCTTTGCATTTTGGTTTGTTGGCCTTAAGTATGTAAGTGTGTAGCATGCCATTCTTGCATGGATTTAGTGGGTTGGGATAATCTTCCATGCTATTTCAGTCCCTTAGACATGCTTGTATGCTTGCCTTGGACACCTCTTTGATGCTTCAAAAGCTTGTGTTGTATGCTCCATGTTTTGGCCATTATGCATGCTTTTGAATTTGAGCCACTTAGATGCCATCTAAGGGTCTCCTTTGCATGGTCTAGGTCTGCCTTGAACCTGTTTTAAGCCTTCTTGGCCTTATGAGGTTTGGTTGGCTTAGCCATGGTTTAAGCCTCCTTGACTTGCTTTAAGTACTTGGACTATTTGCATGCTAGTGTTTGTCTTGTTTAAGTTGGTTTGGCACCTCTTATAGCATGATTTTCAGAGCTTCATTTGCATGCCATTTATCCATGTTAGGCCTCTTTTGAATGTGTTTAGAAGTTGCCTTTATATGCTTAAGTGTTGGACCATACTTGCATGCATGTGTGTATGTATTTTAGACCTCATTTCCATGGATTCGGCCACTGTTTTAAGCCTATTTAGAGCTGCCTAAATCATGTTTAAGTTTGTCCCTTCATTGGTTGCATATGCTCCTTGTGTGTTGTAGCATATTGGTGAGTTGTTGCATGTTAGAACTTGCATGATTGAATGAAGTCACATGCTTGTTTGCATGCTTGAACATCCACATTGCATCTTGCATGCTTGTTGGTTAACATTGATAGTTCATGTCTTGTATGCTTGTTAGCTTGTATGCTTATTTGCATTATCCACGTTGCATGCTAGCTAACATGCCTAGGATTGCATTGCATCAATGTGCATGCTTGGTCTCTTGAAGTGAGTGTGATAGAGGTTGGCCCTTTTATATGATTATGTACATTGCATTCATTTGAAATTGAAATGTGCACACTTGGTTTTTGGGCCATCATGCATTGATATGCTTGATTGGTGGTCCGAGAACCAAGGATCATGTCCCTTTGAGTCATGCACATGATAAGGGATAAGGTTGGTGCACACATGGCTTGAATTACATTGCCATGCAAGTTCTGTCCTCTGCTGCTGTAAGTTGCAGGTTCTGCAGGCCTTTTTGGCCGATCGGCAACATATAGTGCCGACCGGCCATCCATTGGTGGCCGATGGATGCATCTTGTGCTGATGACCACACCCCACTGCCGGTGGTAATTCTACTCAGCCGGTGGTGTTCCCCAGTGTCCAGGGAAGCAATCCTGAGATTTTGGCAGTCCTCAGAGGAGCAGAGCAGGGAAAACAGAGGCAGTCTATGCATGGCAGTGCGCTTCCGAGCAGGACCCGAGCATGCATTGCATTCAGGCTCTCCTCCCGAGGCGGTTTACTATTTTTCCTAGCTTAGTTAGCTTGTTAACTACTTAGGCAATTTGTAATAATTAATTAGCTCGTAGTTAATTAATTTGTATTATTCTTTTGGTCCCTCCGAGCGAGGGCAAATCTGTAATAAGTGTGGGTGCATGTGTGTGCGTGTCTTCCAACCCCCACTTCTTTCTTCCCTTTTATTTACCCGCTTATGATGGTAGATTAGGGCATGTTTAAATTAGCATACCTTATGCTATGCATGCGTGCATCCATTTGTCTTGCATGCACCGGGCTCAGCGCATCATGCTAACTGCATTAGTACTTCAATTCCAAATTGAATACGTGCATCAATTAATTGCATTTCACATGCCATGTTTAGGTCAGCCGAGCCTACTCTAATTGCATCATGTATGTGTTGCATTAGTCAAACTTAACATGAACTAGGACCATGCATGTTTGCTAACTAGTTTATTGTTTTGGCACGGAGTACGATGTAAGTATTTTCATGCTTTAGCATCTCGCATGAGTGTGAATGTTAACATAACAATATCTTTACCATGCGGCTAAGTGCTTATATGAGATAAACTGTTTGATTGCCTGTGGGTGAAGGTTGGATTGTTTGAGTAGGAAAAAACTCGTTGAAATCCGTGTTTTAGCCTACTTGCGAGTAGCAAATTCCAAAATATTTTTTTAAAAGACAAACGGATATGCAATGCTTATTTCCAAATTAGGCAATCTAGTCTATACTTGTTTGCTGTGTGCATAACATAGTGATTCTAGGCTAATAACCGGAATAAGAACACATAACGTTTTCAAAATCAGATATCACGGTTAGTAGAGGCCGGTCTTCGGACCGGGCGAGAGGGGGTGCTCACAGCTGACCTTCCCCGATCGTACCCAAGTTCCCGAGCCGAGGCAACTTTAGTGATGACAGACACGTGGCCTTTGGCATCGAGTCAGGGTTTCCTAAATTTCCCAAAATAAAATATTTAGGTGGCGACTCTGTATCTGGCAAAACAGTCCATGTTTGGCACTTCTTTTCAAAAATTTATTTCTCAAAACGATTTGCCGGATTTGGACTCTTTGGTTCAGATTAAGAACCAACACAAAAGGGAGTCTGAACTGTAGAATGAAGCCCAAGGGCGCGTCTACAGTTTCTGGCGACTCTGCTGGGGATTTAGAGAGCTTGACTCGAACTCGTGATATCCTGTTTTGATTTCATTTATGTGTCTCTTTGCATTGCATGTGCATTGGTGCGCCTAGGACACCGTGTTTGCCATCTGCCATTCCTGAACGGTTTGCTGGAGGCTTGTCTTGTCAAGGCATGACCATAAGGCTAACCGGTTATGGGCTCTGACAGCATGGGAACACAAACCCCGGTTTTACCAGGGCACCCTTTTTCGACCATTCGACCTAGTGCATATTCGGAATCCATAGTGACCATTCCAAACTAGGACAGGTTGCTTACCCGATATAGGTTGTTTGAAACCGCTGCGTGCGTAGTGAAACCCTAGTTCCTGACAAAATAGGACAGGGAAACCCTACCCCAACATAGGGGTGTTTTGCTCTCATTCATTTGCTATGTGCTTTTAGAGTGTATCTCTACAGGAACGCACATATCAGTTTGCAAGTTTGAGTATCAGGCCCGAGGGCACCAGTGTCAGTGTTGTTGAGAATTAGTTATATCTGCGGGTATCAGTTCAGTTTTGAACAGTGATTCTGGGAAACAGTGATCAGTAGTAGAGTACAGTTGTTCAGCTACACCCGTGTTTGATCTGTTTGGGGCTGAAATGCTGCTTGTTTTCCATTTCAGTTCAGAAATTCAGAGAGTTGATTCAGAATAGCTAGTGTTTCCCCCTTGCTGAGGCAGAACTTAGCATGACACAGAATTCAGAAGAGATCGTGGCCATGAAGGCCGCGTTGGGTCAAGGAGTCACCCTACAAAGTGAGACCACTGTTGATATGCCGCATCCACCCAGATCACCGGTTGCGCACCCGGTCTGGGCCCCCCAGCTATATCAGGCTCGCGAGCCTACTACATTTGAACTAATGGGAATGATAGGTGATCTCTAGAGGTTTGTGGCGGATCTCGCCTATGGAATGTCAGCTTCACCTCCAGCCGCACCATATGCCGGGAGTTTTGTACCCCAGGAGCCCCCGCTGTTGGGCCGGATCGTGATTGAACTTAGTCAACCGGAGATGGCCTCCAGTTATAACAATGATGTGTCAACATTAACCCAAACCCTCGATCAGGCTGAGGCCAGAGGTAAAGACAAAGCAAAGGCAGATGCCGACCCAATCGAACAGTTGCTGTGGGCAGTCGAGGTTTTGAAAGCCGCGGGGATGAACAAGCAACAAATATCTGCAGTTGTAACAAACGCTGTGGAGGATGCTTTCCCCACTCCACCTGAGGGTAGTTCAAGTCAGTCAGAGAACCGGGATAGGCCCCGTCATGCCAAAACAGTTCTTCCCACTCCCAACCCTGCATCCGGGAAGGGTCAGAAATCCAAGGCCGCACCTGCCGACCCGTTCGCTAGTACGTCTAGTAAGAGTGCTCAGGCTCCAAAGTACCTGCCCCGAGGGCGCAGGGTCTTTCATGCCCTCTATATGCCTCTGTCCAAGGCATTTCAGATCCTTGCCGAGCGGGGGTATCTTAAACCCTTGGAGCCTCGACCCCTGCCGAAGAATCTCCCTGCTACACATGATGTTACTCTGTACTGCGTGTACCACCAGCAAACCCGCGAGTATGTAATCGGAGGGTGAACCACCTACGTGCGGTGCCCGAAGCATTTTTGGATGTGGCGTTTGGCACGCACTTTTGAGTATCTGTGAACGCTAACTTTGTAAACCTTGGCTTGGGTATCGAGTCAATCTTTTGTTTTGAGTCTGTCTCTTTGCTTATAGGGTCTGTCTTGTCATAATGAGTCAGTCCCTCTTGTATAGTATACCAGGTGATTTCGGGGTTATTGCCTCAAACGCCGTTTTGTCTTGTAATTAGTTGTTTTCGCTTTTTGAGTCTGTTTCTGCCGAGGAGGCAGTCGTACCAACAAATCTGAATGAAACAGCTGTGGCTATCATGTTTCCGTGCTTATTATTTGTTTTGAGCTAGTTGTGCCAGAGGAGTTGAATGGAACAACAGTACATCCTACCTACTATTGTGCCTTGAACATCGTTGTAATGACCTAAGTTTTTCAATACCTTTTTAACATTGCGGTGATTAAAACGAAGAGGAAGGAATTCCTCGGGATTTGCAAAACTTTGATCAAGTTGAGAAGAAGAGAGGCATGCTAAGCGTTTAATGAATGAAATCATGCTTGTTAATGTGAGTACTGAGAAAGACCCTAGTTTGATCCAGACTGGCTCCACACTATCTTCAGCGCGAATGATTTGTCACTTTCTTAAAAACTTTCAAAAACAAAATGTTTTGCGCAGTCCTGTGAAGACCTGTGTGGAATCGCTCTTGAGATCGTGCGGCCTAGGATTGCTCTCAGCCTCAAGATTCAACCTATCCGTTTCGAACCTGGAATCCGTTCAACAGTCAATTGCCATGTAAGGCCTATGCGGCCCGATTTGAAGCAACCCTCGAGCAAGAGGCACCAAAATCAGACCAAGAAGATCAGATCCCACCAGACAAGGCTCGTGAAGCAACCGTGATGGATTCTTCTGCAAATCAACAAAACAGTCATTTTCCTGGATACAGCGAGGCTTCAACCTCAAAACCATTTGGCATGGACTTGTTACACTTTTACCCTTTGAGAGGCTCGCTGGGTCGAAAACCCAGAAGGGCGACCCAGGCAAAAGTTAGAGCAAGAGAAAAATACAAAAAAGAAATACAAAAATAGAAAAAAAAAAAAATAATAATAAAAAAAATAAAATACAAGAAAAGAAAAAAAAGAAAAGAAAAAAAAGAGAAAGAAAAGAATGAAAATGAAAGCAAAACATAGCTCGCAAGGTCAAAAACCTGCAACAGGCGCCTTGGCAAAAGTTAGAGCCTAAAAAAGTGAAGGTTAAAATACCCGAGTGTACCTTAACCGGAACTACGTAAAGCTTGATTCCCATGTTTGGGATACGTAGGCAACTTCATCTTGAAGTCCAGCCCCCAACGCTTTCATAGCGTCTCAGTCCATGTCATGGTTTTGATCACTTGTGCCTCCTCCGAATTCGATGTCTCGATTGCAGCAACCGGGACTACGCAAGTCAACTTCCCCTTGAAATCCAACCACCAACACCTTCCAGGTGATTGTGTCCATATATTGATTCAGACCGTCTTTGTCTCCTCCGTGTCCGAGGGTCCGATCGTCATCAACGAGGACTGGCTTACAGCATGCCGCGGCATCATCCAAACAAGGGGCAACTTTCCGTTGCCATGTAGTGCCATAAGTTGCCCTGAGTTGCCGTCCACACCAGGGGCAACTTTCCGTTGCCTTATCCCCCTTTGAGCAAGGGGCAATTTCCCATTGCCTCCGATCCGAAGTTGTGCATCTCAAGGGTAAGTTCCGTGCTTGTTTAAGCATTGACCGTTTGCAAAAATAGTTTTTGAAAATTTTTACTGAGGTTGACTCATTTTCTCGAAAACTATTTCATTTTCCAAAACTGGACCATGTTTGGACCCAAAAAGGAAAATTTTCAGTACTTACGGCCTAGCTTGCATGATTTTCAAATCAAAAATCGAATAAGTGTGTTAATCCGACTCTCATTTTGGTCAAAATTGTTTTAGTAGAAAAACCAAAAACAAAAAAATGGTCAAAGTGATGAACTAGGGGCACAGTTGAGTCGGGTGTTCTGTCTCTCCCCCCTCATCGTCAACGCACTTGCCAGAAAGGCACTCTATCTACTAGAAAAAGTGGCTGCAAGCTAGCTGTATCGAGCATGAACCCACAACCTCTCGTTTACCCATTAACCACTCTGGGGAGGGATGAAAAATGAGAGAATAAAGAATAGAGAGATGTGCGATGAGAGAAAAAGTGAGAAAAGGGTTTTGTGAGAAAAACCGAGCCTGAGGGCCGAGTGATGTGAGTATCACAAATCAGAAAGGGTGGGAAGTATACCCGGAGGAACTGGCTCCCCGAGATTTGAGGTCTCTCCTTTTGTAAACACGTCCGTGTGTCGTGTCTTTTGATTCGTCGGTCTCAATTTTAGCTTTGAGTCTTTTCTGAGCGTGCCTCGTTGTGTTCAGGTCGTGTGCCTTTTGTCCCTCCGCTGTGTTCTGTTGTAGGCTCGATACCCCGGTCGTGAAACCCTTTTCCAAAGTTAATCGTTTGTGCTCAGAATGCTGTGCCATTCTCTACATCTATGCGAGGCAAGAGAAGAAAAGGGAAAATTCGGGACATCCGAGTGTGTTTCAACTGCAACCGTTTCAGCTTTTGTAGTCCGTCTTGTCAGATTGGGGCTGTTTGTTCAAGATTTGCTGTGTGCAGAATGAACCGAATGCTGTGTTATGGGCTGTATACAGATCAATCCCCAGTTCAGATCAATCCCCAGTAGAGTATGGGCTGTGTATTCAGTTTGAGCAGTGATTTGTATGAGTTGTTTGCTGGTTAGTTGGTTGGTTATCTAATTAATGCAGTGCAAGTGCTCAATTTTCAGACAACAGATCAATATCATTTACATTTGAGGTGTAATATGATGCAATGCAGTGCAAAGTATGAAATGTGCAGATATAACACTCTTTTAAACAAAAGTTTGTTTCATTTCATATCATCTTTTCAAGTACATAGTTTTGAAGAAAACAAAAACCTGCCTGCGGCAATACAAAGTACTCTAACTACTAACAAAAGGGGAAAGTGCAAAAAAGAAGAAAAACAGCAAAAATCTGTATCAAATGTCAAAAATGGCTCCGAGGCTATCAGTCTGTCCTAGTCCTCTTCCTGGACGAAGGTCCAGGAGCATCATCAGCATCGTCACCAAAGCCCGAGTCAGTACCGCCTTCGGTCTCCTCCTCAGATGACCCCGCCTCTGCCTCTGCCTCTGCCTCTGCCTCGGAGTCGGACTCGGATTCATCATCCTCGTCATCAGGAATGGGTGCCCGAGAGCTACTCCCAACATGAGTACGCCCTCCCCTGGTACGGGGACGTGCAGTGTCTCCACGCCCTCCTCGAGCAGGAATAGAGGACCTAGCTGGAACACCACCCGCCAGCGGAATCTAGAAGGGAGGCTGAAAAAGCATAAAAGGCAAATGCATTAGTACAGTATGAGCAGTATATCAATGCAGAATATAATGTATGAGTACAGTGTGTGAATGCCGTGAGCAGTATATCAATGCAGAATACAGTGTATGAGTACAGTGTGTGAATGCCATGAGCAGTGTATCAGTGTATAAGTACAGTGTGTGAATACAGTGTATGAATGCTATGAATAGTTTATCAGGTGTTGTGCCGTGCATCAGTTTATATGAACCAGTTTGCGTATGGTTTGAGGCTGTGGTCAAAAAGAACATACCGGAATACTGTAAAGGGCCATGAGGTCGAAGGTCCGCTGAAGCATCCCCATCATGGAGGCATTTAGCTCCAATGACTGTTGGGTGTACTCGGAGGACGCCTGCAAAAGTATCAGATGCATCAGTATTCTGCGGAATATCAAATGAACTGAAATGAAATAATAGTACAAGATGCGAAATGAAGTGATACGTACCGGAGGCAAGTCAGGGACATCAACCAGCTCGTGATCAGCCGGGGGAGGAGCGAAGGGGATCTGGTAGGTCGCCCCACCCTACCCTCTGCATGTCAGTGAAGTGGGCAGAGCAGGCCAGCCGGTCCCCCGCCCTCGATGAACTCCGCCCCTGCCACGGACTCGAGCCCTCCTCGCTGCTCCCGCTCCAGCTCCTGGCGCTGCTGGCCTCTCCCTCCCAGCTCGACGGTCACCGCCCAAGGGTCGCATGATGTAGACCCGGACATACTCGGCATAGTCGCCCTCGTCTCTGTGACGCTCCGCGCCCCAGCCAACAGTATACTCTCTCAGGTGCTCAAGAGAGAGCCTCTCTGTATGCCTCATATGTGTGGGAGGCGGACCCGAAACAATCTGCTCCGGTAAACCCAGGGTCTGACGCAAGAAGCGCTCCCCCCAAGTACCAAGCCCGACAGACCGGGCCCTCCAAAAGAATCTGGAGACGGGCAATCTCCTCAGCACTCTCGTAGTGGTCCCTCACCACGGCCGGTAACGGGGCCCAAGGCTGTCAGGTGATCTGCGGGTACAAAATGCAGTTTGTTATCTATCTGTCATCGAAAAATACAGTGCTATGCGAAGCTTAAACAAACTCTAAAGTTGAATATACCTCCGTAGCGGTGATGGTGTCGAAGTAGCAGCGGAAAAAGATAAAGGACTCCCGGGGTCTCCGCACACACCGCACGTCAAAGCGATGGGAAAAGAGGACGTCGAGCGGGATCTCCACATCGGGTACTGGGGCAAGCCTAAGAAAGTAAGCATAAACCCACAACTGCAGAACAGATATCAGTATGACTCTCAGATAAAGCAGAATACAGAATAAATCAAAAATGGCAGAGCCGTGTGTTGTGCAGTGTATTGTGCAGAGTGTACAATGTGTGCAGGGTACAATCAGTGTAAAGCAGAATATATATGCGTGCCGCATGTGCAGTATATAGTCAGTGAGAGATAGACCGTGCAGTGTACAGAATACAGAAAATGTAGTGTACAGAATACAGAAAATGTAAAGCAGAAAGCAAAAATGTAAAAGGGGAAGAAGATGTACCTCCCAAGCTCGCCAGTATCCACCGAGAAGCTGTCCGCGGAGGCGGGAAGAAGAGCTCATGTAGCCATACAAAGTGGCCAGGCCTGCGCCATCCCAGTCATAGCGGCGGATCCGCCTGACATCCACCAGTGCGCTCAACAAGCATAGAGGCACGGTGTTCGCCCGGTCGGCGAACAGGGTCGTCCCAAGCAGGAACATGATGAAGCCCCGCACATACTGATCTACCTCCTCTGGAGTCATCTGCGCCTCCTCCTCCAAGGCTCGCTGAGTCCGAAACTGAGTCTCGAACCATGAATATCTGACAAACCCTGCTCGAGCAAGGGGAGGCTGAGCGCCAAGCAGGTACAGCTGGGCAGCGTCCCACTCACCCATATCAGTGTCAAAGGGAATCGGATCCCCCCTACCCCGATGCCAGTAAGCATCGAGAAGTCATAAGGGGTCATCGTCATGTCCTCTACGACGGAGAAGTGAAAGGAGTTGGTGGTATCCCACCACCTCTCCACTAAAGCAGCAAGCAAGGGCCTGCAGGTAGTAAGCTGGGAGAGCCCCCTGCAGAAGATGCCGAAGCCCGCCTCGTCGACGATCTGGAGAACCGCATCTGACAACTCTGCATACCAGTCTCGGGCAACGACATTCCCATACCCACGGATGGTATGGGAGTCCCCCTGTAATCAAAAACAGCAATTGCGAAGCAATATTCAAGATACAGTTTTAAGAAGCATACAGATATAGTGCGTGTGTGCATGTTTTTCAGTTTCAAACAGACATCGGGTGCCGGTGTACTAGCAGGGAACTACGACGTGTGATATGTCAGCGTGTTGAGTGGTTCACGGTAAATGCGGCATGTGTGCACATTTCTCAGAAATCAAGCAGACACTGGGTGCCGGTGTGCCCATAGTGAAGTGCAGTAGGTGTTGTGTCAATATGTTTGGGCAATTCAGGGCTAGTGCAGTGTGTGTGCGCATGTCAGATTCAAGTAATTATCAGTTGCCAGTGTATTCGCAATCAACTACAATGTACAGTGCATCAGTGCATTTGAACTAAGCAATTAAAGAACAGAATCAACAATAGCAGTTCAAGTATTCTACATTGCGAAAAATTGAAACCGGGGGAAGTATGTACCTCGGAGGCGCCGTGCGACAAGTGTGACTCTGGCTCACGAAGTAGTAGCTCAGGTGCTACGCCCCTCTCGAAGCTTCGGAACTGGCGTAGTCCGTCAGGGAGCATCACGTGAACCGCGGGCCTGTAGGTCTCCGGATCGAACGGCCGGAGGCGGAGTGGCAAAGGCTCGACCTCGGGGCCCATCTCAAGCTCTGGAGGAGCCCCACACTCTGGAAGATCATCCGCCATCTCGAAGAGAATGTGAAAATGGTCGGAAGAGGGAAAAACGGGCGAGAATACGAAGAGTCAACAAAAAAGTCAACCCCGAGAGGGTCGGAAATGGCCGGAAAAGCCGAGGTGAGGAAAAGCCACGGATATCGAGAAAAACTCGAGGGAAACAAGCCCTGAGTGGCGAAAATCAAGAAAGAAACACCGAAATGAAATTTCAATTGGTTCAAAACGTCCGAAATGCAAGGGTGAACGCGAATCGAACAACGAAATCGAGGTTAAAACGCAAGAAAATCAGAGGATCGAAAGACGAAAACACCCTAGGGAGAGGGAGGAAGGATTTTTGAGCATACACAAGTGAAGAAAATAGGGTTCAAACCCTATTTTAAAAGACCCGTGGCAAAATGTCAAAACTGCCCCGATACAGGAATAGTTTGCCGGTCGGCCACACTCTTTGCCGGTCGGCACTATTTTGTGCCGATGGAATTGTTTGATGGCCGACGGACGGCCGGTGATGTGTTCTTGTCACGCCCCAAACCTGCCCCCTATAGGTTCGGGCATGACCTTAACAAAACAGACAGAATAGCCTATGTGGTATAACCTTTGGGGGCCTGAACGGAAGCACTGTAATTTTAATTAATAAAGAACAGACGCATCCATTGAGCAACTACCAAAAACCAGGATCAACTTAACATTTAACATAACGTACCATGCACACAAAATGAGGTTACAAAAACTTTTACAAATCAGCCTAGGTCTTAGGCATACAAAACAATAGATACAACGTCCCTGACCAGAATGTGAATACCAAAATTACATGTATAAAGCCAACTGGTCTAATATGCAAGGGTTTCTTCCAGTGCCTGGTTAAGCTTAAGCTGGCAAAAATGCATGAAGCATGCTAGATCGGCTCCCCAAGCTGGTTCCTACAGAATCAGACAATTTACAGAATGAGACAATCTCAGTGAATAATAGTACGCAGTAATAAAATCACAATGTACAATAGCATATGTACCAAAATCAAATACTGAGATAACAGATTGACCCATTGGTCCAGGTAGCCTTGCGGCACAGATAGCCTTTCGGCACAGATAGCCTTTCGGCTCAGGTAGCCTTGCGGCACAACAGGTAGCCTTACGGCACAACAGGTAGCCTTACGGCACAACAGGTAGCCTTACGGCACAACAGGTAGCCTTTCGGCACAACAGATAGCCTTACGGCACAACAGGTAGCCTTTCGGCACAACAGACATATAGATACAGTTCTTACTTTTCATTCCCAGATTAGTACATAATTACAATTATGTCTTACAGAACAGATACATAAATGTATGTATAATGCACCATTACTCACAGTGTTGTGGTGGCGTATGAGTTCCTTCTGGAGTGTGCCCTGCACACAACATAGCTAATAAATTAGTATTCTTTTCTTTAGAAATCGTTTCATATGCCTCCACACTTTTATAAAGTTATAATCTCTTAAAACCCATCAGAAAAGAATATTCTAATAACACCAAAGAGTCCAGCATGAAGAACAGAACAAAACATATTTTCCTGGCTGAACAGTCCTACGCTCGAGCGTAGCTTTGTCCGCTCGAGCGGACAGTGCAATGCTGCCAAAAATACTGGATGGTTGATTTCTCCGCTCGAGCGCACCTTTCCACGCTCGAGCGGACAGTGTAGTTTTTCAGAAACTTCTGGGAGGTGCATTTCTACGCTCGAGCGGCCCTGACCCCCGCTCGAGCGGACGACTGGGCAGATTCAGGGCAGCTCGATTCCAAGACAAGGTTTCATCATTCAAGCTCAATTTTCATGAAATCAAGGGTCAAATTCATGCAATACACTCACTTAATAATCCCCAAACATGAATCTAAGCTTAATTATACCAATGGAAACCAAGTTAGGAGTTTTGTCACGTCAACACTTCCACAAATTCAATCTAACTTCACCTTCTTCAAACATATTGCATGATTTCAACATATATACATGGATTGATGCTATAATTCAAAGATTTAGGTATATCTTTATTCAATACTCAATTATTGCCAACATGTTCAAATGGTAAGAAACCCTAGTGAATCAAACATGGATTATCCATCAATCATACAACCATGAGCTAAGATTCTTGGAGATTAAGCTAGAATTCAATTACCTTTGAATAAATCACCCAAATCAACAAGTTGAGTAGCCTCCTTAATGACCCACGAATTTCCCCCAATTTCTCTCCTCCTTTCTCTCTTTTTCCTTCTCTCAAAAGTGACCCACGTTTTTTATCAAGTTCCACAACTTAGACATCATATAACTATATATATAAGTGCATAAAAGACAAAAACGAATCGCTTTATGGTGCCGAAATGAAAATTCTACAGAAAATCCCATTATAGCTTAAAAATCATGTAGATTCCAAATACCAAATCAATTTCTGCAAATTAAATCTCTAAGGTGCTCAATTTCGGATTTAAGTAATTCAAATGTGACAGATAGAGTTTTAATTCAACAGATGGAAATTCATTTTGCTAAGTCTCATGCACTGTTACTACATTTTCACATAGGTTTCCACAATAAACATTCAAAAACATCAAACAGGCGATTGAAAAGATAACAGAATCAGATACGAGGGTCGGGGCGTTACACTCTCCCCCCCTTATTTAAGTTTGGTCCTCCAAACTTGTTTTTACCTTAGGACGAAAACAGATACGGATATTGATTTCGCATTTCCTCCTCTTTTTCCCAAGTTGCCTCAGTTCCATAGTGCTCTTGCCACTCCACTTTCACCATTGGGATTTCCCGGTTCCTTAACTGTTTCACCTGACGGTCCAGAATTCGAAGCGGTTTTTCTTCGTATGTTAACTTATCGGTTAATTCAATCTGATGATAGTCAATGATATGGGATGGATCCGGAAGGTACTCTCGGAGCATAGAAACATGAAATACATTGTGAACCTGACTCAGGTGTGGCGGGAGGGCGACTCGGTAGGCTACTGACCCAACTTTCTGCAAAATCTGAAAGGGGCCGACATATCGGGGTGTTAGCTTACCCTTCTTTCCAAATCTTGGGTGGCCTTTCATTGGTGTGACTTTCACAAAGACATGACTGCTCTCATCAAACTCTAAATTTCGTCGCCTGTTATCAGTGTAACTCTTCTGCCTGCTTTGAGCAGTTTTCAGCCTTTCCCGAATAATCTTCACCTTTTCAGTAGTTAATTGAACAAGTTCCGGCCCTAACAAAGGCCTATCTCCCACCTCGGCCCAGCACACAGGTGAGCGACACGGTCTCCCGTACAGGGCTTCATAAGGTGCCATTTGAATACTCGAATGGTAGCTATTATTATACGCAAATTCAATCAGCGATAAATGAGTTTCCCAACTTCCCTGAAAATCCAGCACACACATTCGGAGCATATCTTCTAGAGTCTGTATCGTTCTTTCGGATTGTCCGTCAGTCTGGGGGTGGAAAGCTGTACTGAACTTTAATTCGGTACCCATTGCTTCTTGCAAGCTTTGCCAAAATCTGGAGACAAACTTCGGATCCCTATCTGATACAATGGAGACCGGAATACCATGAAGTCTCACAATTTCATCTATATAAAGCACCGCCAATTTATCTGCATTATACTGAGTCTTTACTGGCAGGAAGTGAGCAGACTTGGTTAATCGGTCCACAATGACCCAAATTGAATTCATACCTCGGGGAGTTCGTGGTAACCCCACAACAAAATCCATTGTCAAATGTTCCCATTTCCACTCCGGTACAGGAAGAGGCTGCAATAAACCGGCAGGTTTTTGATGCTCCGCTTTTACTTGCTGGCATTGTAAGCATTTAGAAACAAATTCCGCGATCTCCCTTTTCATACCCGGCCACCAAAAGTTGCACTTCAAATCTCGGTACATCTTGGTACTCCCTGGATGTACTGTGAACCTAGAGGTATGTGCATCCTCCATTAATTTCTGCTTAAGGTTTAACACGTTGGGGACACATATTCGATCTTGGAACTTAAGCACCGAATCTACTAAATTGAATCCCACCTTCGGATTTGTTCCCAGTTCATCACAAATCTTCTTTAGAGCTTCATCTTCTGCTTGATGCAATTTAATTTCTTCGAGTAAGGTCGGTTGGACCATCACTGTTGCCATTAAAGCTTCTTGTCCTTGTAGTACTAAGTCCACTCCCATTTTATCCAATTCAATCATCAATTCCTTTCTCCCTGTAACTAAACTTGCCAAAATCCCTGCACTTTTCCGACTAAGCGCATCTGCAACTGTATTGGCTTTACCAGGATGATAATGAATTTGTAGATCATAATCTTTAAGCAACTCTAGCCACCTTCGCTGTCGCATATTCAGCTCTTTTTGGGTGAAGAGATACTTGAGACTCTTGTGGTCCGTATAGACTTCACAGGTTGTACCATAAAGATAGTGTCGCCATATTTTTAAAGCAAACACTACTGCTGCCAGCTCAAGGTCGTGCGTAGGATAGTTTTTCTCATGGGGTTTCAATTGCCGAGAAGCATAAGCAATAACTCTTCCGTTTTGCATCAATACACAACCAAGCCCTTTGTGTGAAGCATCACTGTAAATTACAAATCCCTCTGTCCCGGATGGTAAGGCCAAAACGGGTGCTGTTGTCAACTTTGTCTTTAATTCCTGAAAAGCAGACTCTCGTTCCTCTGACCAGTCGAATGCAATTCCCTTTCGGGTCAATTGTGTAAGAGGCACAGCAATTTTGGAAAAATCTTGAACGAATCTCCGGTAATAACCTGCCAGTCCCATAAAACTGCGCACTTCAGTTACATTGGTCGGGGTTGGCCAGTTTACGATGGCCTCAATCTTGCTCGGATCAACGGAAACTCCCTCTTTAGTGATAACATGTCCCAAAAATGTCACCTCTGATAGCCAAAATTCACATTTCTTCAGTTTTCCATACAATTTCTTTTCCCGGAGGGTTTGGAGGATTAAACGAAGATGATTCTCATGAGCTTCCATATTTTTTGAATAAATGAGGATATCATCAATGAAAACCACCACAAACTCATCCAAATAAGGCTTGAAAATACGGTTCATCAAATCCATGAAAGCTGCCGGCGCGTTAGTGACTCCAAATGGCATAACCAAAAATTCATAGTGGCCGTACCGGGTCCGAAAAGCTGTTTTCTCAACATCTTCAGCCTTGACCTTTAGTTGATGGTATCCAGACCGTAGATCAATTTTGGAGAAGACTTGAGCCCCCTGAAGCTGGTCAAATAAATCATCAATTCTCGGTAGCGGGTACTTATTCTTAATTGTGACTTTATTAAGCTCTCGGTAATCAATGCAAAGCCGGAGTGTTCCATCTTTCTTCTTTACAAATAACACTGGGGCACCCCACGGAGATACACTCGGACGGATGAATCCCTTGTCTAATAAATCCTGCAACTGCATTTTCAGTTCTTTCATTTCAACCGGCGACATTCTATAGGGAGTTTTTGAAATGGGTTGAGTGCCTAGTACCACTTCAACAGTAAACTCAATTTCACGGTCTATTAACTGCCCTGGCAGTTCTTCAGGAAAGACGTCCGAAAAATCACAAACAACTGGAATTGCATCAATAGTTTTATTCTCTGCTGGCCTTCCCAGAACACTACATAAATACCCCTGACATCCTTTCTGAATCAATTTGCAAGCCTTAGCTGCAGAGATTACATATGGTGGTGATGTCACTTCTTGACCTTGGAAAATAGTCTCTGATTGACCCGGAAGATGAAATTTAATTTGTTTTGCTAGGCAGTCTATAGTAGCCCCGTATTCACCCAACCAATCCATCCCCAAAATAATATCAAATGAAGTCATATCAAGGGGAACTAAGTTAGCATATACACAGACATCTCCAATGAGAATTTCACATGTAGGATAAACAGAAGTACAAATCAAAGAAGTCCCCATAGGTGATGTAACACACAACGCATAGGCTAATTCTACTTCAGGTTTTTCTAAGTTCTTTGCAAATTGTTTTGACACAAAAGAACAGGTAGAGCCAGAATCAAACAAAACATAAGCAGAATGGCCATAAACCATAAATGTACCTGACACCACGGTTGTTGCATTCTGTACATTTCCTGGAACCAACGCAAATACCCTACCCTGCCTCATGGCATCCTTACCATTGGTCGGTTTAACAGTTGATTTGGCACTTGGAGTCGGTGTAGACCCAACTGAACTTGTGGCAGTCTTACTACCGGGTTGTTGATTCCTTTGTGGACAGTCCCTAATCAGATGTCCTGTTTTACCGCACCGAAAACATGCTCCAGTCAACCGATGACAAACCCCACGATGCTGCAACCCACATTCTAGACACACAGGAGTTGAATTCTGAGAAGCTGTATTGGAAAAGTTTCCTGAATTCTGCTTTTTGTTTGGTGAAGTGGTCGATCCCTTAGACCACTGAGTATTTTGCCTCTTCCCCTTCCATTCAGAAATCCGAGTCTGAGTAGCCAAATTTCCTTCTGCGATAACAGCCCGCTCCAAAACATCAACATACGTCGGTAACTTCAACACATTGATCCGATCCTGAATGGCATTCCTCAATCCTCCCTCGAATTTCCGCGCCTTTTTGTACTCCGTGTCTACCATGTGAGGTGCGAACCGGGCCAGTTCTGCAAACTGGGCTTCATACTCAGCTACAGTTTTATTTCCTTGTCTCAATGTTTCAAACTCCGTTACTTTCTTGTCTCGCATACTCTGGGGAAAATATTTGTCATAGAATAACACTAAGAACCTGTCCCAAGTCAACTCAGGGTGCATTGTTCTGGTAAGCATCCACCACCTCCGCGCCTCTTCTTCAAGCGTGAAAGCGGCAAGCTGCACTTTCTGAACTCCAGTACAAGGAAAGACTTCGAATAGTTTCTCTATCCCTAACACCCATGCCTCCGCCTTCATTGGTTCAATCCCCCCTTTAAACGAAGGTGGTTTCATCTTTTTAAACTCCCTTGTCAGTGTAATCGTGCGGTCCTCGGCATGAATGTCTTGCATTGCAGGTGGAGGTACCGGTGGGGGTGGTGGCTGAGGCTGTTGTGGCCGTCGTTGTTGTTGCCGTAAAGTTTCAGCCATATCTCTCATCATTCTTTCCATTCTATCCAACCGCACTGAGGTAGCATCCTCTGGCTCGTCAGCCCTTGTTCTCACCATAGTCTACAAAACAAATCATGCCAACATACACAAAAGTATACAAAATGCAATCATCAGCATTAGTGTTAACAAAATCATATCACGTTGCTATCAATTCTTTCCTTTTTTTTTTTTCTTTATGATGCCTACTACTTCCTAGACACCCTAACGCTCAATGGATCAGTGTGTGAGATAGCAACTCGTGCTCTGATACCACTTGTCACGCCCCAAACCTGCCCCCTATAGGTTCGGGCATGACCTTAACAAAACAGACAGAATAGCCTATGTGGTATAACCTTTGGGGGCCTGAACGGAAGCACTGTAATTTTAATTAATAAAGAACAGACGCATCCATTGAGCAACTACCAAAAACCAGGATCAACTTAACATTTAACATAACGTACCATGCACACAAAATGAGGTTACAAAAACTTTTACAAATCAGCCTAGGTCTTAGGCATACAAAACAATAGATACAACGTCCCTGACCAGAATGTGAATACCAAAATTACATGTATAAAGCCAACTGGTCTAATATGCAAGGGTTTCTTCCAGTGCCTGGTTAAGCTTAAGCTGGCAAAAATGCATGAAGCATGCTAGATCGGCTCCCCAAGCTGGTTCCTACAGAATCAGACAATTTACAGAATGAGACAATCTCAGTGAATAATAGTACGCAGTAATAAAATCACAATGTACAATAGCATATGTACCCAAAATCAAATACTGAGATAACAGATTGACCCATTGGTCCAGGTAGCCTTGCGGCACAGATAGCCTTTCGGCACAGATAGCCTTTCGGCTCAGGTAGCCTTGCGGCACAACAGGTAGCCTTACGGCACAACAGGTAGCCTTACGGCACAACAGGTAGCCTTTCGGCACAACAGGTAGCCTTTCGGCACAACAGATAGCCTTACGGCACAACAGGTAGCCTTTCGGCACAACAGACATATAGATACAGTTCTTACTTTTCATTCCCAGATTAGTACATAATTACAATTATGTCTTACAGAACAGATACATAAATGTATGTATAATGCACCATTACTCACAGTGTTGTGGTGGCGTATGAGTTCCTTCTGGAGTGTGCCCTGCACACAACATAGCTAATAAATTAGTATTCTTTTCTTTAGAAATCGTTTCATATGCCTCCACACTTTTATAAAGT
The DNA here is from genome assembly GCA_022316695.1 of Camellia oleifera. Classification (NCBI taxonomy): domain Eukaryota; kingdom Viridiplantae; phylum Streptophyta; class Magnoliopsida; order Ericales; family Theaceae; genus Camellia; species Camellia oleifera. Next base: position 6,528,919 of record CM039305.1, read on the forward strand.
TATAATCTTTTAAAACCCATCAGAAAAGAATATTCTAATAACACCAAAGAGTCCAGCATGAAGAACAGAACAAAACATATTTTCCTGGCTGAACAGTCCTACGCTCGAGCGGACAGTGTAATGCTGCCAAAAATACTGGATGGTTGATTTCTCCGCTCGAGCGCACCTTTCCACGCTCGAGCGGACAGTGTAGTTTTTCAGAAACTTCTGGGAGGTGCATTTCTACGCTCGAGCGGCCCTGACCCCCGCTCGAGCGGACGACTGGGCAGATTCAGGGCAGCTCGATTCCAAGACAAGGTTTCATCATTCAAGCTCAATTTTCATGAAATCAAGGGTCAAATTCATGCAATACACTCACTTAATAATCCCCAAACATGAATCTAAGCTTAATTATACCAATGGAAACCAAGTTAGGAGTTTTGTCACGTCAACACTTCCACAAATTCAATCTAACTTCACCTTCTTCAAACATATTGCATGATTTCAACATATATACATGGATTGATGCTATAATTCAAAGATTTAGGTATATCTTTATTCAATACTCAATTTATTGCCAACATGTTCAAATGGTAAGAAACCCTAGTGAATCAAACATGGATTATCCATCAATCATACAACCATGAGCTAAGATTCTTGGAGATTAAGCTAGAATTCAATTACCTTTGAATAAATCACCCAAATCAACAAGTTGAGTAGCCTCCTTAATGACCCACGAATTTCCCCCAATTTCTCTCCTCCTTTCTCTCTTTTTCCTTCTCTCAAAAGTGACCCACGTTTTTTTATCAAGTTCCACAACTTAGACATCATATAACTATATATATATAAGTGCATAAAAGACAAAAACGAATCGCTTTATGGTGCCGAAATGAAAATTCTACAGAAAATCCCATTATAGCTTAAAAATCATGTAGATTCCAAATACCAAATCAATTTCTGCAAATTAAATCTCTAAGGTGCTCAATTTCGGATTTAAGTAATTCAAATGTGACAGATAGAGTTTTAATTCAACAGATGGAAATTCATTTTGCTAAGTCTCATGCACTGTTACTACATTTTCACATAGGTTTCCACAATAAACATTCAAAAACATCAAACAGGCGATTGAAAAGATAACAGAATCAGATACGAGGGTCGGGGTGTTACAGTTCTGATGGCCGGTGGACATCCGGTGGTCTCCCACAGTGGTCTTTGAGCCTCCTACACCTTTTCTTGGGTTATATGTATGGTTCAGAGCCTTCTTTGCCCAAAACAGTGCAAAACAGTGCATTCCCGACGCTCAACCGGCTTCTGTTTTGGCCTTGGATCGTGTCTTCTGTGCGTGGCACTCGAATTCGTGCAAGGTGTATCCTTCCGTATCCTTTTGGCCCTTACAAGACTCAAAAGTTGCCCTATGTGCATCGCATTTCAATCGCACTGTTTTGTGCATCGCGTTTTAATCGCACTGTCTTGTGCATTGCATTTCAATCGCATTGTGTTGTTCGTACGGTCTGGCGAGACCTTAAACACGCACGGTCTAGGAGACCTTAAATCCTTGGGAAGTGCAAGACCTTCACTCGCGTTGTCTAAACGCACCGCGCCATTTTGCGCATCTCATTGCATTTGGCATGCATTCCATCGCGCGATCTTGCGTATCGCACTGTCTTGTGCATTGCATTTCAATCGCATTGTGTTGCACGTACGATCTGGCGAGACCTTAAACACGCACGGTCTAGGAGACCTTAAATCCTTGGGAGGTGCAAGACCTTCACTCGCGTTGTCTAAACGCACCGCGTCGTTTTACGCATCTCATTGCATTTGGCATGCATTCCATCGCGCGATCTTGCGTATCGCATTGTCTTATGCATCGCATCTCAAATTCATGCATTGCCCCAAAATGGGTCCGGCGGGACCAAAAACACGTACGGTTTGGCGAGATCTAAAACACGCACGGTCTAGGAGACCTTAAATCCTTGAAAGATGCAAGACCTTCGGTGCATTGGTGTGCACGGTTCATTTGCATTGTCATGCATTTCAAAAGCCGCGCATTGTCGCGCATTTCGAGATTATACATCTTCATGCATTCTCATGCATCATGCATTCTCATGCATCTAAATCCGCGCGTTGTCGCGCATCGAATTATCATGCATTGTCATGCATCTCGAGTAAACTTGCCTTGTCGCGCACACCAACATCATGCATCATTTGCATTCCAAAAAACAAACAAAACAAAAACATGCATTGTCATGCATACATTTTGCATTCTGGTCTAGGAGACCTTAAATCCTCTGAAGGTGCGATTCCTTTGGTGTTTGTCGTGCCCAAACGACTTTCGGTGGTCTGGTAAAGCCATCTGCCCGTGTATGCTGTGAGTTCCTAGAAGACTGACTGGGACGGTAAAAACTAGAGTTCGAATGACTTATGCCTAGAACGCAAAGGTTCGGGAGTTCCGAGACTAAAGTCTGGTTTAAATACCTAGGGGGTGTACCATCGGCTTGAAATCTATATGGAAGCCCCATAGGTTGAGGCAGCATGTCTGCGCCTCATTCTAGATACTGAACCAACCTAGTATATCGCCCTGTTGGTAAGATAGGGAAAGCTGCAAATATAGCCGTTGCATCCATTATAAGTAGTGCATCATCATCCATATTGCATTGTAGTTTGCATGCATTCACTGCATCACCTTCCATCTATGGCTTGCGCCTTTCCATGTCGAGCTTGGTCTGGTATGTGCCCATATTTCTCGTGTCAAAGCATAGTTCAGTGGACCATTCTATGTTAGCCGCGGCTAGTTTGTGTACATGCCTTTCCTAGGCAAGATTTGGTTTGGCCCGCGTGCCATATCCATTGTATCCATTTCCATCCCATTGCATATTTGTAGATATTGCATTGTAGATTGCATGCATTCACTGCATCACTTTCCATCTATGGCTTGCGCCTTTCCATGTTGAGCTTGGTCTGGTATGTGCCCTTACTTTTCACGTTGAAGCACAGTTCTGCATGTGTACGCGCCTATTCCACGCTGGTATGTTGGTTTGAGGGTTGCGGCACCTTTTCTGTGTTAGACATGGCTCGTATGCGTACATGCCTTTTCTAGGCAAGATTTGGCTTGGTTGCATGCCATAACCATTGTATATATTACATTGTAGTGTAATTTTTGCATCCGGCACTAGGATCATTATCCATTCCCCAGCGGGTCGTCACCCCACTTGTGTCAATCCACCAAATACTCGTTCTTGTATCCGTCTACATTACTCATAGTTCAGTAGACCATTCTATGGTAGACGGACTTGTTACCTCCATCAACCTATTTGACATTTGTGTGGTTTCGAACCGCTCATGATTGGATCATGATTCAATTGCTTTGCATGTAGTTTGCATTGTTTTAATTGCATTGCATTTTTATTTGCATTGTTTATACACTGTTTTGTATATATTGCATATCATTTTGCATTCATTCTTGTATTGTCATGCATGTTGCTAACAATATCATACCTGTTAAGTTGTTTTCTTTGCAGGCACGATATTGTATGTACGGTTCATTTACCGCTGGTGGAACCAGAAAAACAGGACAGGTATTGTATCCTCTGCGTGAGACGTATCGAGAATTGCATAATTCTCTTACATCCTTTCTGCATTGTAGTGTAGCTTGGTGTATGCTAGCTTAAAACTGTTGCATGTGTGCTTTGTTACAGCTTCTCTTTGCATGATCATAAGTTATACTCGGCTTCTTGCATTTTTAGTTGCATTTTGCCCCTGCCTTCGGCCGCATACCTTGTTTGTCTTGCATGTTTGTCCAAGTCTTCGGCCTTTTCAAAAATGGGTCGTCTCTGGGCTTTGACATTCACTCCCGTCATTGTTATGACTTTCGAGTTCTATCAAAGAGGGGCAACTGTAGACACCCCATTTTTGACCGTCCTCAAGACTTGGACGTCACCGTTTGAACACCCGGTGATCATCCATGTTTGTGTTCGTTTGGAGTTCCCGGAGGTCTCGGCTACGCGCCTTGCCTCAAGATCTCCGAACTCGACTGTTTAGTGTCTGGTTTTGCACCAAACACTTGTCTTTTGCCTTGAAGGGGTAGGGAATGCCTTGTGAGGCATCCCTACACATCACCGGCCATGGCTAGAGGCCACCGGCTGGTGTTTTGTTGCCACCGGCAATGTATATTTCCGGTCGGCATTCTTTGTTGCCGGTCGGCAGTCCATTTTGTCAAAATGGCAATTTTGAGCAGCCGACTACTGTTCAACTGCTTTTGCAGATATTTTAAGACAGCTGTGTGACACTTTGTTCCCCTCCATACACGTGTATGGAGGGATGGCCTTCTTGTAAGCTTATTGAACAAGCTTTACAAGATTGGTTGCCTATAAGAGAAGGGGTCCTCTCTTGGCATTAGGGTTGGAGATTTTTGTGAGAAAAACACAGAGGAGAGCTCTGGTTCTAGGGTTAGAAAGTTGTAGCTATTCTATCTCTCTTTTTCTCTCTTTTGTGTTCTAGGTGTAATTATCCATACTATTGCACACAAACACATAGTCTTTCACCTTTTCTTGGTTCTTGAGGGACCTGAGGCTTGTTCTTGCTGTTCTTGGCTGGATTTGAGCTCAAGGAGGCAACAAAGTCATCTTTTGTGAAGAGGTCTACAAGAGTGAGACACTAGTCCCTTTTTACCCCATTTTTGCACACTACTTTTGCCTATCTTAGAACTGTTTTTGTGCTTAGTGTATAATACAAAAAAGTTCTTTTTTTAACCCCTCTTGATTGTTGGTTAAGAGTGTTTTGTGGTTTGGAGGAGTTTGACCCCTCTTAAGCCTTGAGAGGCCTCATTTTGTGCTTTTTTTGGTGAGCTCCGAGACTTTGGTGTTTGGGCCTCTTCACCACTGAAATCTTGAGGGATTTCAGTGGTGAGGATGGTGCTTTGAAGTCTCAAGAAGGAGAGGGTCACCCCCTCTCCTTGTTGTCCTTGAAAAGGACCATTTTTGGCCTCTTGAGAGAGTACCATGTTTGAGGGTTTGTTGATCATGCCTTGGCTGTTTTTCATGCTCATATTGCCATAATATAACATTGTTTTAAGTTGGTTTTGGTACACCATGTATGCTTAGCATACCTACCTTGTAATGCCATGTTTAGGCCTTAACATGTTTTAGGTTGTAACTCTTATTCAAGCATGTTTTAGGATTAGCCTCGTAAAGGTTTTGTGCTTATTTTGTCATGTTTTAGGTCTGTCCTTAGCTATTTGGGTCGATCTTGACATGCTTAGTATGGCTCCTTTGCATTTTGGTTTGTTGGCCTTAAGTATGTAAGTGTGTAGCATGCCATTCTTGCATGGATTTAGTGGGTTGGGATCATCTTTCATGCTATTTCAGTCCCTTAGACATGCTTGTATGCTTGCCTTGGACACCTCTTTGATGCTTCAAAAGCTTGTGTTGTATGCTCCATGTTTTGGCCATTATGCATGCTTTTGAATTTGCGCCACTTAGATGCCATCTAAGGGTGCCTTTTGCATGGTCTAGGTCTGCCTTGAACCTGTTTTAAGCCTTCTTTGCCTTATGAGGTTTGGTTGGCTTAGCCATGGTTTAAGCCTCCTTGACTTGCTTCAAGTACTTGGACCATTTGCATGCTAGTGTTTGTCTTGTTTAAGTTGGTTTGGCACCTCTTATAGCATGATTTTCAGAGCTTCATTTGCATGCCATTTATCCATGTTAGGCCTCTTTTGAATGTGTTTAAAAGTTGCCTTTATATGCTTAAGTGTTGGACCATACTTGCATGCATGTGTGTATGTATTTTAGACCTCATTTCCATGGATTCGGCCACCGTTTTAGGCCTTTTAGAGCTGCCTAAATCATGTTTAAGTTTGTCCCTTCATTGGTTGCATATGCTCCTTGTGTGTTGTACCATATTGGTGAGTTGTTGCATGTTAGAACTTGCATGATTGAATGAAGTCACATGCTTGTTTGCATGCTTGAACATCCACATTGCATCTTGCATGCTTGTTGGTTAACATTGATAGTTCATGTCTTGTATGCTTGTTAGCTTGTATGCTTATTTGCATTATCCACGTTGCATGCTAGCTAACATGCCTAGGATTGCATTGCATCAATGTGCATGCTTGGCCTCTTGAAGTGAGTGTGATAGAGGTTGGCCCTTTTATATGATTATGTACATTGCATTAATTTGAAATTGAAATGTGCACACTTGGTTTTTGGGCCATCATGCATTGAAATGCTTGATTGGTGGTCCGAGAACCAAGGATCATGTCCCTTTGAGTCATGCACATGATAAGGGATAAGGTTGGTGCACACATGGCTTGAATTACATTGCCATGCAAGTTCTGTCCTCTACTGCTGTAAGTTGCAGGTTCTGCAGGCATTTTTGGCCGACCGGCAACATATAGTGCCGACCGGCCATCCATTGGTGGCCGATGGATGCATCTTGTGCCGATGACCACACCCCACTGCCGGTGGTAATTCTACTCAGCCGGTGGTGTTCCCCAGTGTCCAGGGAAGCAATCCTGAGATTTTGGCAGTCCTCAGAGGAGCAGAGCAGGGAAAACAGAGGCAGTCTATGCATGGCAGTGCGCTTCCGAGCAGGACCCGAGCATGCATTGCATTCAGGCTCTCCTCCCGAGGCGGTTTACTGTTTTTCCTAGCTTAGTTAGCTTGTTAACTACTTAGGCAATTTGTAATAATTAATTAGCTCGTAGTTAATTAATTTGTATTATTCTTTTGGTCCCTCCGAGCGAGGGCAAATCTGTAATAAGTGTGGATGCATGTGTGTGCGTGTCTTCCAACCCCCACTTCTTTCTTCCCTTTTATTTACCCGCTTATGATGGTAGATTAGGGCATGTTTAAATTAGCATACCTTATGCTATGCATGCGTGCATCCATTTGTCTTGCATGCACCGGGCTCGGCGCATCATGCTAACTGCATTAGTACTTCAATTCCAAATTGAATACGTGCATCAATTAATTGCATTTCACATGCCATGTTTAGGTCAGCCGAGCCTACTCTAATTGCATCATGTATGTGTTGCATTAGTCAAACTTAACATGAACTAGGACCATGCATGTTTGCTAACTAGTTTATTGTTTTGGCACGGAGTACGATGTAAGTATTTTCATGCTTTAGCATCTCGCATGAGTGTGAATGTTAACATAACAATATCCTTACCATGCGGCTAAGTGCTTATATGAGATAAATTGTTTGATTGCCTATGGGTGAAGGTTGGATTGTTTGAGTTGGAAAAAACTCGTTGAAATCCGTGTTTTAGCCTACTTGCGAGTAGCAAATTCCAAAATATTTTTTTAAAAGACAAACGGATATGCAATGCTTATTTCCAAATTAGGCAATCTAGTCTATACTTGTTTGCTGTGTGCATAACATAGTGATTCTAGGCTAATAACTGGAATAAGAACACATAACGTTTTCAAAATCAGATATCATGGTTAGTAGAGGCCGGTCTACGGACCGGGCGAGAGGGGGTGCTCACAGCTGACCTTCCCCGATCGTACCCAAGTTCCCGAGCCGAGGCAACTTTGGTGATGACGGATACGTGGCCTTTGGCACCGAGTCAGGGTTTTCTGAATTTCCCAAAATAAAATATTTAGGTGGCGACTCTGTATCTGGCAAAGCAGTCCATGTTTGGCACTTCTTTTCAAAAATCTGTTTCTCAAAACGATTTGCCGGATTTGGACTCTTTGGTTCAGATTAAGAACCAACACAAGAGGGAGTCCGAACTATAGAATGAAGCCCAAGGGCGCGTCTACAGGTGTACTAATGGGGGATAATCCTAATAGATGGCAAATGTCAAGAATAGTAGGAGCCATCATCCCACATCTGAATTAAAAGAAATTAAAGACAGGATTGCAAAAACATAGGGCAGCAGGAATTAGGAAAGGGTCTTCTGAGATAGTTAACCTGGATAATCGAAGGGCATTGAGAAGGCAGAGCTCTTGAAGGTCCAGAGTCCTAGCAGGGACAACCCGGTCATACCATTCTTGCCACTTCGGTCTCACCGTGGGCCAACATCGGTGGGGGCGGTTCATCCTCCAGTTCCTCCAGTCAAGACTACCTTCGTAAATGAGACATTGGTGTTCCAGACATGGGTATAGAGCTGGAAGCTCAGTAAGAATCTCCTTGAATATGGGCCCAAGCACGTAGTCTTGCTGCACATGGCGACAAGGGATGAAGATGCGTCCATCGATAGCACTTTTCTCTCCAGCTTTGTACTTCTCACATTCTGCATCAATGATCCTTTTCAGGGCTACAGATAGGCTCGCACGCTTTACAACTGGCACTTTCAATGAAGAAGAAGCCATTGATAGTGCACTCTTTCAGAAGGTGAAGCTGAGAAAGGGAGTAGAGAGAAGTGGAAGATCGGCAGAGGTAAAGGGTTTGTATGTTGAGCAAGCAAATGATTTCAGAACACGAAATAAAAGGGTTTTAAAAGCCTTTGTGTCTGGGAGATATATAGCGCTTGATTCGTTAAGTACTAAAAGTACGAATACGAAGAGTTTCCTTCAATATTGATAGTTTTTGGAGGGAAAACACATCCCGGATGTTGATGCCAGCTTCGAAGTAAAGTATTTGGCTTCGAAACTAGATTTTAGCGCCAAAAGTCAAATAACAACGGCTTCGAAATAGAGAGGTCGGCTTTGAAGCACATTCCATACTTAAAAATGTAAGAACACTCAAGTATTTGTTTACTTCAAAGAGATCAAAGACCTGTAGTAGGTTTATTAATGAAAGTATTATCCTTCGAGGCAAAGCTTGAGGCCCCTTAAGGATGAAAATTGGTGTTCGAAACATCAAAACCAATAGTTGGTTTATATATACACAGAGAGAATTGTCTTTTCAGATTAAAACAGTGCAGCCCCAAAAGCAGTTTTCATATTGTTGTAAGTATGGACTGTTGTTCGAAGCAAAAATAGTCAGTACTAACCATGACTATTTTGGTTATGATTAAAACAGGCTTTAAGGGGAAATATTGTTAAATTCGAAGCACTAATTCTAAACAAAAATCAACAAAAGTTGGTAACCATAGTCCATAAGTTGGAAAATTCATTCCAGCATTCTTATTGGAATTAATTGGATCTGTATTCAAAGGATAAGATTGTTAAATTCGAAGCACTGATTCTAAATGAAAATCAGCAAAATTGTCAATTTTATTCCAAAAGTTGGAAAAATTCGTGTTGGTTTTTAGTGTTTTAACAATTTTATCCAGTTTCGAATGATGAGTTTGTTCAGAAAGAAGTTCTAAAATTGCTTTTAAAGATGAATAAAGGCAAAAATCAAATAATGCCAGACAGTCCTAGTTGTATTAAAGTAAAAGCAACTACATTGAATGATCCTCTTTGGGTACAAGTTTAAGCTCATAGAAATAAGGAATAGAATAAATAACAAGATCATGAAATGTTGTCCAACTATGGTCAATGAATTTCTTTTCTTTCTTTATTCTATCCTCCATTTCTTCCAAGATTGGCTGCTAAAGTTGATGTGCTCTCACTTGATAAAAGAGCTCTTTAGCCTTTATTTCGAATGCTGCTTCTTTCAATCCTCGCTCCAATTCACCCATATCCATGTCATCCCTGTACGCAGAGTCTTTATTCTGGAAGTCATCGAATTTCTCGATCAGTCTCTCTGCTTCGTACTGGGCATGAACTTGAAGGGATGAGAGTTGGTCCAAAGATTGTGCGGTTGCCATAGCAGTCCAATGCCAGTGAAGGAGTAATGGGAGTTGGTCCAGAAACATGTGGAGTTCTGCTTGAGCGATGGGGCTGAAGACCTGACCCTGAGTTAAAATATCACAAGCCCATCGAAAGTTCTTGAGAGAAACATCGTCCTCAAGAACGTCGAAAGGCAAGTGAAAGAAGGCTGCAAGCAAAAACTGGGCTTGTTTTCGCTCAGCTGGGGTAGGGGAAGGTGGAGGCGTGTAAGGAAGAAAGACCTTATCCGCAGAAAGGGCAAGCCCCAGTCTCTCTGTCCAGCAAGGAGTGGGCGGAGGAGAAGGTGTGGATGCTTTTATTTCAGGAGATGGAGAAGAAGGTGTGGATGCTTCTATTTCAGGAGATGGCGCAAGAGCAGAAGGAACAAAGGCATTAATATAATCGAGCCAATCGGAAGAGCAGAGCTTCGCCTTCTTGGCTAAAGATGATGGATTGTGCCCTTGGGCCTCTTCTAGGCGTCGGGCGGCAGACACTATCCTTGTAAGCATGGAGGATGTATACCATGCTATGAGTAAATTGTCCTCCAAATTGCGTCGACGGTCGATGGGCACATAAGGATAAACTACCGAACTTTGAGCATCAGAAGGGAAATCTAAAGGGTCAGTGAACTCAACGAAATGGTGGTTAATTCGCTCCCTTAAGTCACAGGCCTCAGATTCCAACTAGCCAGAAGCCCCGGAACCCTCAAAGGTAGAAGAAGCCACATCTCTATCCCATGCAGAAGATTGTGAAGAAGAGCCTTCTATGTCCATAATCTGCAACTTTCTGAATCAAAGGATTGAGAGCAATATGTTCATAGTCCAAGGATTGGCAATCTGTGAAAGCTTCCATGATTTAAATATAGAAAAGTGAGTAAAGGTGGCTAATAAAGGAAGGAGTTTCCTTCGAGGAGAAACAGCACCATTAGATGACTCTTCATGTGCTTGATCAATAGAGAAGAAGGTTGATTTGGCCATAAAAGAGATATCAGTCCGTTCGATTACTAAGGTGGTGGGGATGTTCAAAAGGTTGGAATGAAATCAATGCAAGTGATCATCAATGGATGACGGTTGTGTTTCTAAAATACAAAGCCCATGCACGACTTCGATCCACTAATATCACTAAGTATTGGGTATATTAGTGCGAGGGATAATGTTGGCTACATATTTTGTATAAGCCAATTACAATTCAACATGTGGCGGAGTAAGGGCAATACAGGAAGAATATTTAAATCTTTGATCCTGATCGTACACATGGCAGTTAGCATTGGTTATTACGAAATCTGAGTAGTAGTGAATCAACAAAGAGATGCAAGGTGACGTGGCTTCAACGGTTACTCATATTCAAATTCAAATATAAGAGGGAAGCCTAACTGCAAGTGATGGCGTAGCGGAACTACTTATAAGAGAACATGATCAGCAATCATAGAGGAGCAGTTCGACGGTTTGAAGTGCAATGCGATGGTCATCCTTGAGGAGTATAAATAGCAGAGAAGGCCCTAGAAAAGACCCCCATACTCAAATCCAAAAAACCAGTTTTACTTTACTTATTTTTCTTTCCAGTTTTACATTTCCAGTCTTACATTTCCTGTTCTTTACATTCCTGCACTTTAAATTCCTGCACTGCACTTCGATTCATAGGAGTAGTTTCAAGTAAATTGTCGCTGTAAACCTCTACGAGGCTGAGTTTGGATCATTATAAGTTTTTCATTTTAATGAAATACTTCAATTGTGCTTCATTTGATTGTTATCTTGCTTAATTCTCCTAAATCAAGCCACCAGTAAAAGTCCTCTTCATTGAGGCTGAAAGAACTAAAACACAATCGTCTGATAATTGGTTGACAATTAAAATTTCTGTAAGGACTGATTGATCCTTGCTGGCATGCTCGTAATTACAAAAATAATCTTTGAAAGCCAAAAAGCCAACAATGTTATAATTATTTTGAATTATTTATATTGAAACGTAATTTTTCTTTTAAAAAGTAATGAAAACCATATAAAAATAACAAGTTCTAATGAAATATTTTAGTGATATATAGTGACTTTCATTTTAAAAGGTACTTCAAAAATTAAGTATTTCATATATTCAAATTTAATATGATATGACCAAATCTTAGCCACATATTTAATTTGCAAAGTAATTTTTTTGAGTTTTTTGCTTCAATTCACCTGTCTTTGTGAATCATTCCAAACTTGTGTTGGGCATATATGTATATACAAGGGCCCTAGGACCAAAAAAGTCCTAGTTGTTGGTGCAAATTTAGTAAATGTGATGGAGGGGGACAAAATAAAAAATAATTAGTATTGTTTCAAGACGTGTTACAATGTCACTTTTCTTAAGACAATATTCGTCTCCACCAATTCTATCAATTATGGTGTTCACCGAGCTACCCGTGAATCCGTCTCCATGATACAATGAACCCCAATTTAAAGATTGATATCTAACTGCTTTATGCACGAACGAAATCCTATTCCAAATGCTTTTAGATTTTTTTAATCCGCCAAGTATAGAGGAAAATAATAATATAAATGTTAAAGAGAAATTCCATAGATTTCATATGAATGATTTCTATCCAATTTTCAACCCACTTTGCCTTTATATAGGCATGGGTTTGTCTTCTTTAGACCAAAGGTCGTGTCCTGTAAATTCAAAAGTGAAACCCTTTAAACCAAGACTCATGTCTTTTGGTTTAGATTTAATGGTTAGACCTCATGATTTAAATCTAATAGACACACCTTTTTGTTTAACCTTTTTGTTTAAACTTAATGATTACACCCTTTGATTTAAATGCAAAAATCACATTTTTTTAATAATTCATATAACTATATTACACATTTAAATGTATATAAATATATTATAAAAATGTTCCAACAATAGTCAATAGGTACGAATCTGTACTGGGTGGTGATCCATCCACTACCCAAACCAAAACCCGATTTTGTCTGCAACAAAAAAATAAAAAATAAAATAAAATAAAAAATAATATCAATGGCTTCACCATTAAACGCCACCATTTTTTACTTGAAATGGAGCAAAACACCAAAACATGAAAACGATGGAGGAATCTTTATTTGATCAGGAAATCGAATTTTAGTAATTCAAAACTGTTTAGGTCATCGAAAAAGCATAGTAAAAGAAAAATAAAAAATAAAAAGGTGAAAAGTATATTTTACAGAGCAAAATTTATATTTTATACAATTCTTCCTATTATTTTCATTTTTCTTCACAATTTTTTTTTAACTTAAAATTTAAACACAACTTAAGTGATTGATGAGCGGATTAAAGATCTAATTGTGAGTTCCCATTGTATTACTCTTTTAAGTGGATGAGGGCATGTGAATGGTAGCCCACAATTGGGACCATTTTCATGCAACTTGAGGAACACAAGAGGTACAAAACCATGTGCCCCCCTAGACAATTAATCCATATGAGACCTTGATAGAATAGTAGTTGCATATGCATGGGATTCAATATTTCATGCATATATATCTCTCTTTGATAGCCATTGACACTTTGATAGCTATGAACAAGTTGATTCAACTCCATGTGCTTGTGAATAAAGGCTAGGAAACAATCAAGACATGAATTTTGGAAAATTTTAGGGTGCACAAATTGAATTGATAACTACATCATCAAGTTATAATCATCATAAAATTGTTTAATGGTCTCTTTGACTTAAAAACACAATTATTTAACTTCTTTATAGAGATCAAAATTAATTAGAATAATGCTATATAAAAATGAATTTCTAAACATAAAAATAAGTAGAACCTATATTTAAGACATTGTTTTTGTGTTTACTGATAAGAAAAATTATTTTATTTATATAGTATTTTCTAATTAATTACAGCATTAGTCACACTTAAGTATGAAATGCCTACTTTCTCTACCACTAAATGTATGGCCTCACTCAAATTATGCGAGAACAAGTCTAGTAGTGGGACCCACAATTTCTTTTGCATATTTTTTAATTAAACTCTTCCGCCAATTTATAAAAATAAAAAATGCTTTGCAAGAAGGATTTTTCATGGTACTTTACACCATTTCATTTATGAGTTTGTGTAAGTGTTTTCCTTCGTTTATCCTCCAATATATTCTTATTTCAAATCAACCTAAAAAAACAAAAAAGGGGTGGATATTCTTTTTTAGAAATGACCTTAAAGGGGCCCCCATGAAGAACAGAGAGACAGTTTTTCAGAAAGTTTAGCTGGGAGGGCCCAGTTAACTTGTTTGCAGCATGATTTTGAAAGTCCAATACCTTGAAAGTAAGACAATGCCGTCCCATCTTTAAGTTAGCTGTATGGATTTGATACTTGGTCCAATTAAAGTTTAAACCCAACCAACTATTATCTTCTTTCATATTTTAAATTAATTAACATCAACTAATGAGAATTAAACAAATTCTTAAACCAATTGCCTCGAGCCATTTATCAAGTCAAGACCAATACACACATGCTAGCTTTTCATTAGTTTGTAATGTCACCTATACATGATGACATGATATATTCCACACTTATAATAATGAAAATTTTCTAATCACAAAGTTTCATCATTTTACGCAAATACTCTTTTGGTTATGTTCACACAATCTCACAAACTTTGGGTTTCCCATCTGAATTATCTACCTGCCATGCATTGCGTGATATACATTGTCTGCCTCTAAATAGATACACAAAGTTCATTAATTTTATTGTTTCAATTAATAAAATTCAAATAAAAATATCACATATAATTTTTTTCCAGTACCTCAACCATTAAGTCATTTAATCTATCACTTAGCCCACAAAAAAATTTGAAAATATTCTTATTGTTGAAGGCTTCCATTTTCAAAGGCTCTGGTCTCATTTTGATGTTTAAGCTTAAAATGTCCAAAAAACAATCTTGAATTGTTACTAATTTTCACAAAAGTCTACAGTAAAAGAGAAAGTACTAACTTAGTTCAGTTCAACTTCAACTTCATTTTCACAACAGAACTTACAGGCCCTGATAGTTTTTGGTGGGATAAGTGGGTCATTTCAAATGGACTTCTTCACAAACATTTTCGAGTGTTCTTATTTTTATTTATGTGATGAGATTTGAAAATAAAATAAAAATAAATCTATGCATCTACTTCACAATAACGAACTTTAAAGAGTTATTTCCAACAAAATGAAGAGAATACAAGTAACCCTACATTTTTAGTATTGATCAGAAAATGTAAAAAAATTCTTTTCTCTCTGCGAATCCCTTACCTAAGAGAATCATGTTGTATAACTCCATCTAAAACTATAAAATATAAATGTATAATATTAACTACCTAGTTTCCTTAGTTTTCCCTAATGCTTGAAGTCTATTTGGACACCATTATATTACAAGGTGTCTCACTATAATACTCAAGCTAGTTTGCTATAGTCAACTATATATAATAAGAGCGAGGCCTCGAATTTGCCTCGAAAGTATTTTTTTTTTCTTTTTTTGACTGTGTGTTATTTTTTTTGTTTATTTTATTTTTTTAAGGTGATTATTTGTAGAGATGTACCAAAAAAATTAAATATTTCGTACCAGCTCATCGTATAAAAATATATAAAATTAATAAATTGATCAGTCAATTTTTGATCAGTCCATTTTATCACTCAACCAGTCCAACCTAATTGATTGATCACTGCTGGTTAATTTGTTAATTCCATATAATTTTGTATGATGAGTTGGTGCGGAATGTCTAATTTTTTGGCACACCCCTACCTATGACTACCTTTAAAAAAAAAAAAAAATAACACAGCCCAATAAATAAAATAAAATAAAATAAAAATTTAATCAGTCAATTTTATCATTCAATCAGTCCAACCCAACTCACTTGCAAAATATCTAATTTTTTAGCACATCCCTATACATAAACTATCCTTGCAAAAAGAAAAGAAAAGAAAAGAAAAAAAAAAAAAAAAACCAAACTAACTATCTTAAATTAAAAGAAAAAAAAAATTTGGGATTCGAGGCAAATTCGAGGCCTCAGATTCGAGGCCTCAGGCATTTCCCATATAATAAACATCACATTTTGTAAATAACTTCCTTTTACATTAATGTATTGTTGAATCTCACGTAACATACATAAAACTAATGCATGTTATGATATAATCGTACTTTTTTTAAAAAATATTTTTAGCGCTAAAAGCAATGTTTATTAGAATATTGATCCATAAGTATTTTTTAAAATTTTGTACAAATTTTATATTCAGACAATGATTTGATTTTTTTGTAATATTTTTATTACAACTTCAAATATTTAGTGATAATTAAAAAAAAAAAGATTTGACAATTGTAATAAAATAAATCTTGAATTTTTAATTTTATCAATTTAAATTTTAATCTTTTGATCTATTTTCAATGTAAACTATATGTCTATTTTCACTAAATAAAGAACGAAAAAATAAGATTTAAAAAATATATTTTAGGTATTTTTATGTATACCTATATTGAGTTTAATAATTAAAATATATTTTTTTTATCAAATTTAGTTAACAAAAATTGAAAAATAATTTAGATTGAAAACAAATTAAAATATTAAAATTTAAATTGCTAAAAGTAAAAATTTATGATTTATTTTGTTAAAAGAGTCAAATTCTGAATTTATTATTTTTTAATTACCTCATACATTTATTATTGTCAATTACTACCGGAATTTGAAAAATGTGAATCCACATCATTTTTATTAAGTTTTAATCTTAAAAATTAATTTATATTTATTTTCTTTTTGTCATATAAAATTTAAAAAATGACAAACGAGTTTACTTTCTAAAATAATGATATGTAAACAAGTCGATTGGTATGAGAGGTGTATGAAAGGGTTTAAGAAAGTAGTTAGAAAATTCGAAGATCCTTGAAGAGCAACTTCGAATTCTCTAGAAGATGATGAGAGGCTTAAATTCTTCAATAGTCTCAACTCAAGAACACAAGAGTAAAGGAGATGATGGAGATAAGAGATTGGGTGAAGAAGAAGGCAAAGAGGCTAGAGAGAGAATAATGGCAAGGCTTTCCCATGGATCTCCCACTTTCACTCTCAAGGTTGATAATGGAGAAGGGAAATCAGTTCTTTCCCAAGAGTTAAATCTCCAAAATCCATCCCTTGTAAAGCTATGGGTGAGTGCTATTTATAGGCACCTCATGAAGTAGGATGGAGCCCATCACATGGGGAATATTCTCTCTAACTACCTTGTCCGATGAGGTGACCTCTCTGAGGATGAGAAAAACCCCGAAGAGGAGATCAACCCCTCGACGAACCCTTCTTCTTAGTCACACCTAACCAATGATCTCCAATCATCCCAATGGGTCAGGAGTAGTCCCAGAGGACGTCCTGCCGCAAAATATTGCCGAGTCTCATGGACCCCCCCGGAGTCGTGCCACCTCGACCCAGGTATAGGCTAGTTTAATCGAAGAGTGAATTTATCTCCACTCACCGTCCTCGGGATCGGGTCCTTTGTTCGAACTTCATTACGTCCATGGTTCTGATGCGTAGATCCCGGAAAGCTCCGAACCCGCAAGTGTTCTGGGACTCATTAACAGAGCGGCTTCTAGATTGCGTTTGAATCCATTCGAAGCCAATTGCTTCGGATCTCTAGATTCGTGGATCCGAATCCTTTCGAGTCCGAGTGCCTCGGATCTCTAGGATAGCTCAATACCCTTTCGAGTCCGGGTCCGAGTAAGTCTCTAAGTTCGTGGATCCGAACCCTTTCGAGGCTTAGTGCGATTTAGCCCGTTTGATGGCGATAAATCCGGGCCCACCAATCTTAGACTTGCGATAAATTCGGGCCCACTAATCTTGGGCTATAGGGCCTAATTAATTTAGTGGGCTCAAATTAGCTCCTCTTACATTTGCCCCTTGCGTGTACAAGAAATTTTAAATTCCTTGGACACGCATATTGTCACTTCTTCGGCCCTGCTTTGCATCACGTTCCAAAAAAAATAAAAAATAAATATGTTGTCACAACATAGCCTATGGATAAAGTTGATGATGCACTTCAATTTACAGAAAAAATTGACAAGGAAATTTTTTTTTTTTCGTCCTACTGAAAAATATATTTTTATAAAATATGAGAAAAATATACATATTTATGCATATATTTTAATTTAACCAAAGAATAATACCACACACTTTTCTTGTTTGGCAAGTTGGTGAGTCACCAGGCCGTTATATGTTTGTTATATGGATATACACAATTAACAAAAATCTTGAGGGAATATTCTAGCATCATACAGCATCACACCTCCCATTTTTTCTATTTAAGGAAAGGCTCTAAACCCTAAACATCACCAACTATTTGCACAGCCGCCATACCTATTTCAGCCTACTCTCTGTCTCTGTCTCTGTCTGTCTCTCTCTCTCTCTCTCTATATCGAGAGACCCATTTCTCTTCCTCTCCAAGAAGGCTACGTTTCTGGACTGCCAGAGGCCACCGCTGTGCTCTTCTTCTTCAACAAACCACATGGCTCCACTTGCGTACTGACTTTCATCGTGACTCCAGGCCTTGTTGCCGCCGTCGTCACTACTGAAGACCCAGCTTCGACTGCCACAGACGCCATGACTGAGCTACTAACTTGCTCCAGTTCTGACTACTGCGGACATCACAACCCCGGATGCTGCTATTCTATGCCATCGCCAACTCTGTTGCACCGTAGGTGCTTCATTTTGGCCTAGAGATCCAGACACTCCGAAGCTCGGTTCCTACTGAAGTGGCCACCACCCTACGGACCATCGGCTTCTACACGAACCCACCATGGTGCTGCCCTGTGTATGACCATTTCAACTCACGCGGCTCATCTTTCTCACGCGTAGTTCCTACACCGCCGTTGCACCTGTCAACTGTAACCGACTAGTGACGACCACACCGCGCCCTCAACGCGGCGTGGCTCTGTCCGTGGCCTTTCTCGAACACTGTCGCTGGTTCCCTTCTTTCTTTTTTTTTTAATTTGTTTTAAAGCTTTGAATCTGCTGGTTGCTGATGCTTGCTTTAATGGCTATTGATGCTTTAGTTTTTTTTTTTTACTTTGTTGCTTAAAAATCTCTGGGCAAGAATATATATATATATATATATATTGATTATCACATATATATATTTTTTTTAGCTTTGACTCCTTTTGAATGGGACCAACATAGCTTTTCTTCTCCATGAACAAAGCAGAGCTGCTGCCGTTTGCACTGAACTCCCTCGTGGCTTCAAGCAACGCCGCCAATCTGCCCCAACACTGAGACACAGCCACTGTCCTGTTTCAGCGTCATGACTGCTGCAGACATGCAATCCAGGCTGTTACTCGCCATCGGTGCTTCACTTCAGCATAGTGAGCTCGGACATTCAGGCACGCCGAACCTTGGTTTTGCTCCTACAACCGCTAAAATCCACCTCTGTTTGCGTATCGATTGTTGTCTCAACCCTCCGAGTGCTGCTGTCAGCCTCTCTCTGCTCCACCTCCGATCACTGTTGACTTCAACGGTTCCAACGCAGACCACACACGTTCGCCCTTTCAACGGAACGTGTGTGGTCTTGCTCAGCCTAGCTCAATCTTGTTGATCTTGATCGGCGCCGACTCAGCTACATCTTCAACACTGCCTTCGTCCTCAACTGTCCAACGCCGACTGTGCACGTTGCCCTTCCAACGCGACGTGTGTGTGGGCCTGCCTAGCACTGCTCAGCTCGGCGTCGGCCTCAGGTGTATCTTGCTCACATTTGTGGTCTTGCCACTACTTCCAGCCGTGCTCTTCCTCCATTGGCGTGAATCTGTGAGTAACTCTTTTAATTGTTTTTATTTATTTATTTATATATACATATTTTTTGTGTGGTGGCAGCTCTTGTATAAAATAAATAAATGAAAGAATCGACTTTCCTTCTTATTGATGGATCTTTGTGCTAAAATATATATATATATATATATAAATCCATGCACTGCTATATTAAATAAAATGAATCCATGCTCTAATCCATGCTCTGATACATCCATGCTCTGATAGATAAAATAAAAATAAAATTGGTGATTTGAAATTCCAATGTGAAGCTTGAATTTGTTTGGGCTTTGCAATTTTTGAAATAGGCTGTGGGATTTATTTAGATGGTTTTTCTGACTTGAAATTTGCCAAAGAAATTCTGGGCTATTGCATAAATTGAACCATTGCTGCTGAATTTTGCACTCGTAATAGAATACTTGCCACTTGAATTGAGCAATTAACATTGACTTGAGAGGAATATTCTTGTAATCTGCATGACAATTCATTGAATCTTGTTACTGATGAGAAATGAGAAATGTGAAATACTTCGGATCTTGGGCCTGAAATTTATTATTGAACTTCACTCCACCCAAATTTTGAGCCCCGTATGAATTGGATCTTTAATATGGAACGTAGTGATTTTGAGAAAGTGACCCGCTTGAACTTCATCACAAAATGGCCTATGACATTGCACCTCTTATTGACGATAGAAACTGGAAATCTGTATGTTGATAATACACCCATTGGTATTATAATTTGTTAAGCTCAGAGAATACCCGAGAAAATGAATTGTTGATGACGTCCGAGGTTGAATTTGTTGATAAACTCATCATGTTGCATGCAAATCTTATTATAAAAATGACTGATTATTGCGACCCTTAGAATAATAGACATCGTGCCTGAATTCTTGGTGTAAAAATTTCTCGTAGAATTTGTTGAATTCATGGATTCTCTGAGAAATGAATAGTTGATGCCGAAATTTCATTCGAACGTGTTGCTTTAATTCCAATATTCTGAATTTTAATACGCTCAACTCCTTGCTATTTATACCTATTATCTCAGCCATATGTCTTCTCGAAAGAAACCTGTTGTCCCGGGGTCATCGGAACCGACTTTCATGAAAGAGAGGGATGTACCTCCAGCATCTGAATGGAGGAAATCTCCTTATTTTGGTCGGAAGGACCCCTTCTGGCGGGGCGGCTACCTCCACCACCTCTCTTCTGACTCCGAAGGGAGCTCTATTATGTCTCACTAAGGACACTGACTCCGGACATGAGGCCCTTATTTCTCCTTCCTCGGTGCTACGCTTTCGGATTGAGCGGGGGGACTTTCCATACTGTTATCCTCAATTCAAGGCCTTCTCAAACCCTCCTTTTGGTTGGCAGGAGTGGGTCGATGTTGTCCTCTCGGACAGGAGTCTCTGTCAGCAACTTCAGGAGGCCTGGCTATTAATCCTGGTGAAAATATCTCGATCCCTATCCATCCGGCGTAACAATGCTAGCCTTGAGGCCATGGCTCTTCGGTGGAGCACCAAGACACACACCTTTATACTTGGCCAGCACGAGATGGGGCCCACCCTCGAGGATGTGTTCATATTGCTGCGTCTGGAAATGACCGGCCCTGATGCCTTCGACCCTGAGCGGACACCCTCCGAGGATGATTCTTTGATCCAATCTCTGAAGCTAAATCTTCAAACTTGTGGTCGATGGAGTTCCGTTTTTGATGGTTCAGCGAGGAGGACTAGTCGAGTAAGGACAGACCGTGCCTCCTATACTGCATGGATCCGCCACTTCTTCAAGGATCTTCAGCCCTTGGCCAGAGATGCTGACCCTGACTCTCGGGAGTATGAGGCCGGTCCGATGTATGGCTCTAGGCTCTATTTCTTAGGATTTCTGGCTTGCTTCCTTTCATTCTTCATTCTTCCGAGCACACCTCCGGATTCCCTCAATCCTTTCGTCTTTCCCTTGGCAGTCAAGCTCTTCAGAGGAGATCGAATCCCTTTGGCTCCACTATTTCTTGGGAATCTCTACTAGCGGCTGGATCTACTACATCGAGATATGGTTCGTTCTGTGGGTCGATATGAGCCTGTCTCCTTCATTCACAGCCAGTTTCTGCTTTGTTTCTTCTTCGAGAGGTTCCCAAAATTTGCCCCTGCTCCGACTGTATTCGAGGCAGAGGTTCTTCGAGAGATAGTGGATAAAGATGGCATCCCCGTGCTCGGTACTGACGGGTCTCGGACATTTGAGAAAGTGAAGTCTTGCCAGCCGTTGATTACACGTTGGTCCCGTACCATTTCCACCTTATCCTTGAATACTCTGGTGGATGATCCCAAGCGCTTTGTGGCACGACCATATGTATGCCCACAGGTGGGTGTGGCAGCACCACTTATCTATCATGGTTCCTCCCGCTCGGTGTCCTTTCCTTTGCCGAAGAATATCCCTGCACACTTTGTTGATATGCTGATAATGATTCATCCCAGTTTGCTACCGATTTGGCATGAAGAAGGTGTTGATAATGCCATTTATAGACCTGACCGTGTAGCATGTCAATTCGGGTTTGATCAATGTGCCTCGGGGCTAGCACCTCATTCATTATCTTTCTCGGAGAGCTACGGGCACTTTACCTGCAGACTCGTACACACCGTGCTTCCTATATCTGGGTCTTTGACGATACCAGGCTTGAACCGAGTAGGGGGTTTCACCCCCTCTTTCAGGCGGTACTGGCGGAAGACTATCAATGCATTTATTGCATTTGTCTAGAGCAAACCGACCATATGCTTGCCTCCGCCGATCTATAAGAAGGACTCTTCTCTTCGGCTGCCTGAAAGCCGAAAATCTGATCACATGTACGAGAGTTTCTTTACCTCATCTGCTCCGATTGACCCTCCGGCTCGGGCGTCTGCTTCTAGTTTGGCAATTGCTTCTCCAGAGCCAGTCCCTTTGAATAAGGCCTCTGGTCCTCGGACGACCCATCTTAAGAAGATGGCTCATAAGAGGGCTTCTGATGCCAGTCCTTTCACTCCTCACCTTTCTAAAAAACTCCATCGGGTAAGCCAAATTTTTTTGATTTGAAATTACTTTCCTTCTTGCGACTAGACCTTCTTAAATGAACACTTTTTATTTTCCCCATGTTGTGTAGGACCCTGCGGTTGTTGACGTTCTCAGTACCATGGCTCCTGGCCATGCTGCCTCCCCCAAGCCGGACTCAGACTTGGACGACACCCTACCTTTATCTGCAAGACTTGTGAAGATGCGCACCCCTCGTATAGCAGTTATAGATGACAATGATAATGAGGCTGAGTCCTCCGATCATTTTTGCGACCTTATTCCACGCATGCGTCGTCATCGCCCTACCGTAGCTGAGGAGGAGCGCTATCTTGGTGATGAGGTTATTGGGGCTCACCGTTCTGATGTTGAGATTGCTGGAGGGACTGATGCCACAGAAATTGATGCCGCAGGCCATGCTTCTAGAAGCAATGTAGAGATGAGGTGCGCCTCTAGGAATGGTGTGGAGGTGGATGTGCTAGAAATTTCTGAGACTCCCTCTGGCACTTATGGTGATTCTCATCCTTCGGCCTTACTTCTTTCTTCAGAGATGACTGCTACTGTTCAGGCTTCATCATACATTGAGATCGATCAGGTGCTCCCTGTACGACTGAGCGACTTTGTTGATGCTAGGAGTCCTTCAGTTGCTCCGGCTTTACATATTGATTCTCCCTTTGGTAATCTTTCTTTCTGAAGCTTGTCATTTACTTCTATCTGTGAGAAATCTTTACTCAAATGGCTTTACTGTTCTCTACCCCTAATAAGACTTCCTTATCTTTTCTTCAGTGTTAGCTGCTACCGGGGTCCTGCCTTCACCTGCCTCAGACTCTGCTCCAGTGTTAGCTGCTACCGGGGTCCTGCCTTCACCTGCCTCGGACTCTACTCCGACTCTCTTTGTGACTCCTCATGGTTCTCCTTCTCAAGGGGGGACACCTACCTTTGAGACGACTGCTAGAGGTTCTTCATCGCCAGTGCCTTCGAATATTTTGGATTTGAATCTCAGTGATTTCCACGTCGATAGTGACGCTTTTGGTCTTTTCCCTTATCGCTCCGCATTCTCAGGCTCGGGACCTCTGCCGGGAGTTACCCCTCCGGGTGGTTCATTTAACCCGATAGACATTGGGGAGATTCCTGAGACTAGCAGCTTTCCGGCCCCAATTCCTCCTTCAGCTTCTGGCAAAGTATCATTTCTCC
This sequence comes from Camellia oleifera, assembly GCA_022316695.1. Classification (NCBI taxonomy): domain Eukaryota; kingdom Viridiplantae; phylum Streptophyta; class Magnoliopsida; order Ericales; family Theaceae; genus Camellia; species Camellia oleifera. Next base: position 6,552,567 of record CM039305.1, read on the forward strand.
ATTATTGGGTAGCTCCTGAGTTTGCTTCAGTTCTACAGCTTGTGCATTCGAGTTACCCGGAGACCTTTGCTTCATTCGCTTGCCAGTGTCCACTCATTCAGACTGCTCTTCTCGAGTCTTTTGCCACTATCTTATATAGCTTGGACAGGCAACGGTTGTGTGACCTTAATGGGAAAGTGGTCGAGACGGCGTATCAGGGGATCTCTGACATGGAGCGTCACCAAGTGGACTTATCATGGCTTCGGAAGTGCCTGGATATAGCTTCGAACGCCAATCATCGGGTGGAACTTATGTTTGTGCTTGCCTCTTATCGGACCTCTATAGATGAGACAAAGGCAACTCTTTGTGAACTTGAGTCGGGTTATGCTCGGGCCTTGGAGACTTTAGAGGCACACTCTGCTGTTTGTCCTCCGGATATAGATGTGACGGGCAGCTTCTTCGAGGGCGTTTTTAGGAAAGATTGAGTTTTTTTTTTTTTTTTTTTTTTTTTTTTTTTTTTTTTTTTGTATTACTTGCTTGCCCCTTTCGATAAAAAATGTTTTATCTAGGACAATGTAATGAAATGACAAAATCTTTGCTGTTTAGAGATTTTCGCATTGCTTTCTCATTCTACTTGATAAAATATTTATTTCGAATGATACAATGAAAAGAACAATCATATGCACATATTTATAAAAGCTAAAATATTCTCATTAATTCCTCAACTTTCTTGACAAAAGTATAATAAATTCACTGTAAGTGATAGGATAAAACATACACCATAAAGAAAACCAGTTTCTTCATACGTAAGGGAAATACAACTTTTAGACAAAGTAAGAAAATGAAAATGAATTTCAACATAGATGGGTCTATCTATGGGTAGTAACACTTGATAAACTTTGTATTGAGCGGGCCAGTTCAGAAGCCATCTTCAACCCTTATAAGCTTGTAGTACCCGCTTGAACTTGCCTGAACCACCCTGTAGGGCCCTTCCCATTTTGAAGAAAACTTGGGCAAGGGTTGTCCTCGCATGATTGGGTTTACAATCTTCCATACTAGATCACCTTCTTCGAATTTTCTTGGCACCACATTCTGATTATAAGCTCGGGCGATGGACTCTTGATACCTTTCCATGACTTTTGCAGCTCTGTCATGCTTTTCCTCTAATACTTTCAATCTGGTGGTTCGAGGCTCCAGTACCATCCCCGAGGCGAGAGCCATCCGAGTAGATGGTGTTTCCAACTCTATAGGTAACACTGCCTCGGACCCATACACAAGGGAGTAAGGAGTTGCTTGAGTCGGTTTTCTCTTTGAAATGCGATATGCCCACAGGGCTACTATCAACTGTTCAGACCAAGTCCCCCCAAATTCATCCATCATCTTGCTCAGAATCCTTGTTAGTGTCTTGTTTGTGGCCTCCGCTTGCCCGTTCCCTTTTGGATAGTAGGGTGTGGATTTGTGATGCTTCACTTGGTAAGTCTCTAGGAGGCTCTTCACATATTTGTTTATGAAGGGAGTGCCATTATCCGAGAGGATGGTGTTTGGTACTCCAAACCGGCAAATGATATTCTTCTTGATGAAGTTCGCTACTGCAGGCCCCGTAGCGTTCTTCAGAGGAATTGCTTCGACCCTCTTTGTGCTCAATTCAGTGGCTGCGAGAATCCACTTGTACCCCTTAAAAGGTGCGGAGATAGGCCCTATCAGATCAAAAGCCCAGGTATGGAATGGCCATGGCGTTCGGATGCTATGCAAGTCTACGACTGGAGCATGGATCAAATTTCCGTGTTTCTGACAAGTCTGGCACCTCTTCACGTGATGGGATGCATCTGACTCCATAGTCGGCCAATAATACCCAAGGTGTATAAGTTGTTCGAACAGCCGAGCCCCTCCTTGATGCTCAATTTCACTAGATCCGATTCTTCCTTGGAGAGACACCTCAGGGGAGTGCCCTCAATACTTCTTCTGTAAAGCTTGTCCTGATCAAGAAAGTACCGCCTCGCTCTCCTCTTGAGGTATGCAATGTCCCTCGGGCTTTCAGGTAGTGTTCCCTCTTTGAGATAGTCAATGTAGACTTGTCTCCAGTCAGGGGTATCAATTTCAAAGCAACTCTCATCCTCTCGGATGTATGACTGACACTTGGGGCATTCTTTCTGTAGTTGATTCGTGGCCTTCTCCATCTCGGGCCAATAATAGCCTTGTCTTTGGATCCTTCTGTACAGACTAATATCCCCATCCCCGCAGGACTTTTCATGGATCTGTTGTAGCCGGAAGCTTGCTTCTTGTTGGCCAACACACCGGGCTAGGAATCCGGTACCTTTTTGGAGGTAAAGTTCACCTTGAATAATTATGAATTGGGCAAGCTTGGCCATAGTCAGTTTTCCAACTTTGCTTCTGAGTTGTTCGAGGACTTCTCCTCTCCAGTCCTCCTGAAGGTCTTCGTCTGCGGGTATTATTGAAGGCTCTGTTCTCTTCTTGATAACAATTGTCGCCTCCTCCTCTAGAAGGTTAACTTTTGCCCCTAATGTTGCTAGGGCATCTGAAAACTTGTTGTCGGAGCGAGACACATGCTCTATTTTAACCTTCTGAAATTTGTCAAGAAGCCTTTGGACTGTTGTTCGATATGTGGCCAAGGCAGGCTCCTTCAAGATGAACTGTCCTGAAACTTGCTTCACTATCAGCTTTGAGTCCCCGCGAATCCGAATCTTCTTGATACTGTGCTTCTCAGCTACTATCAAGCCCAAAATAAGAGCCTCATACTTGGCTTCATTATTTGAACAATGGAAATCCAGTTTATAAGACAAATATAACTTTTCCCCACTTTTGCTTGTAAGGACTATCCTGGTTCCTCCTTTCCCTCCGGCTGCTGCTCTGTCAAAGCTCAGTGTCCAGAAACTTTCCTCAGAAGCCATAGCTACATGCACCTCTCCTCTTAATTCTTCATTCACTGGTTCATAGTCACCACTTGGAAATTGGGCAAGGAGATCGGCTAAGGCTTGGCTTTTGATTGCCTTGGGAGCTACACATGTGATCTCGAATTCACCCAATGCTAACAACCATCTTGCCACCTTCTCGGTTAGAGTAGGCTTGCTGAGGAGGTATCGGATTGGATCGCTTCTAGTAACGATTTGAATCTGATGCGCTAAGAAGTAATGTCTGAGCTTTTGGGCGGTGAATACCAAAGCTAAACAATGTCTCTCTACCGGAGTATATCGGACTTTTGCTCATCGAATCTTTTGGCTGATGTAATACACCGGGCGTTTTGCTCAATCTACATCTTGGACCAATAATGCCCCTATGGACTTGGGAGTTGAGGTTAGGTACAACATTAGAGGTATCCCAGGCTGCGGGGCTATCATGGTCTGAGGCGAGGTCAAGGCCACCTTGATTCTCTCGAAAGCCTTTTGGTGATCCTGGTTCCACTCGAACTTGGCATCTTCTTTTAACAATGAGCCAAAAGGGGCAGAGATCTCTGCAAGTGCTGGGATAAACCTCCGAATATAAGACACCTTCCCGAGGAACTTCTTTGACTCCTTCTGAGAATGCGGGGGAGGCATTGCTCTAATAGATTTGACCTTGTCTTCATCTGCCTCGATACCATGCCTATGTACAAGAAACCCGAGAAACTTGCCAGCCGTCACCCCAAAAGCATATTTGAGAGGATTCATCCTCATTTTGAATTTCTGGCACCTCTTGAATACTTTCTCAAGGTCTCGGAGATGGTCCTCTTCTTTCTTGGATTTCACCACTAGATCATCAACATAATCTTCCACCTCATGATGGATCATGTCATGAAAGATTGCAGTCATAGCCCTTTGATAAGTTGCTCCGGCATTCTTGAGTCCGAAAGGCATGACTTTATAGAAGAAGTTTCCAAGAGGTGTTCTAAAAGCAGTCTTTTCTGCGTCCTCTTCAGCCATCTTAATCTGATTATATCCACTGAATCCATCCATGAATGAGAACATCTGGTGTCCCGAGGTGGCATCCACGAGGGTATCGATGTGAGGAAGAGGGAATTCATCCTTCGGGTAAGATTTGTTCAAATCTCGAAAGTCTACACATACTCTGATTTGACCATTCTTCTTCTTTACTGGCACAATGTTTGCTAACCACGTGGGGTACTGTATTGGCCGGATGAAACCAGCCTGTTAAAGTTTTTCAATCTCCTCTTTAATCTTCTCTTCGAGATCTGGATGATATTTTCGAGCAGCTTACTTAATTGGCTTGGAGTTTGGGAACACATCAAGATAATGGGAGACTAGGTCAGGATCTAGTCCGGGCATTTCCTTATATGACCAAGCAAACACATCTGAGTGCCGGCTTATCAATTTTAGCAACTGTTCCCGCTTCCCTAGGCTAAGGCTCGAACTTATGAATATCGGCCTCGTTGCATCTTGTCCATCACTTAGATCTATTTTAATAAGTTGTTCAGGCTGAGGCTTCAGCCCATCTTGCATGCATTCTGGAGCCACTTCAGGCTTTATCACTATGTCATTGTCAGGAGGCTCTTCTTTTGACTCGGCGTCGGTGACTGAGGAAACCGACTCCCCGCACCTTCATAAATAGTACACCATCTTGCCTCCTTCTCGGACTTTCATTACCTTCCGAGGAATAGGTGGACTTTCTGGTCTAGACAGCACTCGTTTACTTGATTCTTCCCTTTGCTCCTTGTCATCTTTGATATCCTTCCAACGAGGAATTTTGACCCCCTGAGGCTTAGAGGTGGTGGGAACTTCTTCGACAGCCAATTCGGTGAAGTAGATGGCATCAGAATAATGACCTTCATGGGTCTCGAAAGGCCTTTCTGTAGCCTGAATTGTCACCGTTTTCTTTCCTCATTTAACCTTAACACACTGATGATAACTCGATGGTACAACCCCATATCTATGCATCCAAGTCCTCCCTAGAATGATGTGATAATTTGCCTCGGAATCGATAATATGGAACTTGGTGGCCAAGCGAATCTCTCCGACGGCTAAATCCACTGTTACACATCCGATAGTAACTCTCCTTTCTCCATCGAACCCAGTGATAACTATCGGCTTCTACACAATGCGTTCTTCAGAGATTTCGGCCTTTTCTAGAGTAGCGCAAGTCATAATGTTGATAGAGGCTCCACTATCTAGAAAGGCCCTTTTGAACTCGACTCTGTTAATAAAAGCAGTCACATAAAGCCGGCGATTGTGGGAAAAATGATACTTTCGATCAGTCTCGGAGAAAGTAATGGCACTAGATTGCTCTTTTGCCTTCCTCAGAATAGATCCCTCAGTCGACATGCATTCCTCATGGTGTGCCTCAGCTATATTGATGATAGACTTGGTGATTTCTATTCTTGTCTCCCTGGAAAGTCCAAGCTGGTCGAAGAATTGCTTGAACTTTACACAATCTTACAGGGTTTTGGCATAGTGATCTGGATCTTTTTCCACTCTTGGAGGCTTGTAGTTAACCATCTCTTCGGTCTCTTCAAAATAAGATGCCACATAAACATGGTATCCTCCTCTTCCATAGTACTTTTCTCCTCCTTCTAGATCAAAGGGATCTTCGCCATGAGTCATAAATGTTCTGCTCTCTGGATCGAGAGCACTTCCATAGTAAACTTGTTCACCCTCTAGCTCGAGGATGTCGTCCAGATAATAATCATCGTCATCGAGATTGGCAATAGCCTCAATCATCGGGCCTTCATAAGCTATCATAGCAACATTCTTGCCCTTGTCTCAGTGCTGAGGATACGGTTCTTCTTGGATGTCTTGAGTCCCTTGCTTTTTGAACCTCAATTCGTCTGCCTCGACTTTATCTCTGAAGATTTTCCTGAGAGTCCAACACTTCTCTGTCGGATGTTTCAATGTACGATGGTAGACACAAAATTCAGGGCTCTCACGGTCCTTTTTTGATGGCATTTCTTTAACATAAGGCAATTTTAGCTCTCCGTCGGCCACCCATTCCTTAACTAGAGCTTTTACTTCCTCGATTCCACATGGATAAGAGACATTTCCCTTTTCACCATTATATTGTTTTCTCTTCTGGCCTCTATGACCTCCTCCTTGTGACTTTCGGGTATCTGGGGCAGAGGCAGCAGCAACAATAGGTCCACGAGACGATTTGAAGCTAGTCTTGTAACTGGCCTTAAATCCGGACTCTTGAACCTGAGGAATGCTAATGTTCCGAGCTGCTTTTATTAGTGCCGAGAATGTGGGTAGCTTGTGATTAACTAGAAACATTTTGTACCTGCTTAATGCTCCCTCTAGACAGATTTGAATCAGATAACTCTCTTCTACTGCTTCATGGCAATCCACAACCTTGTCCTGAAACCTTTTGACGTAGTCCAGGATGTCTTCACTTTCTTGCTGCTTTTCTTTACACAATGTAAGTGTGGTCACCTTCTCCGCCACTTGAAAGAACTTAGAGTGGAATTTGTTAACCATTTCCTCCCAACTTCGGACAGAGTTTGGGGCCAAATTGACATACCAACTATATGCTCGGTCAGTAAGGGACTTAGAGAATTCTCTTAGCCGGAGGACATGGTTTGGACCATGAATACCCAGAGTCTCGATGAATCGCACAACATGTTCTCGAGCATTTCCTTGTTTGCCATCAAATTTAATGAACTTCGGCACTGTATACCCCTCGGGCATGGATAACTCAACACCTCAATAGGGTAAGGTGGCTTGACATTCGGATCAGGCAAAGAGGGTAAAGTCCTCTTGCCTCGTTCGAGATCGAACATGGCTTGCACATCGGCGAGAGTGAGAAACTGTTGCGGGAGAGAGTTTGATGGTGGTATTCCCAGAACTTGGCTTATGGACTTGAAGACTGAGCTAGGGGCGACTTGGCCATTTTGGTGCTGCGAATTCATCATTGGTGAGGACATTTGACGATACTGGCCATCAGCGCCTATAGACAAGCCAATTGGCGATGGGACATTGAATTGAGGCCGTAAAGTCCACCGCATAGCGTCGCTATTCCGTGTTGTGCTTGCAAATTTGTTATCGGCACCAAAGGAGGCCCGTCTGGTACTTGAGTAACATTTACTGGTGGCGTAGCAAGATTAGGTACGGGCAGAGCTCCCTTTTGCGCCATCATGCCCCTTGTATTTGCCTAGACACCAACAGTCGCCGGAGCCCCATTCATTACACCAGAACCTCCCCTAGTCGCCATTGGATCTTGGCTTGGCACGCCATGGAGCCCGGGCGTAGGCAAATTGCTGCCGCCTACTGCGGTTTGAGCATGTGTTATTGTGGCCGTGTTGCCATGAGCCATGGGTTGACTGGTGCCTATTTCTCCTTGGATGTGATTTTGCGCTCCGACGGGAATGACTCCACCACCAGTTTGATTTCCGTTTGGTGCCGGTGCAAAATTAGAACTCATCACCAACATGGTGTGAGTGAGATTCTGAAGAGTGGTAAGAATCTCTTGCTGAGTATTTTGAAGTCCTTGAATGGCTTCAAGCAAAAGTGGTTGATCTGGAGCCATGGTCCTGTCATCACCACCATTAGAGGATCCTTTTTGGTGAACTTCATCTTCTCCCGCCATCCTTGTTGGAGTTGTGTGGATTCTAGATCTCGTTGAGACCATTAACCAATCCGCCTCCCCAGTGAAGTCGCCAAATGTATGAAAGGGTTCAAGAAAGTAGTTAGAAAATTTGAAGATCCTTGAAGAGCAACTTCGAATTCTCTAGAAGATAATGAGAGGCTTAGATTCTTCAATAGTCTCAACTTAAGAACACAAGAGTAAAGGAGATGATAGAGATAAGAGATTGGGTGAAGAAAAAGGCAAAGAGGCTAGAGAGAGAATAATGGCAAGGCTCTCCCATAGATCTCCCACTTTCACTCTCAAGGTTGATAATGGAGAAGGGAAATCAGTTCTTTCCCAAGAGTTAAATCTCCAAAATCCATCCCTTGTAAAGCTATGGGTGGGTGCTATTTATAGGCACCTCATGATATAGGATGGAGCCCATGTGCAAGACACATGAGGAATATTCTCTCTAACCACCTTGTCCGAGGAGGTGACCTTTCCGACGATGAGAAAAACCCCGAAAAGAAGATCAACCCCTCGGCGGACCCTTCTTCTTAGCCACACCTAACCAATGATCCCCAATCATCCCAATGGGTCAGGGGTAGTCCCAGAGGACGTCCTGCCGCAAAATATTGCCGAGTCTCATGGACCCCCCGGAGTCGTGCCACCTCGACCCGGGTATAGGCTAGTTTAACTGAAGAGTGAATTTATCTCCACTCACCGTCCTCGGGATCGGGTCCTTTGTTCGAACTCCATTACGTCCATGGTTCTGATGCGTAGATCCCGGAAAGCTCCGAGCCCGCAAGTGTTCTGGGACTCATTAACGGAGCGGCTTCTAGATTGCGTTTGAATCCATTCGAAGCCAATTGCTTCGGATCTCTAGATTCGTGGATCCGAATCCTTTCGAGTCCGAGTGCCTCGGATCTCTAGGATAGCTCAATACCCTTTCGAGTCCGAGTCCGAGTAAGTCTCTAAGTTCGTGGATCCGAACCCTTTCGAGGCTTAGTACGATTTAGCCCGTTTGATGGCGATAAATCTGGGCCCACCAATCTTGGACTTGTGATAAATTCAGGTAAATTCAGGCCCACTAATCTTGGGCTATAGGGCCTAATTAATTTAGTGGGCTCAAATTAGCTCATCTTACAAAAGGTAATTGACTTAAATATTTTAATAGAATGACACATCATTAATTTAGAAAATGAGTTTAAATTTTTAATCTGAATATTAATACTCTAAAATTAATTGGTGATTCTAAATCATGATCCCAATATGCATAATAGAAATGTTTGCGACTCCCTTTTTGGGGATTTAATGAACCCCAATTTAATCTTAGCTCTTGATGTGTTGTGGAGTTCACTCATGTATGTGTGGACCCTACATGATGAGTGGTTGGGATGAGAGTGAGAGTTGTGGGCAGGAGCGAAGGCAGCATAGGACCAGGGGGGTCACGTGCCCCCCTCAATTTTGCAATTTTTTTTTCTTTTTTTTGGGTTATTGTCATGTATAAAATGTATTCTTTTTTTTTTTCTTAATATGTTATTTGGCTAATGATTTATTATATTGTTCACAATAAGTAGTTATTTGATACTTTAAGAACACTATATAGTATTATTTATGTAATAGTTTAAATCAATAGTGCAGCGAAAATTATTATAGATTGAATATAATGAATTTATTATTTTCAAGTAGTTGACATACCACTTAACGTGATTTGTGATTTTCTATACTTTGAGCATCACGTAAGTACTCTAAGACTGTTGACATACCATATGATACTCTAAGATTGTTTAATAATTTTCATTCAAAACATATCATTTATAAGTAATGTCATCTCTTTAATATTTTTCTGTCAAATAAAAATTAAATAAATTTTGTAATAATTTGTACTATAAATGATGTGTTTTTATTTTTCAAAATTAGGAATTTTGATTCATAATTTTTTGTGCTAAAAATACAAACTTACATCATCATCTCACACCGAGTTATTCCACACTATTATAGAATTTTGATTTGTTCTTATTAATAATAAATATGTTTTATATTTAAATTTATCTCGAAAAATGATTATTATCTTAATGTTGCTCATAAATTTTTTTTAAATAAAAAATTATAATTAATAAATGCCCTCTCTAACCTAATTTTTTAGCTCCACCATTGATTGTTGGGTCCTATATATGTGGAGGTCTTTATCGCAATTGCATTCAATAAAAAAGATGCCACCATCAAGTAGGGGTGCAACTCGGGCGGGTTCGGTCGGGTTGGGGGTTTGCCCAAGCCCAGCCCGAATTGTATTTGGCAGTGCCCAAGCCCGCCCAAGCCCGACCATGAACCCGAGAATTGCTGCCCAAGCCCGGACCAAGCTTTGTATTTTTAACTCGGGTTAGCCTGAATTGCCCGAATTGCACAAATCCAGAAACCTGTAGCAGCATTTGTTTTGAAACCTATAGGTAGACCAAAACGTGTAATTAAGTATTCAAAGTTATTTTCTGGTCACCAAATGAAACTCTCTGCTGTCCACCAGCCAATTGAGGTGCATAAATCAAACAACACAACAAACTTCAACATCAAACTTCAAAATCACTTTCATCATTCTTAAAGCCCAAAAACAGTGGCATCAACATCATCAATTTCCCTCCCTTTTCATCCATTTTTTAATCGCCACAAACATCATCAACCAAACCGAATGTCAAAAACAACAACAACAATGGTAGTACATGCATCGATAAGAAAAGAAGATCAAAACTACTGCCCAGGTTTTACATATATATATATAAATAAGTTACATATTCCTGATGCAAGAACAAAGAAGGGGGAAGCTTACCCAAGGCGGATCTACCAGGGCTGAAAAAGGAGGAAGTGAATGAAGTTGGAGATCGGGGACGATAGGGTTTTGCCTCCGCCGTTCTTCAAAGTTCTTCACAGTTGAACAAAAAATCAAATGAGTCTGTGAGAGAGAGACAAGGTAGATAGGGTTTCTTTAGATTTAATCTAAGGGTAAACATAAAAGATGCTAATCTAACGGTGGAAGACTAACCAAAAAATAAATAAAAAATAAAAATTAAGACTAACTCTTTTATTTAATTTATACTCCCTCCGTCCCAAAATAATGGTCCCTTTTGGAGAATCCAAATTTTTTTGATAGTACAATTATTGCATTTGAAAAAAGTTGATTTTCCAAAATTATTCTTTTGATAGTACATTTTTTGAGAATATCAATGCCATAATTATACTTTTTATATTGTTTATTAATTTAAAAGAAGGGCAAAATAGGAAATTTATATTATTTTTGTACTTGATTTTTGAAGAGAGACTAATATTTTGAGACAATGAAAAATGGAATAAGGGACTAATATTTTGAGATGAAGGGAGTATATATTATATAATTTATATAATATATTAAATTCAATTCGGGTTCGAGTTGCTCGGGTTGGCCAATGGTTCTGCCCAAGCCCGGCCCGAATTATAATTCGGGTATCAAAAATCTACCAAGGCCCGTCCAGATTACAAGATATAGTTGCCCAAGCCCTAAAAAACTCAGACTGGGCTCGGATTACTCGGGTTGAGCCCGCCCGAGTTGCACCCCTACCATCAAGAGGCTCCTACATTGTTAAAGACTAATCTCACATGATGATCGTGTAGCTTTGGAAGACGTTGGTGGGCACGGGAGCACCGAATAATTTCTCAGTCTGACATCTATACTTTTGTTGGCCCGTAAGTTGGTGACGCGTGGACCTTGTGGGTGCATATCGGGTACGCAATTTAGGATCAGCCTCCTCTCCAGCCATCCGGGTGTCCGGCCCCGTCCAGCCACGGTTGACCGGCCAGTCGACGAACCGGGTGTCCCAAAAATATTTTTTTTTTAAAAAAAAAATCACATTACCGGTTGACCGGCCGGTCGACCGGCCGGTCAACCAACCGGTTGTCCCGTTCAAAAAAAAAAAAATTAATTAATTTTACCGGTTGACCGGCCGGTCGACCGTGGCTGGACGGGGCCGGACGCCCGGATGGCCGGAGAGGAGGCTGATCCCGCAATTTAAGTTACGTGGCGCGCTGGCAAAGAGGAGACGACCGTGAGTAGAAATGTGATTGGATGGTGATTTTCGGCCTTAGAGGCTTCATTGGCTCATAATAAAAAAAGGTAGGATGTGATTTGATTATGGTTTTGGATTGTTGCTTGCCGTTTGCCCTGTTTGGAAATAAGGGTTGAGGTTAAAATAACTAATAAAAATAAAAAATATTAAAATAATTAATATGATAAATTATTATATGTTATATATCAATTAATTATTTTTTCTATTACAACTATCTATTCCATTATAATAAAAAAAATTCACAAATAATTACAAATATAATTTTTTTCATCTCATAGCCAAAAAAGTTTTAAAAAATAGCTAAAATAGCCAAGTTTCTAAAAAAAAAAAAAATCAATTTATTGGTTTATTTGAGTCATATCACCAGTCTATTTTTTGCACATTTTTTCGTAATAAACAAAAAAATTAAGGGAGACTTATGTATATGTTCTAATAGATAATGCCATTTCATCAAATACTGTTAAAAAAATATCACTAATTGTTAATTTTCAGTGACAGTTTAAACTTTTTATCACAAAAAAATGTCATTAATTATAAATTTTAGCGACAGTTTAAAAAAATATCACTAATTTAACTTTTAGCGACAGTTTGAAAAATGTCACATAAAAACATCACTAATTATAAGGTTTAATGACAATTTATAAAAATCATGACAAAAAAAAGTCACAAATTATTAATTTTTAAGGACATGAAAAAAATCATCACAAAAAATTATTTTTAACTATAATTTTATTAATATTTATTTTTAATAAAATTTAATCATAAAAATTACGTCTAACTATTAAAATCTATTAATAATTACCCTAAAAATCAACTTATAAATCATTCCCAAACACTCTTGGTTTCATAGGGGCTTGCTGTTATCCTCACATAAACTAACACGTGATGTATACGCTAGCTCCCCGACCAACTATGGGGAGTTAGGGGAGCTGCTCCTCTTTAATTCAAATGAATAAAAATAAATAATAAAAAAATAAAAATAATTTTGTACAAACAAAAAAGTTATACGTAATTTTTATATATAATAATAATGCAACTTATTACAAAAATTTTTATTTCAAAACAAAACATCAATAAAGATAAATTTATTTACAATAATGACAACATCACAACATTCTTGCTAAGCTTTTTTGCATAAATTTTATAAAAAAAATGTAAGTTTTCAAAAAATAATATCAGAATATGTGTTGTTGACAAGGTAAGAGTTATCTTTCTAAATTTAGGCCTCGTTTGGGAACAGATTAATTTAGTAACTTTTTGGCTATTTTGCTAAAATATGAGCTAAAAAAAATTAGTATGTTTGGGATGACTTTTTGGCTTTTTATGAAAAGATGTGCAAAAAGTAGAAAGAAAAGAGAATCTTTGACTTTTTGGTATGGGTTATTGACTGTTTGGCTTTTTTAGTGACTTTATGACTTTTTGGCTAAACCAATCGCTTTCCAAACAAGGCCTTAAAGTTAAAATTTTGAGTTTTGTATTTTTCTATACAACCTTCTTATTTTAAATAGAGAAATGAATGACAGGTAGTATAAGGAGAATTAAATAAAGATTTGAATACCAAATTCAACTTTCACTTAGGCCTTGTTTGGAAATAGGTTAATTTAGTAATTTTTTGGCTATTTAGCTAAAATATGAGCTAAAAAAAATTAGTATGTTTAAGATGACTTTTTGACTTTTTACGAAAAGATATGCAAAAAATAGAGAGAAAAGAGAATCTTTGACTTTTTGGTATAGATAGTTGGCTTTTTAACTAATTTAGTAACTTTTTAACTTTTTGACTAAAAAGTTCGGTTGCCAAACGAGGCCTTAATATAATAATAATATAGATATTCACTTTAGAGCATCTCTAATATTTCGTTTTTTCTTTCATCAAATTTAAATTTAATAAAAAAAATATTGAAAAATTATTTTCAATTCTTTTATCAAATGTTCATCAAATTAAAAATTTATTAAATATTTTATCAAATTTGAATTTAATGAAATTTTAAATAAATGAAATATTAAAAATATTTTTTTCATCAAACTTAATGAAAGAAAAATTTTAAATAAATGAAAAAATTGATGAAAAGCTATGCCAGTGCGTAATCACTTTCTATGATAGATCTCTATTCTTCAAGTTCCTTCTATGATAGATCTCTATTCTTCAAGTTCCTCCCAACTTATACGAGGGGTTGCTCACTTTCTATCATTTACTAGTGGGATTAGGGTGTGTGTTGTGCAGTGTGGCGTGCTTCGGATGGTTTGAAAGTAGAATTATAAATTGAATGGTGAATTAGCGGATTGGAAAATTAATAAATTGCAATTTGAACAGTTTTGGACAGATTGACGTATTGAAGAATATTCTAACCAGATATCAAGCATTTATAATATATAATACTAATTTGCATAATATTTTTCATATATATATAAACAAACTAATTTTACATTTTATTTTTCATATATATAACTACTGATTTGTAATAAATTTCACATCTTAAATCTCTCTCACTCATTTTTATTTTGATATTTCATTATAGGTTAAAAAATATATATGTACTAACTATAATGGAACGGAGCGGTTTTGAAGGCAAATTATAAATTTTAAAGTTTAAACTACTATTAGTGGATAAAGAGATACAAATTAATGCAAATTGATATGATTTTAACAGATTGAGTGATATTTTGAACGATTTGGAGTGGTTTTACTAGTGACTTATGTATTGTTCGGCAATGAAATGAAAAGAGGGAGCCATTTGATGTGGGTGGAAGAATTTTATCTCAAAATAAAATTTTGAAAAACTTATTAAATAATGGAGTAATAAAAAAATAAATTATAAATGAAATATTTTCTAGTATAATTATGACACATAGAAAGGATTTATACCAAATAATAAAAAGATTTATACCATGCATACATAAAATTTATATCATCCTGGAAATGTAAATATTTTTTAGTGCACCATTAATTTACATTTTTTCCTAAAATTATCATCACATTTGCGTTTGGATCTTCTTCACTCTTATAGTAGTTCTAAAATGATTTTGTTTTGATTTGAATGAAAAAATTAAAAAATTACAAACACATTTCTTAAGATTTTCTTAAAACATAGATTGTCTCTCATGATTTTGAAAATTACAGATACCCTCTTATCGAATTTTTTTATTTAATAGAATTAATAGAAAAAAAAATATTAATTATTCTCTTATATGACAATAAAATTATCTAAATTATTAATTAAAATATATTTATAATATTATTAAAAATTTATAATTGCTTTGATGATTTATTAATAAAATAATAATTTATTATTAATTAATAACTTAAACTATCATTTCTAAAACTACAAGTAATAATTCATATTTTAAACAAATATTAAGGTTGTATTTGTAATTTATCCAAGAAAAAAAAAAAAAAAAACATAACACGAGAACAAAAACTCCCACCGGTTGGCGGCCACCCCTTTCATTGAAGCTAGGGCAACACGTCTCTCTGTTGTTTGTGTGTGGGATACAATTTTTTTGTTGTATTGTTTGTCATAAAAATCTAATAACATGTCTTTCCTCAGAGAATGCGATTTTTTTTTGGAAGAAATTAGAAAAGTAGTATGTGATGTCTTGTGCCTAGGTAGAAGCACATATGACTTCAGAAAAAACACACATAAATTAATCTTGGAAAAATTGGATTGTGATTTTGTAACAAAATAAATCTATTTTTAATTTTATCAATTTAAATTTTAATATTTTAATTTATTTTTAATTCAAATTATTGGTTTATTTTATTAAGTAAAATTGACAAATAAAGAGTATTTTAATCATAAACTCAATGTAAGTATATATAAAATGTTTAAAATATCATTTTTTGTTAACTTTAATGAATAGAATATCATTTTTTTGTTAATGAAAATAGGCAAATGGTTTAGATTGAAAACTAATCAAAAAATTAGTATTTAAATTGACAAAATTAAAAATTCAGGCTTATTATTTTGTTAAAAGAGTCAAACTTTAGTTTTTTTTTATTTTTTTATTATAATTTTCCCTTTAATCTTACTCCAACAATGACTGCGGAGCCTAAAAGAGCCAAAATTTCTGTCAAAATAAGTTTATGAGAAAACCTCTATTCAAATGGTCTACATATCTAGACATTTCTTATTTTAATGTTGTCCATTCACCAAAATTTCGAGATGTAAAAGAATTTGAAATTCAAAATTCAAGAGCTTGATGTGCACATGCTTTGTGCTCCATTGGCTGCAGCTCTTGTTGCTCTTAAATGGGCTTGTAAGCATAATTTTCTGAACATCAATATTGTATTGCCAACTCTTGAATCTCTATTTCAGCAGATGAAGGGCAGTAAAGATATCCAGGTGGGGGTGTTATCTCACACAATCTCTTCATTCATGCCAATTATCTCAACAACCACGGAGTTTGAGTCACAGCAGCTTTTTCCTTTGTCTAGTTTGCAGCATTTTCCCGTACCACTTCTCATGGAGAGATCCGTTTTCCACTTAATGATGGATGATCCTACATGACAACAGCATCTAGCCAATTTACTGCTAGCTTCGCATCCTGTCTCAGTTTATGTCTATATGTTACCTTTGGTGTTCTTTTTTGTTTTTGCTCGAGTGTTTGTAAGGCTTGTTGATGTTGTTTGTTGATGCTTCCTGAACTGTGTTACTTTATATATATATATATATATATTAAAGAATGCTCTTTTCTTGTGCTAAATAAATAAATAAAATTTGCGCAATCTTATGTTTTGTGGTGTCATATAACACACCTAACACTGTTTGTCATATAGCACAGCCACAAATGGCCTGCTCAAGGAATATGTGAGTTGTATTATCATGATAAGTCCCTACTATTTTTTCTGGTCTGTGTAAGTGAATGAATTTGTGACATGATGGTTATTTGCTTTACTTAATATATAATTTTGCAAGTTGTCTGTGGAACCATGAATGGTAAGAAGTCCTGATTTTTAACCATTTAATTGCAGAAAAACAGACAATTTTAATAGTTGTTAATTGCTGGAAAAGGAATAGCCATAAAAACATGATATTGAAGAATCGAAATGTGGTGGATTTAAGATTAAAGTGACTACAACCACCAACCTCATTATACAAGCATTCTAAGAATCAAAATAGGGATCAAATCAAATAAAGGGCCTAAATCAAATATAAAGAAGCAAAATATTTATGTTTTTAGTTCACAAATCATTCTAACATGACTAACACTCCCAACTACACCAGAACAATTTTTAGACTGGTCTTGTCATTTTGATATATATATATATACCTCATGCAACTAGCCAAATTCATAGTTAATGAGCAACATGACAAGCTAGTTGAGATGAAGGCTTCTGAATGGATCATGTAAGCTAATAAAACAGAGAATTTTGTAAAGCAGAGATCAATATGGTTAACTTTTAAAACAATTTTCACAGAAATTCAACTTTTTGTGGTCTCAAATTTGGACATGGCTTCTGACAGAAGTAGGATAACAACCTGTGCAAGAGCTCCTATTTCCTTCTCTTGGATTGGACTTTCTATGACTTCAACTTCATGGTGATTTTTTTGTAGAATGGAAGCAAGAGTCTGCACATTGTTCATGCAATGTTGGAACGTTATATGAGTGCTCTGTGATTCTATCTGCACTGAACGGAATTAAGTAGGTCATGATTGTTGCTTGGACAGAATAGTGACTAATTTTTTGCGCCAAGGATTTCATGTTTGATGGAATGCATTTCGAAGATGCACTCAAAAGCCTCCTTGCTTTAAAAGGACTGTGAGAACATTGAACTAATGTGAACTTGGATTGCATCCAAAGAATATTGGATTGTGTCGTTGCTTGACTTAATGGACTTTCTGGTAGCCAAATTTATTTTTCTAGTATGCCGTGAATTTGGCTCATGTAGATTCCTGTGCTCATGTTCAAGACAAAAATGCATTGTGCCTAGAACTTTAGTGACTGATTTTGTTGAATTTGGCCCCTAGTTATTGAACTGCTTCCAGTAAACCACAAAATTTCATAGTTCCCAAATGATATTCAGTTGACAATATTGTCAGCATATTAACCAAAACATGATTAAAGAATTCTTAAACTTGTTTACATTTTCCTAATTTTTCTTAGAATCATGATTAAAGAATAGTTAAACTCTTTTGATCCAAGTCTCAAGTTTTAATCCCTTAATCTCTATCAACTTAGGTTTCTAAATTTAATAAGTACATTTGACATAGGACTTGGAACCAATTGAGTTTCAAGAAAAGAATTCTTTTCTTGAATTGAAAGAAACAGAGTAGTTTTTTAGCATCCCACTTTTCTTGGTTTGCAAAGGAAGTTGCTACATAGCTGTATGATCATGTTCAATTCGCAACTTTTCCTTCAGATACAACTTACATCCCAAGTTTTGGACCCTCAATCTGTTTTTCTATATAAACTTACGCTGTGTTTGGTTGGAGGATTTGATGAGGGAATTGGAAAGGGAAAGAGAAAAGTTAGGTGAAATGTAAATAAAATATACTTACATTTCACCTAGTTTCACACACTTTTTCCTTTTCCCTTTCCAAATCCCTCTTCAAATCCCCCAACCAAACACAGCATTAGTCTCTTTTGAACTGATTCTCAAGTTTTGGACCCTCAATCTGTATCAACTTAAGTTTCTAAAAGGGAACACCTATAAAACCTATAAAACTAGGAACTTCAGGACTATTCTTTGGCCGGTGGGTATAAAATCATTGATTTATTTATCTAACTCATAAATTTCAGATTGACCAACGGATCAAGCCTACACTGTACGGAATGAATCATAGTGATTGGGAAAGTTTTGATTGTTCAGTATTCCTACTAGTCAGTTTTCGTTGGATGGGACCCTAAGGAAAGAAAGTAAGGAAAAGTAGAGAATAGGCAGCATGATCATCTAATGGACTGTTTCACATTCTTGCTCGGGTGACATGTTGATTGATTTCACTTCTCATTTGAGTTGATTCTGCCAATTGTGGAGATAGAAATTGTTGTAGAGCAAAGACCACAATAATTTAATTTGAAACAATTGTCATACCATTTTGGCATGGCCTTTGACAGAGGTATATCTGATGGTTGAGCTTGTAGACTAATCCAGAAAATAAATGCACAAACATTTGGCCCCCAATCCAGCAAAGAAAATTCTCTCTGACAAATTTTGTAAACAAGGACAGAACAAACAAACTCCTGTACATCTTATCTTCTTCTTCTTTTTAATTTTTTTTTTATCTGGTTTATAAAAATATAGAGACAGAAAAAGTAAAAAGCTTCACTATATGAGAGTAATTTGTTTCGTAACGTACTTTATTGTTTATTGAATTGAAGACATGGCCTTTGACAGAGGTAGAATCACAGAGCACATTTGGAAATCTAATATCTGATTGTTGAGCTTGTAGAGTAATCCAGAAAATAAATGTAAAAACATTTGGCCCTCAATCCAGCAAAGAAAATTCTCTCTGACAAATTTTGTAAACAAGGACAGAACAAACAAACTCCTGTACATCTTATCTTCTTCTTCTTTTTAAAATTTTTTTTAATCTGGTTTATAAAAGTATAGAGACAGAAAAAGTAAAAAGCTTCACTATATGAGAGTAATTTGTTTCATAACTACTTTATTGTTTATTGAATTGAAGACATGGCAGATTGGCATGTGACAGTAAATGCAACTCCCTTGGAGATGTCTTTTCTATATTGCTCTCAAGAATGTAGTTTTTCATATTGGCCCTGTTTGGTAGAGCTGTGGGAAAGTGCTTATAGCTTATACTTTAGCAGTTTATAGCTTATAACTATGAATATAAACTGATTTCTGACTTATAAATTAAGCTTCTCCTGCCCCACTCAAAGAATAAGTTGATTTCTGACTTACAAAAAGCTATAAGCTGTATTGTTAAGCTAAACCAAACACATCAAAATAGCTTAAATTAAGCTGAAAGCTGAAATAAGCTGAAATCAAGCTGTACCAAACAGGGCTATTAGACAAAATTGAGGTAGTTTTCTAGAAGGCACACCTCTAAAACTAGCAACTTCGCTTAACTGAATTCCTGCATTTTCTTCCCATTAACTGCAGAAAACTATGAATTATCATCATTCATGTTTAGTGAACAAAATAAACCACAATAGTAGGATACTCAGAAACCAAAATATGCTGGATTTAAAATCAATGTGATTACAGTCATCCAATTTGAAGAATCACAAAAGTTGTTAATTAAGCATCCGTTATAATAGCCTAACAATGCGTAAGGTAATTGGTTGATATTTTGTTTAATATACTTGTTCATTCATAAAAGCAAAGTTATCCTAGTCCATTGCCAAACAGGATTTGGAGATGCTGCTGCGCGCCCGCGCAGCAGTAACTGCTGGACGTCCAAAACGACGTCGTTTTGGGCGCCAAGGTGAATTTAAAATTAATTCCGTAGCACCCGAGCTTCGAATCCCTGACCTCTCCAAGAGAAGTGCCAGCACTCACCACTGCGCCAGTTAGCACCCTTATTATTACTAAAGACATATATATTATTTATACCTTATAAATATACAATATGTTCCGTTTTGGAATTTTGTTTATTTAAAAAATCTTAAAAATCAAAACTACACCATTTAAGATCTTACAATTTATTTTTTTTCTATTTTTTTTTTCTTTAATCTCAAACAAACTCTCAACTATCAGTGTTTCAAAACTTGAAAAAGTTTGTTCTCACTGGCCAACCATCTATCTACCTTCGCCGGATACTTTCGTCGAAGACTCTGTATCGCTTGCACCATACTATTCAGGTTTGTACGAATACAACATATTTTCTCTATGAATGTTGGTAGGCCTCAAGAAAAAACATATAATTTTATTCACTATTGTGATTGTGATTGGTTGGTTTTTTTCTTGCAGAATGTTACGAGTTATTTTTTTTTCTCTATCTTTAGAACTATTGCTTTGGTTATTAATACTAGATGCTAGATGTGTCTACCTTTATTGTTGCCCCTTTGTGCGTTGCTTTGTTGAGTCTCTACATATTTTTATTTATATATTTTTTTTATATCAATGAAGTGAACAATAAAATATATAAATAAATTAATAGAAAATATTATAAAATTAATGAATGACTAGATTTAAGATTTTTTATTGTTTAACTTTTATTTTATATTTTCAAAACTAACAGTAATGTTACATCTATCGTATTGTTATACCGTGTTATATTTATCATTTTATTTGTTAACAAAATATTATTGTAATGATGAATTTTGTAGAATAAAAAAAGGTGAATCTTAATTCTTTCAATTGGTCAATTGGTGATTGTTCTTTGTCAATTTTTCTCTGCCCTTGAATGTTAGGTTGTTTTGAGGTTAGAAACATTATTTTTTTAATCAGAAGGCATTATGTTCTAGAGAATATGTTATGCTACTTCAAAATTAGAGAAGATAATTCTAAAAATTTTAATAGTAAAACTTGGGCATTTATTTTATTTTATTTTATTACAGTGAAATCTATATAAATTTTATGTCATGATAATCTCAAAAAATCTTACCTCACTTTTATATTTGTTCTCAATTTTTTAGATTTGTTGGTGTTGGAATGGAGAATGATGGACATGAGGGAGTTGACCAAAGATAAAACACCATGTCTTGGCATGGAATTTCATTCAGAGGAAGTCGCATATCAATTCTATAATGAATATGGAAGGATTATGGGGTTTGGCATTAGAAGAGATTACCATAGCAAAAGTAGAAAAGATGGTGCTATGATTAACAGGAAGTTTGTTTGTTGTAAAGAGGGAGAAAAAGAAAAAGATAAATGGTACATGATTGTAAATCATCCTAAACATGAGACAAGAACAAAGTGCAATGCATTTATGTATGTATCTTTGGATCGAGACTTGTCGAAGTGGATAGTGAAAAAGTTTGATGACAACCACAACCATCATTTGCATCTTCCTCAGTGCACACATTTGATACCATCTCAAAGAAAGTTATGTCAGGCTCAGGCTTTGAATGTTGATATAGCTAATGACATTGATATCTCTCTTAAAGCATCACATGATCTCATTAGTGCCTTAGCAGGGGGAAAAGAAAATTTGGGATTCACGAGAGAGGACCAAAAAAGCTACTTGCGTGGAAAAAGACAACAGAATTTGCAATACGGGGAAGTTGGGAGTTTATTAAGATATTTTCAGTAACAAGCAGTTGAAAATCCATATTTTTACTACGCAATTCAATTGGATGTGGATGAGATGATTACTAATATTTTTTGGGCTGACCATGAGATAATTACAGATTATGAACTTTTTGGTGATGCCGTATCATTTGACACAACATTTCGAACAAATAAGGAGTATCGGCCACTAGCTTTATTTACTGGCTTTAACCACTTTAGAAAGACAGTGATTTTTGGTGCCTCGTTATTATATGATGAAACTTCAGCTTTGTTTGAGTGGTTATTTGAAACCTTCTTGCATACAATGTCGGGGAAAAAGCCTACTAGTTTTTTCACAGACCAAGATCAGGCAATTACAAAGGCAATATCTGAAGTCATGCCTAAGGTTTTCCATGGATTATGCACTTTTCACCTAATGCAAAATGCTTTGAAGCATTTAGGGTACTTGTATAAGAGTAGTTCAAAATTTGGTAGGGATTTCAAAACTTGTATTTTTGGATATGAGGATGAACACGAGTTAATTGATGCTTGGGATTCTTTGATTGATAAATACAACTTGTATGAGAATGCATGGATGAAGAAGACTTGGGAAAAAAGAGAGCAATGGGTGTATGTATACATGAAATACTTGTTCACTACAGGAATGCGAAGCACCCAACTTAGTGAAAGCCTGAATGCAGCATTAAAGAGGTATTTGCAAGCTGATCATAATATTGTTCAATTTTTTACCCACTTCAATCAGATTGTTGTAGATAAGCGGTACGAAGAAGTAAAAGCTATATATAATTCTAGACAACAATTGTCGAGAATGAAATTGAAAAAGTCTCCTATGTTGAACCAAGTTGCGAATTTGTACACCCCTCCTATCTTTGACTTATTTCATAATGAGTTGGATATGTCTCTTTGTTGTCAAGTGAAGCAATGCCATGAGTTAGAAGGAGAAGTTTGGTACGTGATTAGCTTATATGGTGATGATAGAGAGTATACTGTGGAGGGTAATATGGAAGTTAATGAGTTAGGAGGAGACAAAATTTGTCAAAGAATTCATCGCACTTGTCAAAAGTTTGAAAACATTGGAATTTTATGTGGTCATGTAATAAAAGCACTTGATAGAATGAATGTCATGGAAATTCTTGAGAGGTACATATTAGGTCGATGGAGATTAGATGCCAAGAGTGGTGAAATTAAGGGAGGAAAAGTTGAAGTGGATGGGAATGATCCCAAGTTAGAGATATTAGCACGTTACAGGTATCTTTGTCCTAGGATGGTAAAGCTAGCAACTCAAGCATCTGTGTATAAGCCTGCTTATCAATTGGTTGATGAAGGGATTAAGGAACTGTGTACAAAAGTGAATAAAATGATGGTATCATTTGATGATTCGAGTGCTTGTGGTAGTGGAAGCAACATTGACATGAGTTCTAATCCTAACTTTGCACAGAAGGGTGGGGGTAGATTAAAACCTTGGCATGAGAAAACTAATAAGAGGACAAAAATTATTTCACAACCTACCGACCGTAGTAAGGTATTGTTTACATACTTGATTCTAATTTTTGTTTTCTTTTTGACTCATGCAATGTATTGATAAATGTTATAATTTTTTTAGAAAATTGGCCAATCAAGCAACACGTTAAATGTTCAAAGTTCCTCTTTATGCAGCTCACAGGTTAGATTTTATTTTTTATATTTAAATTTTCTTATAGTAGTGTATGTACTTCTAATAGTATTTTATGAATTAGGATGATGGGATACCGTATTGGCCACAATTGATGAATTATGGTAACAATTTTTTCACGCTTGACGATACTAACATTACGTGCTCATCAAATTACCCACAGTCTACCTTTTTATCTTCACAAATATCATTTAATCCACAAATTTCTTAGGTATGCAATTTTTCTTATGTTTGTAATGTAGTTTGTTTCTAATAAAAAATAAATTGATTCCAATATATTCTCTCACACTTATTCATTTTTATTTTTTCAGGGGATGTCATTTGATGAAAGAGAGCCCAATCTCACGGGGGGCGAGTCATTCTTAGACAATGAAACTTTTTTACAATTTCTTAGTCATTCACAACCTCCCCCACAGAATTGAAATGCAATATTTTTATTTTATTTTTTACCGTAATTATTAGATAATGGTATTTTTTTTGAGACATGTTTTGAATATTTCAAATGGGTTTTATAGAATTACCGTAATTATTAGATAATGGGTTTTATGGACATATTGTAGTTTTTGGCATAACTTGATAATTGTTTGTTTAATTATTGATTTGACAAATTATATTGTTTATTCTTGAAGTAGTCATTTTTTTGTCAGTTTACTTCTTGTTTAGATGAATAAGTTCAAACATATATATATATATATATATCGAATTGTGTGGCATCATTAATTAATAAAAAAATATAAATTAAATTGAATGGACATTATTTATTTTGTCACTATGAAATTAAGAACTATATAGTAAAGTGAGATCATGATATCCATGTAGTTAGATTTATATACATTTATTTATTTTATGACAGCACTTGGGTGTATTGATCGTTTGAACAATATAATAAATAATATATATGTCCTTAGCATTAGTAAGGATATTAGCTGGTGCAATGGTGAGCGCTGGCACCTCTCTGGGAGAGGTCAGGGGTTCGAAGCTCGGTGCTGTGGAATTAATTTTAAATTCACCTTGGCGTCCAAAACGACGTCGTTTTGGGCGTGCAGCAGTTATCGCTGCGCAGGCGCGCAGCAACATCTCCAAATCCGTTTCACACACCTTTTCTCTTTCCCTCCTCAAATCCCCCAACCAAACACAATCCTGCGCAGTAGCATCCCCAAATCCATTTCACACATCTTTTCCCTTTTCCTCCTCAAATCCCCCAACCAAACACAATCCTGCGCAACAGCATCCCCAAATCCATTTCACACACCTTTTCCCTTTTCCTCCTCAAATCCCCCAACCAAACACAATCCTGCGCAGCAGCATCCCCAAATCCATTTCACACACCTTTCCCTTTTCAAATCTCTCCTCAAATCCCCCAACCAAACATAACATAAAGAGATCATGAGGTCAAGTTTTGTTGATTGTTATATAGATGTACGATCATGTTCAATCCATATAACTTTCCCTTCAAATAAAACTTACGTCTCAAGTTTTGAACCCTCAATCTCTATTCTGTATCAACTTGAGTTTCTAAAAGAAAATAACGAAAACTTGAGAAAGTGCATAGAATCAATTGTGCCGTGCTACAAGAGAAGAATATAACAAGTATTTCTTTTCTCAAATTGAATGAAGTAGTAGTTTCTTTAGCATCTCCCTTTCTCTCTCTTTTTTTTTTTTTTTTTTTCCTGCGTTATTCTTTGCCTATGAGGTTGGCAAAGGAAGATTGCCACGTAGATGTATGGGTATGTGCAACTTGAATAACTTTTCCTTGATGCAAATACAAACTTGCTGCTCATGTTTTGAAGTCTCAATCTATATCAACTTAGTTTTCTAAAAGCAAATAAAAGAAACTTAAGGAATTGGAATCAATCTATTGAAGTTCAAGAAAAGAAAAGAAATTATCATTTCTTTTCTTAAATTGATAGAAAAACATCGAGTAGTTTCTTTAGCATCTTTCTTTTCCATTTTCTTGCTGCATTATTCTTTGCCTTTGAGGTTGGCAAAGGAAAATGTTGGGATTCCAAGCAGAGGAGAAAATGATGCATGTGGAATGCCCTAATGAGATCATATGATCAAGCTCGTCGATTGCTACATAGATATATGATCATGAGCATCTCATACTTGATGCAAATACAACTTACGCAATGCATTGTGCATAGCGGATCCATGCTTAGTTGGTACGTCAATGGGGATTGTGGACCCCTAGTCCCCTGTGTTTGCTTTTTAAAATTAACTTCTCTTGAATGATTAATTGAAGAAGTGTTGTTGAGGAAAACCTACGACTGTGTTTGGTTAGGTGTTCCAAACACATTTCCATTCACTGATTTGAGTGAAAATGTGTTTGTTTTGAGCTTTCAAATTATAATTTTACACCCATTTTTGAAAACTCCTTTTTAGGCGGGAAAATTTGGCAAATCTGGTCGTCCTCTCGGACGTCCGGCCGATCGACTGGAACAAATTTTTTTTTTTTGCACCTGTTATTTTTATATTGTAAATAAAAAATATTTTTTCAAAAGTTTTTTAATTTTTATATGAGTTTTAAATAGAATTTTGGGTTGTGTGTTTGGTTACAAGTTGTAAGTTTTTGAATCAAATAACTTTTCTAATTTCAAAAATTCAAAACTCTCTCCAAAACTCATAACCAAACGAAATTTTCACACTCAAATCATAATTCCAAAACTCACAAACTCAAAATACAATTCTATTCTCAAACAACAATGATAGAGAGCTCTAATTTTGGAGCTCTAAAGAGAACTCTAAAAAAAAAAAAAAACATAGATACACACATCATATCACATGTGGCCCCCACTACTTGCCACATCATTAGAGCTTTCTTTAGAGCTCCAAAATTAAAACTCTCAATTTTTATTCATTCTCAAATCATATTTAGAAAATTATACCAAACGCTACCTAAGATTTCCCACCACTACATATATATATAGTAAAGGTACATGTTCGTTGCTGGAGTCATTCTTTTATTGTATAGCCATCTGAGCTTTGACAAATACACATATTTAAGTCATTTATAAAATTGAAACAGATGGGCGTTGAGTCCATTTTCCATATCACCATTGTGGTAGCATTTTTCTTTGCAATAAAAAAACTGCCGTCTTTGTAGAATTTGTGAAAGAAGAAGACTCTGTAACCATGGCAGAAACTATAGCTGGGCCTTTTGTAACCTTTGTGGTAGAAAGGTTGGGAGATGTACTCATCCAAAAAAAGAATTTGTTGCGTGGGGTTAGCGGCCAAGTTGAGGAAATGCAAAGGGAGTTGAATCGAATGAAAGGCTTCTTGAAAGATGCAGCTAAAAAGCGAGAAGAAGGAGATAAGAGAGTCCACAACTGGGTTGTTGAGATCAGAGAAGCTGCTTATGATGCTGAGGCTGTAATTGACACATACATCATCAAAGTTGCCTTCAGGAGGGAAACAGGTAGTATCCTCAATGTCCTCATGAGGTATTCTTGTGTCTTCAAGCTCAAGGATTGTATAGCCATCCATAAGGTCGGGGTGGAGATCGAGTCTATTAAAACCAACATCTCTAAAATCACGACAAGTTTAAATACTTACGGCGTAACGGCAATAAGTGAAGGAGAAAGTTCGAGATTTGAGAAGCAACGATTGCTAAGGTGGTCTTATCCTCATATCGTGGAGGAGGATATTGTTGGCTTAGATGATGACATAAAAACAATAGCGGAACATTTGGTGAAGGAAGAGAGACAGTGTCGAGTTGTTTCCATTTGGGGAATGGACGGTCTTGGCAAGACCACCCTTGCAAAGAAGGTTTACAATCACATCAATGTTAGGCGTCATTTTGATTGTTTTGCGTGGGCTTTTATATCTCAACAATGTAATGTTAGAGAAGTTTTGGAAGGGATTCTAATCAGACTTAGCATTGAAGGGAGAGAACAAATCAAACTAATGAAGCATGAGCAGCTAGTTGAGAAGCTTTTTGAAGTTCAAATTCAGAAGAAATGTTTAGTGGTTATCGATGATATTTGGAAGGCTGAAGATTGGAAAATTTTGAGTCCGGCCTTTCCAAATAAAGAAGTTGCAGGTAGCAAAATACTGCTAACTACTCGCATAAAAGAAGTTGCTTCATACGCTGATCAACTGCATGAACTGAGGCCTTTAACTGAAACTGAGAGTTGGGAACTGTTTGGAAAGAAAGCATTCTCGAGGACAAATGATACAGGTAATTATTAACATCACAATGAAAGTAATGCTCAAAATTTTAAATTTCAAATTGAGATATTTCTTTCGTCTGTCTTGTCTTTTGATTCTGATAGGAGTAAGCTACACAATTTTTATAAGGAGTAATACAAACTAACACATTTAGTTTTTTAAGAAATGGTAATTTTTATCCAAGTCGTGATAAAGAAGGCATAAAATTAAGAAGGCTGCTATATATTACCTGAATATTTTATTAAATTTTTTTATTGCTTATATGACTTCTCACATGACCTGATAAGTTACACCAATTTATAATACTTATGAGTTTATATTTTATTTCTGTAATCCTTAAATAGGTTAGAAATTAAATACTTTTGGGATTTAATAGATTCAATCGATAATTTAGATACTAAATAGACTTTGACTTATATATACTTTAGAGATTTAATAGACTCAATCGATAATTCAGGAACTAAATAGATAATTTGATGATAGTTTAAGGATATAAAGTGTAATAATCTTTTTTTGGATTTAAAGAAAACTATACAACTTTATTAATTCTAGTATCTTAACTAAAAATACTATTTCACTAATTTGCAAAAGAGTTTAAAAAAAAATCCAATTTAATTTAATTCAGCAACATCATTACTTTCTAGGGAGAGGTTACAATGCGTACTTGCACACCGTAGGAAAAGTTATATTTTTTTATGAGAGAAATTACACATTTTGTGAGATGAAAGTTACAATTTTTGTGATTGAAGTTATGATGTGTACCTAAAAGTCATGTAAACTAAAATTATACTTTTTATGAGAGAAGTTATACATTTTGTAAAAAAACAAAAGTTGTATTTTTTGTGAAGAAAAAGAGTTAAATTTTTGTGACAAAAATAATATATTTTGTGAGAGAAATTATATATTTTTTTGCATAAGTTGCATATGATGTGCAAAGCATTCTCCTATTTGGGAACTTAGATATGAGAATTCTTATTCAAAACAAACAAAAAAATATTTAACCATCTTGAGCAACTCTACCTTTTAAAATAATATTTTCCAAATAGATATTTTTTGACGTAGATAAAACCATGTTTATTGAATTACACTACAACATATAAAAGTTTTAGAGACCAAATTTTTTAGTCTCTAAAAGTGAAAATTTTGTTGCAAAAAACATTTAAAGACCAATTTCTATCATCATGAGGATATTCACTAAAAAGTAGTCCCGAAAAGTCAAAAATAAGGCTTTTAGAACAAAATTTTGAAAACGTCACTAATAAATACACTTTTAGGGACAAAATAATTTGGTCTCAAAATGTTTTTTTTTTTAGACAAAAAATTTGGTCCCAAAAAGATAATAATTCATTACTAATGTCCAATTTTCGTTGCTAAAAATATAATGACACTTTTCGCAACAAAATATTTAGTCCCTAAAAAATAATTTTGTTCTTAAATTTTGGTCTTTAAAACCTTAATTTTTTGTAGCGTTATTACTTAATTGGACATAGGTCTTAAAAGTTTCATTTATTAATCTAAAGAAAAGTTTACAAGACGTGTTAGTATTTCAAGAGAAAAGATAAGTTGATAAAGTATTGTGGTGAAGTGGTTTGGAAATACTCTTCAGATCCTGGAAGACGCCAATGATCCTTTGCTAGTCACCTGCAAAAATACAAATACTCCGGTCGGGGGTGCCGGAATTAGCACTCCGACGGACAAGTCAGTTCTTCTTCTTAAGAAAGCTTGCTCACTAAGTTTTTAGAAGTGATTGTTACATACCTTTTCTAATCCATTACCATTATATTTATACTCGTTTCTTCTGACCCTCGGGACCAGGGCCTACTTTTTCAATCATTACCTTTTCTGCTATTCGGCTCCAGGGATCCTACCCTATTCGGCCTGCTCATCATATTCGGCCCATTATCCCTTCGGGATTTTTGCCAGATAGCGCCAAGCTTCCGAAGTATATCTCCTCTACCTTCACTAAATATTCGGCTACCACAATTGCCCCCCGAACTCCCTATTGACGGAAGTTTAATCGGCGTGTTTGGTTCGGAATTTGAAAAAGTTTAGCATCAGGCGGCTTCGCGTGTCCCAATATGTCAGAAGGCGCACGCCTTTTTTGCTCATCATTACACTTTCCCGCTCTATTCGTGTATCTCAGCATTTATTGTGATTTGAAACTTTAGTCCTTTCAAATTCATATTTCATCGATTTCCTGAGACTTTTGGATCGTCAGTGCATATCCCTCTGTGGCTCGCGTTTTCTGCAACTTCTTCCTGTCTTCCTTTGTCTCATCCGTTCTTCGTAAGTCTTCTTCTCCCTTCTTTGTAACCCTATTTTCTATTTGCTATTTTAGCTTCGGCGAATATTTAGCTCTGCTAGAATGGCGAAACACTTGAAAGACCTCCTTTCTGAGGATCGTGTTTCCGGTTTTCGAAAACATTTTTCTATTCCTGACGACGTTCATTTGTCCCTTGTAACGAACAACGCTCTCGACATGGAGAGGGAAGATCAAAACACGATCGTATTCCTTCTTTTATCCATCGCGGAGGGCGGAGTTCGTTTCCCCTTACACCCACTTCTTAGGGCCGTTCTCCGCTATTGGGGTTTGATTCCTTCTCAACCCAATGTAAATTTCTTTCGAATCATCATGGGGGTTGTAGAGCTGAATCGACGCCTTAGGATTAACCTTGGGATTCCGGCCATTCGGCATTGTTACGCCTTAGCCAAATCCTCTGGTCGGCTGGGGTGATATTTTCTCAGGGCCAAAGATACTGACCATCATTTAGTGACTATGCTTGCCAGCTCTGGTAAGCGGGTTGACGATGTGATGGTCAACGTCCGAGGTAATTGGGAGTTCGCCGAGGGGGAGGATCGCCTGGACCCTATTCCCAGACATAAGGGTGAACCAGGTTGACACGCAATGTCTTATGTTTGTTGGTCTGTTCCTTATTCGGCTTCTTTTTCTTAGATCGCTTTTTATCTTCTGCAGGTAATAGGTTGAAGAAAATTTTGACTTCGGTTGACGACGTAGTTCTTGGGGAAATCAAGACTGCACTGACGTATTTCGGCCGCCCAAACGTACAAAAACAAGGGAGAGCCGCCCATATTCTCCTTCGGTACGAACCCACTTGCACCACTTTTTCGGCTGCAGATAACATTCCGATTCCATCTGGTGATCAACAGCTCTCGGCCCTTATCTTTCCCAGCTTTAGAAACCTCAGGCAGATCGGTGTCGCAGCTTCTGATTCGGGGGAAGACGCCGAGCCGGTTGTAGAGGTGGTTGCCGATCCGACTGGAGGGTCTACTGAGGGGGTCGAGGGTGACGAGGCCGTACGCTCGGCATTTGAGGCCACCGAACCATCCACCTCAGGACGAGCAGATTTCTCTTCTGGGGATATTTTTGCAAACTTAGGGGATCTACCCGGCGATTTTTTTGAGGGTATGGCGAAGGAGAGCTTAACGCAGATGGCGCGCAAAAGGAATGCCGAGCGTATGGCCGCTCGAAAGAAGGCTGAATGCGCCGAATCGGATCCCAGCTCGATCAAGCCCTTCGTTCCTGTTTCTGAGGGCACGGTTGAGGTTGCTGTGTCCGTCAAGGGAAAAGAGGGTGGAGAACAGGCCGATCGGGAACGGCTGATTTCGGAGCAAGGCCAAAAGCGTGGTGCCGAGGGAGAAGCGATTTCAGAAGCTGGCCCTGGTAGCAAACGGCTTCGACTTGAAGAACCGGACGTGGTGACTCCGTTCGTTATTCAGCCGAAGATCAGGGACACGCCGATTTTATCCGACGCTTCGGCCATCGAGGATCCGGCCGTCGCTCTTAGCCTGGCGGCTTCAATTTCTCTGCCAGCTGACAACAAAGCCTTCGGTGCCGTGCCTGATATTATGGCCGTTGCCCTAACCGCTCAATCAGCACTCCTGGTAGGTCAGCTTCATTTCCTTCTTGTTTGTTAAAGGCGTCTAATCACACCGAATTGTTTTGCAGGCGATTGGAAGGATCACCGACTTGGGCCGCCGCCTGCATGATGCTCTCGGGAGAATTGACCATTTGCAAACAGAGCTACAGGGTCAGAAAAGTAGGGCCGAGTTCGAAATTATGAGAGCTGAAATGGAGAGCGCGCGAGCCGACGCGGAGAAAGAGAGGGTTCGCGTCGCCGAACAGCTTTGCGTTGATGTTGAGGGTAGGGCAAATGCGAGCGAGGAATCGCTCAAACTTTCCCAGAAAGCACTTGCTGAAGCGGAAGCTCAGTTAGACGAGCTTAAGGCGGCCCGCGAGAAAGCCGAATCGGAGGCCTTTGAGGTAGGGAGAGGCGCCGTTCTGACGGAATATGTTGAAGAAGTGTCCAAATTTGAGAATCGCGGGTTCAAACATGGGTGGCTCAAAGCCCTTGCTGCCGCTGAGGTTACGTTGGATTTGCCAATTCCTTATGAGCAGGTGGATGTTGAGCCACTTGAATCCGATACCGACGAGTGATCTGGGAGCCGTTTACCGAATTGCGGCGTCTTTTTGTTTTTGTTTTTCTTCTTTTTGTTTTTCTTCTTTTGGATAGTGCGTTGGTAGTTTTCATGTATAAATTGGTTAGCATCTGCGCGCAATTTATTAATGAAAATTTCCTTGTAATTTTTGCTGCCACCACACACTTTGTATGAGAGAGTTCTGTGGTTTAATTTTAATGAAAGAATTCTATGTTTTGTCAATGAGTTCTATGTTTTGTCAATGCATTTGGTAAAATGGAATTGCATGTATTGTGGGGAAACCCTGATCTGTGAATCTGCCCGTGCCCCAGGGGGTTTATGAAAAGAATTGACTTTTGTGAGCCGGCTGGGGTACTTGGTCTGAATGGATAGATTTTACTGTGGCATAAATGATTCTTTTACTGTGGCATCAATGATTCTTATCTAGAACTCTTCTAAACAATCCGTACATACAATATCGTTTGTCTAGTATATATCCGCAAGAACCGGGTTCCAGCAGACTCGATATATATATCCCATCAAAATCACCATTTGCAATTTCACTGCCTACTGATCTTGGGCCGACTGGGGCACTCGAGCCGAATAGATTGACGAATCTGCCCTTGACCCAGTGGGTTCATGATAAGAGCGCTGGCTCTGATTCAATTCGCGAGCCGGCTAGGTAGTTTAGCCGAACAGATTGATGAATCTGCACTAACTCGAAGCAACTTGTGAGCCAACTGGGGTACTCGAGCCGAATAGATTGGTGTATCGGTGCAGACTCGACATATATCCTATCAAAATCACCATTTGCAATTTCACTGCCTACTGATCTTGGGCCGACTGGGGAACTCGAGCCGAATAGATTGACGAATCTGCCCTTGCCCCAGTGGGTTCATGATAAGAGCGCTGACTTGGATTCAATTTGCGAGCTGGCTAGGTATTTTGGCCGAACAGATTGATGAATCTTTGGGGCACTCGAGCCGAATAAATGGACGAATCTGCCCTTGCCCCAGCGGGTTCAGGATAAGAGCGCTCACTTGGATTCAATTTGCGAGCCGGCTGGGTATTTTGGCCGAACAGATTGATGAATCTTTGGGGCACTCGAGCCGAATAAATGGACGAATCTACCCTTGCCCCAGTGGGTTCAGGATAAGAGCGCTCACTTGGATTCAATTTGCGAGCCGGCTGGGTATTTTGGCCGAACAGATTGATGAATCTGCCCAAGCTCGAAGCAACTTGTGAGCAGGTTAAAAACCTTGGACCAACAACTTGCCCTACCGTCATCCTAGTCGGCGTCGGGCGACTGGGTTCGCAATTAATGAACTTGCCTCGATCGCGCTGCCTCTGCGAGTGTTTAAATGATTCGAAGGGACAGCTTTTAAGAGTCTGGTAGGTACTTTATTCAAACTCCTGAGAGGAAGTCAATTGTGCGAATGTCGAACAAACTCTTTTTTAACAGCAAAGGGGAAGCCAAGACATTGGCTGAGCTGGGCGGTGATATGAGTCGGAGTGAACATCGTGGCGCGCCCTTGCGTGCGGGGAGCAAGAGTTCTATGGGTAGAGAGAGGCATCAATCTCCTTGACGTCGTAGTAGGTCGCCCAGACGGGACAGGCAGTCCCAGGGGAGATTACCACACGCCCGCGTTGAAAGGAAATCAGACGCGAATCCGTGCCCGTTAAGTTTTGCAGTGTTTGTGAAGAATAAGCCTATGACGGAAGCGGACTCGATCATGCGAGATCCAGATGTGGCGGTCGAGTTTGCTCGACAGATATTTCCTCCGGAAGTTCAGCAGTTGATGGTTGATCGTCAGGACTACGAAGTGTTTCGCGAGGGCATTCATGGGGCGGTGAAAGGGCTCTATACGGCTTACGAAGTCGGCATGCGATTGCGCGCCGCCCGCCGAGAAATGGCAGAAAAGGAAGAGCGTATCTGGAGTTTGGAGGCTCGTGCGGAGGCGGCTGAACGTGAGTTAGGGAAGATCAAAGCAGCTCAGGTACAACCAGCAAGGCAGGTGATCCCCATCGTCGAAGAGAGGGTTACCAGTCGGCTTATAAGCACTGCCATTGCCGATCGGGATACGGCGAGTATGTTCGCATTGGAGTCCGCAAAGGGGAGGTCCTATGAAAAAGGTTTTCACGAAGGACGCTTGGTTGGAATCCAAAAGACCAAGGAAAAGCTTGCCGAAGAGGTTTGCTGATGTGAAAATCGTGGGTTTAGGCACGGTTGGATCAAGGCAACTCAAGTCACCGAATCTCTTCTCCTGGTAGGAATTGATGCGGCGTCACCTCTCTACCACAAGAAGGACTTTCCGTTTTCTGCTTTCGAGGTTGAGAAGAGCGAGGATGAGGGTGACGCCGTATAATTTTAATTGTTGTCAGGTTCGGACGCTGGTCGCGTTCGCAATTATGTAATTTCTTGGTGTTTAATAAAAGCCGCTTTATTGAAAATATCAAATTGTTTCCCGCATTCGGCGTATGCGTGTTTAATTTTATTGCATATTCGGCGTATGCGTGTTTAATTGTATTGCATATTTGGCGTATGCGTGTTTAATTGTATTGCATAAATGTTTGGATAGACGTAAATACATCAATCGGACTCAGCATTTTAATTCGATGCGCCGAATAGTTGGCGTGATCGGCCTCCATGTAGTGGCCGTTTGCTTTAGAATAAAGCCATTGCGGCGCGTTGTTTAAAATTTGAAGAAGCCGTGAGCCAGGGATCGGAGGGGCAACGACATTTTTGTTTTTGTTTGTAAGACTTGGCTCGAATGCCAGATGTCTAGCCGATTGGGCTAGATAATTTTTGCCCTTGCGCAGCCTGTGCGCATTTTAGCCAACCGTTGGGTTAACTAGGTCATGGAGAATGTTGATCGACGCCTGTCTCGTGGGGTTTAGCGCTGATAAGAATCACTTCGGGATTTGGGCCTCGAGATCGGGGCCATTATTGAGAATAAAAACGTCAGGCGCCTTATGTAATCAAACATATTTGGCTTCCCAACAGCCATTGCGTGGGATGATCAAGATCAAGAGTTCTCTCCATCAGATGGTGATGATAGTTGTAGGGGTTCAAATTCCGGCCGAACTTGGCGCTCAGCTGGTTTGCGGCGGAGGATTCTCCGGTGTGGGAGGTGGACTGCTGAAAGAAGAAACTGGGAAGTCTTCAGCCTCTAAGTCGTTGAAGCAGATCGCCCCGAAAGGAGATACAACGACCGCTGCCCCAAACCTCCCTTGTCTTGGATCTTGGCCTTGACATTGTCGATGGTGTCAAAGGCCCGGAGGCATGCCGATTCGGGCGTGGTTAGGTCCATGCGTTTTGAACCGCGATGGTTTTTCAACTAACGAGAGTTAGAAATAGATATTGTAATGTTCGAACGCAGTTGCGTCTATGTAACATTGGATCGATGGGTTTATTTGTCTTAGAAGTTAGAAATAGATATTGTAATGTTCGAACGCAGTTGTGTCTATGTAACAACGTTTTAATCGAATAAAAAGTGTTATTTCACATAGTTGAGACTTACTCCGAGAACCGTATTTAGCTATGCCGGATGAATGCTGCTGATCCCAACTTTGAATGGTTAAAAAGTGTTAGTTCATATGGTTTAAAAGTTTGCTGTTAGCTTGCTACCAGAACTGTTGTGTGGCTTAAACATTCTTTCTGTATGCAGGGATCGGCCCTTGCCTTAGGCGGAATGTGAGTTTAACAGGAATGTCGTACTCGTGGGCCGGCTAAGGCACCCCTTGTCCGGGGAACCATATTAGTGATTCTGGCTTAGTTGATTAAAACGGGCTCTGTATCCGGAGATTTGTTTTGGCCAATCGGGAGGATTATTCGGTCCTCAATCGGCCCTAAGGTGTGCACCAGAAGGGGCTCCGAATCCGGAGGATTACTCGGCCCTAAGGTGATGCAGCAAAGGGGGCTCCGAATCCAGAGACTACTGGGCCAATCGTGATATCCACAAAGGGCGCTCCGAATCCGGAGACTTATTCGGCCCTAAGGTGCCATGCACCAGAGGGGGCTCCGAATTCGGAGACTTACTCGGCCCTATGGTGTCATGCACCAAAGGGGGCTCCGAATCCGGGGATTTATTCGGCCCTAAGGTGCCATGCACCAGAGGGGGCTCCGAATTCGGAGACCTACTCGGCCCTATGGTGTCATGCACCAAAGGGGGCTCCAAATCCGGATACTTTACTGGACCAATCGTGATATCCACGAAGGGCGCTCCGAATCCGGAGACTTATTCGGCCCCAGGTGACTTGCACCGAAAGGGCGCTCCGAATCCGGAGGCTTTAACTGGGCCAATCGTGTCATACACGAAGGGCGCTCCGAATCCGGAGACTTATTCGGCCCTAAGGTGCCATGCACCAGAGGGGGCTCCGAATCCGGAGACTTTACTGGGCCAATCGTGATATCCACGAAGGGCGCTCCAAATCCGGAGACTTATTCGGCCCTAAGGTGCCATGCACCAGAGGGGGCTCCGAATTCGGAGACTTACTCGGCCTTATGGTGTCATGCACCAAAGGGGGCTCCGAATCCGGAGATTTTACTGGGCCAATCGTGATATCCACGAAGGGCGCTCCGAATCCGGAGACTTATTCGGCCCTAAGGTGCCATGCACCAGAGGGGGCTCCGAATTCGGAGACTTACTCGGCCCTATGGTGTCATGCACCAAAGGGGGCTCCGAATCCGGAGACTTATTCGGCCCTAAGGTGCCATGCACCAGAGGGGGCTCCGAATTCGCAGACCTACTCGGCCCTATGGTGTCATGCACCAAAGGGGGCTCCGAATCCGGAGACTTTACTGGGCCAATCGTGATATCCACGAAGGGCGCTCCGAATCCGGAGACTTATTCGGCCCCAGGTGATCTGCACCGAAAGGGTGCTCTGAATCCGGAGGCTTTAACTGGGCCAATCGTATCATACACGAAGGGCGCTCCGAATCCAGAGACTTATTCGGCCCTAAGGTGCCATGCACCAGAGGGGGCTCCGAATCCGGAGACTTTACTGGGCCAATCGTGATATCCACGAAGGGCGCTCCGAATCCGGAGACTTATTCGGCCCCAGGTGACCTGCACCGAAAGGGCGCTCCGAATCCGGAGGCTTTAACTGGGCCAATCGTGTCATACACGAAGGGCGCTCCGAATCTAGAGACTTATTCGGCCCTAAGGTGCCATGCACCAGAGGGGGCTCCGAATCCGGAGACTTTACTGGGCCAATCGTGATATCCACGAAGGGCGCTCCGAATCCGGAGACTTATTCGGCCCCAGGTGACCTGCACCGAAAGGGCGCTCCGAATCCGGAGGCTTTAACTAGGCCAATCGTGATATCCACGAAAGGCGCTCCGAATCCGGAGACTTATTCGGCCCCAGGTGACCTGCACCGAAAGGGCGCTCCGAATCCGGAGGCTTTAACTGGGCCAATCGTGTCATACACGAAGGGCGCTCCGAATCCGAAGACTTATTCGGCCCTAAGGTGCCATGCACCAGAGGGGGCTCCGAATCCGGAGACTTTACTGGGCCAATCGTGATATCCACGAAGGGCGCTCCGAATCCGGAGACTTATTCGGCCCCAGGTGACCTGCACCGAAAGGGCGCTCCGAATCCGGAGGCTTTAACTGGGCCAATCGTGATATCCACGAAGGGCGCTCCGAATTCGGAGACTTATTCGGCCCCAGGTGACCTGCACCGAAAGGGCGCTCCGAATCCGGAGACTTATTCGGCCCCAAGAGGGTTGAAGGAAAGGAAAACAAAATCCATTTTCATTAAAACGTAGTACCAGTACAAGCATCAGGTCCCACAAGTTGGGTCCGTAGATGGATCTGCATAAAATCTATATTCGCGCGAATTGCGGCGAGCCACGGATCTCTTCAATGCCATGGTCTGTTGGGAAGCGCATAAGTTGATGGTAGGTGCTTGGGACGGCCTTCATGACATGCAACCAGGGGCGCCCCATGATGGCATTATACTGCGATGGAAGCTTCACAACCAAGAATTCCACGTCGACCGTTTTTGAGCCCGCCCGAACGGGTAGCACGACCCTCCCCAACGGGTACTCTGGATTTGCGTTGAAGCCGAACAGTGGCTGAGACGACAGTGATAGGTCCGACTCGTTGAGGCCGAGTTCCACAAAAGTTCTGTAGTACAAGATTTCCGAAGTGCTTCCTGGGTCTATGAGAATGCGTTCAACGCTGAACTGACGTATGCGTAATTTGACGACCAAAGGATCGACGTGGCTGGCCATTGTTCCGACGAGGTCGGAGTCGTTGAACTCAATTGCCGGAGCTTCTCTGGGCCTGCCAGTTGACTTGTTATGTTTTTGAGGAGCTGGGTGCGATTGGATCGCATGGACGGTCGGGGAGGCCGGCAGACCGTAGATTACATGGATCACACCAAGCGGAGGTGAATCCTGTCTCAGGGCTAATGCTTTATTTGGCCTTCCCTTGCTAACATATTGCTGCAGTCGACCATCTTGCACCAGTTCTTCCAGATGATCCTTTAGCGCATAACAGCTCTCGGTTTCGTGGCCGTGATCTTTGTGGTATTCGCATCGTCTGTCCCTCCTCCGTGTGTCGGGAGGCCCTACCATCTTCGACGGCCACTTGAAAAATGGAAGGTGCTGGACTTTGGTCATTATTGCCGCAATCGGCTCTGTCAACTCCGTATACTTCTTGTCGGTTCGCCTTGAGCGTCTGCTGTCGACTTGTAACTGTTCGTTTGTTCGGTGGGGGCATTGATCGCTCGTTCGGCGGGAATCCCGCCTTTTGTCTCGCTTGGTTCGTTGCCGGGGTTCAGGGCTCGGCGGCACGGAGCTTATTGGTCGAGCAATTTCGGGGAGGGCCGTTTTGCTGGAGCTTTGTCCGGCCTTTATCCTCAGGGCATCATCTTCGACTTTACAATATTCCTCGACTTTCTTCATCAACGCCTAGACTGTTTTGGGGGGCCTTCTGGTCAGGGAGCTGCGCAGAGCACTGTCAGGATGTAAGCCCATTTTGAAGGCGGTTATGGCCATGGAGTCGTTACAAGCGTCGTCAACAAGGTTGAAGCACTCCCAATATCGAGCTGAGTACGCTCTAAGCGTCTCTTCCGGCTGGATCTGCATGGCCCAGAGGGAGTCGGCCTGTTTCGGTTGTACCTCGTTGGTTATGAACCTGGCCCTGAAGGATTTTTGCAGTTGGTGGAAACTCTTAATCGAAGCTGGCTCTAACTTGTAATACCACCTGACGGCTAGTGGTCCTAGGCTACTAGGAAATATTCGGCACATGAGGGCTTCATTGTCTGCGTGCAGCGTCATGGCCTGTTTGTAGTGACGGATATGATCAGTGGGGTCTGATTTTCCGTCATAAAGAGTGAATGACGGAGCTTTGAATTTCTTGGGCAGGGACGCCCTTGCGAACCGTCGAACGAAAGGATCGTGACGGTCTTCCTCGTTTGAGCTGCTTCTTCTGCGCTTGTTCCTTGTTCGCGGATCCTTTTCGGAGGAGCTGGAGGTTTCGGATCGCCCCCTTGCGTCGAGCTCCGTGGATAATGAGTTGGAGTTGCTATCAGTATCCTTTGGTCGAGCCCGTGGTCTTTGTCCATCTGTCCTCGGAGGTCGCTCCGGCTCCTGGCGCATGGCTTCCCTAGATTTTGCTACTTCCAGAGCCAAATCTTGACGGAGTCGTTCATTCTCAGCGATCATGTTCTCGAGCCTTTGTTCGTTCTGCTTTGCCTGTTCTATGATAGCCTGCATTGTTTCTTGTGCTGAAGTTGTTGGCGAGTCGAAGCGCAAGGCGCGTCGTGCCGCGATGGTTTCTTTTCCGAGCATATTCGCTGGGGTGAGGTCGTCTCCCTGCGTGATCTCGTCAGTGGCTATTGGAGGATCTTCGGTCACGCCTTCCATGGATGTATTTGAGTATTCCCACAGACGGCGCCAATTGTGGTGAAGTGGTTTGGAAATACTCTTCAGATCCTGGAAGACGCCAATGATCCTCTGCTAGTCACCTGCAAAAATACAAATACTCCGGTCGGGGGTGCCGGAATTAGCACTCCGACGGACAAGTCAGTTCTTCTTCTTAAGAAAGCTTGCTCACTA
Source organism: Camellia oleifera (assembly GCA_022316695.1). Classification (NCBI taxonomy): domain Eukaryota; kingdom Viridiplantae; phylum Streptophyta; class Magnoliopsida; order Ericales; family Theaceae; genus Camellia; species Camellia oleifera. Next base: position 6,592,624 of record CM039305.1, read on the forward strand.
AGTTTTTAGAAGTGATTGTTACATACCTTTTCTAATCCATTACCATTATATTTATACTCGTTTCTTCTGACCCTCGGGACCAGGGCCTACTTTTTCAATCATTACCTTTTTTGCTATTCGGCTCCAGGGATCCTACCCTATTCGGCCTGCTCATCATATTCGGCCCATTATCCCTTCGGGATTTTTGCCGGATAGCGTCAAGCTTCCGAAGTATATCTCCTCTACCTTCACTAAATATTCGGCTACCACAAGTATAAAAATTTGGAGGCAAATTACATCGGTGGTCTCTATATTTTATTTCTTGTGTCATTTTAATCACTATACTTTCAATTGGCTCAATTTTGACTTTTAATTTTAAAATTTGTTTCAATTTGGTTCAATTAATAATATCATTAGTATTTTTTTAGAAAAATATTATCACTAAATTAGTTGAGATTAACTAATTGAATTAAGTAAGTTTATAATTTTGCCTTAAAAATATGACACGTGACATTTAAGTGCATATTTCCAAAAAAAATATTAAGAATAGTAATCAATTGAACCAAATTAAGACAAAATTATAAATTCAATGTCAAAATCGAGTTAATTAAGAGTACAGGAATTAAAATGACACAAGAAATAAAGTATAGGAACTACCATCATAATTTGCTCAAAATTTGGAAGCAGCTAATTTTGGGCACAGGAGTAACTTGTATCACCCAATTATTTTCTTCAAATGGCTTATTGTACGTTTGATAAACACAGGTACTAGGTTACCCATGCTACATTCGTTTCTATTTTATATCAATAATTAATATATATATATATAGGTTATTTTTTACTTCTTAATTTGCAAACCTAATGATAGATGACTTACTTTTTTGTGTGTGTTTTTGTAACATTTTAATTTTGCAGAATTTGAGCCGAGCACTGAAATGATGAAGTTAGGGAAGGAAATGGTGAAACACTGTGGGGGTCTACCGTTGGCCATTGTGGTATTAGGAGGACTTCTAGCAAACAAACAGGAGATGGAGGAGTGGCAGATGGTGAGCAGAAACATCAATTATTACTTAAACAATAAGGGTGAAGGCAGCCATGAAGGAGTTCGAGACATTTTAGCTTTAAGTTACCAAGACTTGCCATACCATCTCAAGGCATGCTTTTTGTATTTGAGCCATCTTCCTGAAGATTATGAGATACGTGCAGAAAAATTAGTTCAAATGTGGATGGCCGAAGGCATTGTGTCATCATCATCAATAGCACTAGGAGAAATGAAGGTAGAAGAGACAATGTTGGATGTTGGAATGAGTTATTTAAGTGAGCTAGCTCAGAGATGCATGGTTCAAGTCCGATTAACAAGGTTCAGCAGAAGGATTAAACTTTGTCGTCTCCACGATCTCATGCGGGACTTATGCTTGTTGAAAGCCCAAGAGGAGAATTTTCTCAAGGTTGTTCGTGTTGAAGCCTTTGCTGATCAACAGCTCAAGTGGGAGAACTCTGCCTCTTCATCTTCATCGTCACAGTTGACTAAAATTCGTAGGCTTGCTGTGTACTATTTAGGTGATCATGATGCGGATAATATATGGCGAGAATATATTAATCTTGAAGAATTAACTAATCACCACCATCTGCGGTCATGCCAATTTTACTTCTTTGGAAAAGGTTTGAAAATTTCTGTTTGGGAACAGATAAAATCATTTCTCAAGGGCTTCAAGTTGCTTAGAATTTTAGATGTCGAAAGTATGAATATCGACGGAGAGAACGGGATGTTGCCGAGAGATATAGGAAACCTGTTTCACTTGAGATATTTAAATATAAACAATTCTCATATTGAAAGTGTGCCTTCTTCTATAGGCAACTTGAGATTCCTCCAAACCCTAGATCTAAGGACAGCTTATTCAATAGAAATACCCCATGTCCTGTGGAGGTTGGAACAATTGAGACATCTATATCTTCCTCGTAGAATCAAGCTGACTGGTACAAGTAAGTTGCGATTGGATGGTTTGAGCAAATTGGAGACGCTAGAAGCCTTTAATACAAAGTATTGTGATGTCAGATACTTTCCCAAACTGACAAATCTTCGAAAAGTTGAAGTTCGTTCGAAAGACCCCAAAGACTTGGCGGTGATCCTTAAACCTCCAATCGTCCTCAACAATTCAAACAGCCTTCTTCTACCATCTTTATCCTTCGTGATTCATGGAGATTTCGAAGCTGAAGAAAAACAAAGCATTTTAAGGCAACTTTTAGGATGCCACCATCTTCGCAAATTGGAATTACGTGGGTCCCTGTATCTGGTTAAATTGCCAGACCAATTCCCTCCAAATCTCACCAAGTTAACCTTGACGAAGACTAAACTAGAGGAAGACCCAATGCCAACATTGGAGAAGTTGCCCAACTTAATGAGTCTCTCCTTATGTTATAATGCCTACATTGGGAACGAGATGGTTTGTTCTACACCACCACCACCAACAACAACAGCACCATCCAGCAGCAGCGGTGGAGGAGGAGGAGGAGGGAGCTATGGCGGCTGTGATGGCGGAGGTTTTCCGAAACTCGTCTCTTTACAGCTCTGCTTTCTTATTAACTTGGAGGAGTGGAGGGCGGAACAAGGAGCCATGCCCTGTCTCTTCCGTTTAGAAATTGGCTGGTGCCTAAACTTGAAGGAGATTCCGGACGGATTGAGGTTCATTCCCACCCTCCGGGAATTGGATGTTAAATTCGCATCTGAAGCATTCAAAGACAGGGTTAGAGAAGGAGGAGACGACTTCTACAAAGTCCAGCACGTGCCTTCCATCATATTAAAGATTTGACGACTGATCTTTCTCGGATCTTCCTACATTTACATCAGGTTGGTTGGTTGGTCCATGCTTTAGTTTCTTTCCTCTCTCTTTCCTTTCCTTTCCTTCTTTTTATTTATGCTTAAGTTCACTTTTATCTCTAAACTATCAACATTTTTTATTTTATTTTATCTCTAAACTATTAATTTCATCTATTTAGTACATTAAAATTTTAATTTTTATTCATGTGGTCCAATTAGAGATGATTGTAAAAATCAACAATCGTTGAAAAAAAGAAAAAAAAAAGAAAAAAGAAAGTAATTTTATAATTTCAACAACTTAAATCATACAATTAAATGTCCATTAAGTTGGTTGCAAAGTTTTTAAAGGCGAATGCGTACTTTAAGGCGTTTTACCTCTCATGAGGCGAGGCGTAAGTCTCAGGGCGTTGAGGCGTAAGCATTTCAAATTTCAAATTTTAATATTTACTGAATAAATTAAATATTTCTAAATAGTTAAAAAAAATAAAAAGCAAATTTAAAAAAAATATTTCTAAATACTTTTCGCTTTAATGCGTTGAACATTTTACTGCATAAAATGAAGTTTTCCTTCACTGAAAGAGAAATCGATATTCTTAACTTCAGTGATTGAGCTTCTCACTTAACCATTAACTGTGTTTTTCTTAATTGATCATTTACTTAATTTTTCTGATAGAATATAGTTGTAAAAATGGATTCTTTTTAATTTTTTATGTTTAAACAATCTAATAGACTAAGTTTAACAAATGCCCAAGGCAACTTCTGCATGCTTATGCGCAAAAAGCATAAAAAGCACACTTAAGGCGCATGTCTCAAACTATGATGTGCAAGCCTTTAGGGAGTAGTGCCTAAAAATCAAAGCCTTGATGCGTTTTACCTTAGCCTCAAGGCGAGGCGAGCCTCAAGAAAGCCTTTTAAAACTCTGGTTGGTTGTAGGGTAAATTAGTGTTTTGTTGTATGGTTTAAGATGTTCAAATTCTCAAATAAGTTTTTTCTAAACAAATTAAGTTTTAACAGTTATTTATTTGTATAATTGTCTCCAATTGGACTACAAAAATGTAAATTCAAAACTTTAGGAACTAAGTAGACGAAAATGATAGTTTATGAATGAAATAGAAAAAATGGTGATATTTGTGCCTTCAATGATCCGAAACCATGTCAAAACGAATTTTTCAGAGTATTAGTGGTACTAGGTTAAAAAATTCTTATGATGTTCTCAGAGTGGCCACTATTGCAATCTCATGGCTCAATTGGTGTTGGAGAAATATGATTTTGTGCAACTTAGGTAACTCATTTTATGTTTTCATACAACACACGATGCAATTCTCCTCTCTGTTGTTTGTGTGCAGGATAAATCTGTCTTTGTTCATAGAATGGAGATAATAAACAATTACTAAGTGAAATCTTGTGCTTAGCTACTATAAAAACTTCCTGAAAAACATAAATAATTAATCATACTCCAACGTTTACAAGGCATCCTTGCAGACCCGGTTGTCCAAGGGCTACAATGGCTGGGTGTGGAGACAAAACGGGAACCAAAGAATCAACCTATTCCCTTTCAATAATCAACCTACTACTCTTCAATGCATAAGAACCCACATGGAAACTTGATTTTATGACAATCTTCAAAATCCAGAGAAGCTTGTAGACTGATTTTGATTTGCTGAAGTTAAACATATTCAACCAGCTTTCACTTATTGTAACAGTGATATTTGTGGAGTCTAAACGAGTCGAGATTTGCATCAAGAGCAGTGTCACAATTGAACTTTAAATCACAAATTCCGATGAATTTAGTACAAGAAAATCCCACCTTTACCTTGCTTTAGCTTTCCAGTGACTTTAGTGCAAGCAAATTCTGAAACTATCATTAAAACAACCTGAATTCTACTGTAGTTAATCCTGTTGGCCAATCCACATTTATTGTTTGAATATGCAAAATGAATTGCCTCTGGCTTCTCCTATTAGTCCTGGGAACATCAAAGTGGGAAGGCCATATGATATGCAATCTCTGCTGTAGTTTTGCAGGTAAATAATAATTTGATCACTTGGTTCAGCATTCCATAGACTTCATGAGAAAACCACGGTTCAAATAGCCTACATATCTAGACATTTTATTTTAATGTCATTGTCCGTCACCAAACTTTTAAAGATTTGAAAGAATTTGAAATCCAAATTTCATTATCATACTGTGCACAGGCCTTGTGCTCCACTAGCTGCATCACTTTCTGCTCTTAAATGGGCTCGTAAGCACAATTTTTTGCATATTAATATTGTTACTAACTCTGAGACTCTATTTCAGCAGATGGACAGCAGTAAAGATATCCAAGTGGTGGCAGCTCCATTGTTTTTGGATGTTTGTTATCTCGCACAATCTTTTCATTCATGCCAATTATCTCTACAGCCATGGAGTTTGCTCACAGCAGTGTTGTCCTTAGCCTGGTTTGCAGCATTTTCTTGCATCTCTTCTTCTCATGGAGAAGCCTTCTTGACAACCTCTAGTCAATCTACTGTCAGCTTCGTGTCTGGTCTCAATTAACGTCTATATGTTACCTCTAGTGGTTTTTTATGTTTTTGCTTGAGTTTCTGTAAGGCATATTCATGTTGTTGGTTGTTGTTTCCTGAACTATGTTATTTTTTATATGTATTAATGAATGATGTTCTTTTCTTGTGCCAAAAATAAAAAAATATACAATACTGTGGAATCCTATGTTTGGTGGTGTCATAACTCACCTAACACTTTTTTCCATTGTGTTTATTTGATCTCAGTTCTCAACAGTTAAATATGTAACACAGCTAGATTATGGGCTGCTCAATGAATATATGAGTTGTATTCATCATGAAAAGTCCTTATTATTAGTCTTCAATCCAAACAGTGAATAGTACATTGCTGCCCAGAGACAGATAAATTGCAATTTGTGGTTCCAATAGCATACACCAGCCTTCATTTGAAAACATGCCAAGCAAGTTGCAGAACGTCTGATCATCAGTGGGTAGTACAAAAATTTGAACAGAGCATAATAGACACATTCATTTGTCTCACTCGCATTGAAATGGATGAAAGTTAGAGGCAATGAAAACGTATAAATATTTTCAGAAGTATGGATGATATGGTTTTGTGTTATTTTGTAACAACGCTTGTGTTTTTATAGTACACAATTGGTTGAGCTCATTCTATTTCAAGCCTTTTCTCCCTTGTGTGGGGGTTGCTCTAAGCTTTTTTTGACTTTGTGGTAATTTATTTTACAACGCGAACCAGAACCTGCACATTGTGGATGCAATTCTGGGACCTTAGTGGATGGCCTCTGTTATTCCACCTGATGATAAGATTACATTAATTACTATGGTTAATTTAGCCTTCTTTGAAATTCAAATGATATTTGGTTAGTTCAATTTCATCACTACAAAACAAGAAATTTGGCAATGAAGATGTATCCTGTACTTGCTGGACTCGTTTTATGTTTGCTGGATTTCTATATGCATGACATAAGAAGTCTCAAGTTTGTCCGTAATCTAAGCATCAGTTGGTTCCATGATCAAATTTGCATGTGATTTTCTAACAATTCAAGCCATTGTCTGATGTCCAAGTTGTGGGGTAAGTAGTATTCCAACAACAGAAAGATGTCCGGTGTAGTTGGATAGAGGTAATAAAGTTGAATTTGAGGGCAAGCCTATGCATTTACTGACTGACCAGCTTTGCTGAAGAACGTACATGTGTTAATTCTGTTATCAATTCTGTGATCACATTAAGGCTGCATTTGATTTGGGAGGAAACATGGTTCTAATACTTTTGCCTTCACAGAGCAGAAAGCTTGATAATTTGTTGAAAACTGCCTGTCATTCTTTAACATTTTGGTATGTAGCTTACATATTAGTTTTGGGATTCCTTGATGTGGTTCATTATGCACTGTTTATCATTGCAAGTTGTCTTAATACTTCATTAAGGCACAATCATCTCATTTATAGTCATACACACATCAGTTGACAACTTGACAGTGTTTGATTGATTTTTTTTTTTTTTTTTTTTGAAGCTTTATTTATAGTTGAAATAAATGGAGCCCAAGTGCAGAGAGATTGATGTACAATATTCAACCCATATATATCAGTAAAGTTAAACCTGAGGCAACAGAGTTAGTGCACATGGGTTCTGCAAAAAATCCTATATTATGGATTCACTCAGACAAATGTGCTCTCTTTCACCCACCTAACACTCTTCACTTTGCACAGAATCAACAAGCCCCAACAATCACAAACAACCAAACTATCTTCACCAGACTGCTACTCTTCAGTTCGGTTATTATAGTTAGGAAATCGTTACTATACACACTTCCCAAAGATATATGTATTTAAAATTTTAGTCACAATAGTTTGTAATAGTGAATTTGTGCCATAATCAAAATTAAATTGATTCATAATAAAAACGTCATAATAAGAATTGATAACTAAGTTCATTACAAATTTGATCGCCACAAAAATCTCATAACTAAGCAACCATATTATTCATAATTGAAAACACAAATCTTCATAATTAGGACTATAAGAATGAAAAAGTTTTGAGGTTGGGGCTGAAATAGCAACGGCCATTTGAGTATTGATATGATGAGAAAAATTAAAATCATATAAGGAAATAAGAGAATTGATTAGAGACTTGAGACACGAATGGTCTTAATGGAAATTGAATTTGGGTTAATTACATTGATAGTCCTTATATTGTATTTTGTGTCATTTTGATCCTTATATTTCTTATTGGCTCAATTTTGACTCTTAATTTTAGATTTTGTGTCATTTTGGTGATTGCATTTACAATGTACATCCCTCTTATTTTTACCAAACCAAATATATAAATGAGTATTCTAGCCTTGATTCCAATAAACCAAACATTGACTTTGCTGTTTCTGACCCATCATCTTCTTCTCCCTTATCCACCCCTCTTCTAGTTTTGCTCTGACCTCGCATCTGACCCAATGCTCATATAGTTTTTCCTTTTTTCCATAGTTGTGTGGTAAATTGTTAGCCCCTTTTCCTTTTCTGTGAGCCTGCGAGGGCTGATTGGTTTGGGTATATGTTGGGGTTGTTCATGCAGCCCCAGCAGGCCACTTCCTTGTTCTGACATTGGTTGGGGTGTTGTTTTAGCAAGGCCATCTTTTGTAAGGATATACTAACATGGAGTTTCTCATTCATTTCATCTCCATTTTGTGGTCTCTTTGGAAAGTTGGGAATAGAGTGGTGTTTGATAATCTCTCTGCTTCTGCACCAAGCTTCTTCTGAAGTTGCATCTCCTCTTGTTTCCTGAACTGTGTTAATTTATAAATGTATGTCAATGAGTGATGTTGTTTTCCTTAAATTACTGTGCAATCCTATGTTTGGTGGTGTCACAACACACACCATTTGTGTTATGTTCTCAACAATTCTCATTGCAATTTGCGGTTCTAGTAGAGCATGCACCAGCTTTCATTTGAAGACATGCCAAACAAGCATAATACACATTTGTTTGGTTTGTTTTTGGGAGAGTTGTTTTTGAAAAAAATTTGAGAGAGTTGTTTTAGAAATTTTTTTGGTTTGTTTGGTTGTATATTTTGAGAGACAAATTTTTTTGGGGAGTTTGGGATGATTTGATATTTTGGGAGAATTGAGTAGATGTGTGTGAGAAAAAAAATAATTGAGAATGAGAGAGAAAAGGTGATTGATTGATGTGTAAGAGAGAAAAAGTGATTTTAAAATTTTTTTGAGAAAAATCTCAAACCAAACAAATTTTTAGAAAATTTTTTCTAAAACTCATTTCCCAAACTCAAACCAAACATTTCATTTTATTTTCTTCTTATTTTTCAAGAATGGGAGCACTTGTAGTTGATCATTCTTCACCTGTTTGTAAGAAGAAAAGTCACAATGGACAAATATCTTGGATAGTGGGCACCATTATTGATGGGTATAGATAGTCTCAATTGTCGATTTTGTGATTTGTTTCGTATCATTACAATTAGAATTAGATGGTGCATTGAGTCAAATTGAATTAAATTTGCATCTAAAACAATCTCACATTCACATGAATGAAAGAACTAAATGTAATTATAATTAAATGATAAAATAATTGTGTTTGAAAAAAAAATTAATTTTTTTGTAGTTAGATGTGATGTTTGTGAAAAAAAAAATGATTATGAATGTGATGTAACATTTTATTTTATTGATTATTTTAGTCTATTTTTTTTAGTGTTATTTTAATTATTATGTTTTGAATTGAGTTTTGAGAAATGTGTGTAAAATTATGATTTGAAATCTCAAAACAAACAACACACTAAAAATTAGGTGGAATTATAATTTGAGAGGCTTACTAAACGGAGCTCAAATCTTTTTCTTTCCAAATACCCCATTTATTCATCAAGATTGTCAATTATAAAAATCTTAACAAAAAATTAATCGAAATTTATCTTAGGAATCATACTAGTACACTCATAACGATTTTGAGTTTGAATTATGTATTTATTTATGCTAATAATTCTTTATGTGCATGTATGTAACATAACATTATTATAATTTATTTGAAGAAGAATAATATATATCATCATGTATCATTAGAGTTTGTATTTTTAATAGTTTTTAATAATTATTTTTAATCAAGAAATTAACCATAAAAATTAATAAATTGATAACAAAATTTTTTTTTTTTTTTGAAAATTTGAATCTTTGCTTCTTTAATAATTTGCGTGCAGTCAGTCCTTCACGTGGCATTGTCCAAAAATAACAAAATTGATTGGGGTTCAACTCTTAGAGCATGTTTGGTATAATAGAATGAAATGAAATGAGAATAAAATGAGAGTAAATGCAATACAAAGTTAAATAGAATGAAATGTTCATTCCCATTTTATTGTTTGATTGCCAACATGAAATGAAATATGAATAGTATGATAATTCCCATTCTCCCATTTGATTATGCCTATTAAACGCACGGAATGAAATAAATTATTATTATTTTTTTTTTAACAAACTAGTGACAAATAAATTAAAACTTTATATAGATCATAATAATATTGATAGTTATGGAAGTGATAGTGCTCGTAGTAGTGGCGGTGGCGGTGGCGGTGGCGGTGGCGGTGGTAGCAATGATATAGGATGGTGGTAAATGGTGGTAATAGGTTGTTGTGGCCTTAGTAGTTGTGGTAAGGTGGTGTTGTGGTGGCTACAACCAACGGTAGGAGAGTGGTGGTTCTCGCAATGGTGATGGTGGTTGTGACGGCAACCATGGTGGTAGTTGTAGTTGTGGTTGTGGTGGTGGTGGCAGTGGAGGTGGTGGTAGTGGCTAAATAATAATATTTTTTTTAAGTGCCAAAAATAATAATAATAATTTTTTTTTTAATGATAATCCCATGATGGAATGAAATGGCTATTCCTTAAGTTTGATGAAAGAATAGGCATTCCCACATTTTGTTGGAATAGTCATTCCTCCCACTTAGATAAAGCGTACCAAACATGCTCTTAAGTCTAGTGGCACGGTGCAATTTAAATGGTTTGAAAGTAAAATTATAAATTAAATAGCGGATTGATGGATAATTAAATTGCGGTTTGAGCAATTTGGGACGGATTGACAAATTGAAGAATATTTTTAATCAATTATCAAGTATTTGCATAATATATATAATACTAATTTACATAATATTTTTCATATATATTTACATTTTTTATAAATATATAATTACTATTTTGTAACAAATTTCACATATTAAATTTATCACTCATTTTTACTTTGATATTTCATTAGATGTTAAAAAATATATATTTAGTAACTATAACAAAGCGAAGCGATTTCAAAGACAAATTATAAATTTTAAAGTTTAATCCGCACTTAGAGGACAGAAAGGTGCTCATTGGTGCAATTTCAACTGATTGAGCGGTATTTTTTTACCCAGCCTACTTAAGTTTATGTTTGTTAGGGATCATCAGTAAAACTATGCTCACAAAATCAACACAGATTGAAACACACAAGCAAATGTGGCCCACCATGACCCTGTTTGTTAGAGCTTTTTTTTTTTTTTTTTTTAAGTTAAAAATTGATAATCAGAAAGAAAGCAAAAGTTAAAAGTGCTCATTTTTCAGTTTTCAAATAATTAATTTTTTAAATTTCTTAAAACTATTTATGCTTAGTAAGTCATAAGCAGAAGTTGCACAAAATAGTCGGATTTAGAGACTCTGTTGTGCTCCCTTGTGGAGATTCGTTTCGAGTGTTTTTTGATAATCCAAACCGTTCATATTGTAAGGTTCGTTGAATAGATCATCCATACAGAAAATCAAATTGATTGGATATCTGCAACCCTACATCAAGGGTACACTTGCTTTTAAAAAAATTAACTGTTGAACATAATTTTTACTTTTAAAAACAATTATGACTTAATAACGGAGTTACGAATATCTAATTAATTTGGTCTTTTTACATGGATACTATTCTCGATGAATCTTATAATATAAACGGTTCAAATCATCGAAAGATATTCAGGAAGAACCTCTACCAAGGAGCACAATAGAACACAACAAGGCACAACATAGTCTAGTACATACTCCCAAATTAAAATAATCTATAACAAATAGCCCCATATCATTAGGGCTCTGTTTTTTTCGATATAAAATATTTTACACAAAAAAAAAAGTTTTTGTTTTCATTTTAGACGTTTGATTAACATTTGAAATAAAAATATTTTATTGTCCAAAATAGAAATTTTTTAATTTAATAAAATATCATTTATAACTTTTTAGTGAGTTAAAATATCTATTTAAAAAGACTAAATATGTTTAAAAAATAATGAATGAAAATCAACTTTATAAAAATAAACTTACAAAATTTTTAGAAATAAGTCATTTTTAAAAATACTTATTTTGATACAACCAAACAACAACAAAAAATAAAATATTTGAAAAAGACACTTTACGTTGTGAGTCCCAGCAGCAGCAGCAGCAGCAGCAGCAATCACTTGATTGAAGAGCGAGACGAGAAACTCCATCGTTGAAGCTTCGTCGGCCAAGGAGCTCTTCTCAGAGAGACTTCCCTAGTTGGCTCAACTTCAAATGTTTGTCCAAATTTTGCATATTCCATTATTTTTTACATAATTTAGATTTTTGGGATACAAATTTAGTTTATGTTTTCACACCCAAATTAAAAGTTTTTTTTTTTTTAAAAAAAATATTTAAGATTGTCTAAATTCAATTTAGGGATTTTTGGGATATGTCAAGTCAGTGCTAGATTTGGGACACAAGAAATGAGTTAATTACCCCAAGTATATTGCCGGTTTGGACTTTGTTAGTTTGATAAATTTTATGCATATGAATCGTGAGACTATGGAGGAGCAAATAATTTTTTCCTGTATTAAATTTGTGAGAGCAGTGATATTCAACTCCAATTTTCTCTGTATTTGTAAAAGTGATTGCATATTTTTAATTGTTAAAGTGATATCGATGTTTAAGCATTGCTTGTGAGGACGACCATGGGCCAATGTTGCATGTTCTTATGTATCAATTTTTTCTTTTTTTTTCACCAAACACTTGATAGACTGTAACCCTGGTGGGGGGCGTGATCCACCATTAGCTGCCATAGTGAAAATGTGACCGCTGATCAACGATGGGGTTTCTCTCTGTCCTGTAATGAGTGTTACTGAGAGAGTTATTTTCTCTCTTCAATCATGTGATTGCTGGTTGGCGGGATCCACACCTAATGACATGGCGTGCCACATCTGCTTCTTTGTTTCAATCCGTGTTTTGATTTTGTGAGTGTAGCATTACTTAGTCATTCTTGTCAATGTCATTGCCATTGAGTCACACACTGCATTATTGAGTTGGCATTGAGTCTATTAAAACCCGCTTTGAAACTATATTTTTTCAACTCTTTCATAAAGGTGATTTACATACCAAATGAGGCCTTTGTCAATGTTGCAGACAGTAACCAGGTCATCCATATAAGAAGTGCACCTCCGTGAAAGAAGAAGAAGAAGAAAGAACCCTTTGGTGGTGAGAGATGACTATGGCGGAATCTGTAGCTCTATCTTTTGCAACCTTTGTGGTGAAAAGTCTGGGTGGGTTGCTCATCCAGGAGGCGATAAATTTGCGTGGGGTGAGGCCCCAAGTTGAGCAATTGCAAGCCCAGCTGAACTGGATGCAATGCTTCTTAGAAGCTGCAGATGCAAGACCAAAAGGAGGAGCAGATGAGATTATAATCCACAACTGCGTTGCTGAGATTAGAGAAGCATCCTATGATGCTGAAGCTGCAATTGCAACTTTTGTTGTCAAAATTGCATTTCGTACTAGTGGGAGATCAGATCAGTTCCCTTTCGTTCTCAAGAGGTATTTGTGTATCTTCAAGGAATGTTTAGCCCTTCGTGAGGTTAGGTTGGAGATTGAGGTTATTAAATAGCCTCACAACAGGTTTTCAAATTTGTGGCACACTAAATTCTACAGGAGTAGGAGTAAGTTCATCATCAACATCTACGGCTGAGAGGCAGCAACAATTAAGGCGATCCTATACCTATATTGTGAGGAGGATGTTGTCGGCGCAGAAGAAGATGTAAAAGCAGTAGTGGATCTTTTGGTGAAGGAGAAGACACATTATAGAGTTGTTTCCATTTGGGGGATGGGTGGTCTTGGCAAGACCACCCTTGCTAAGATGGTTTACAAAAACATTGAAATTATGCGTCATTTTAAATGTGTTGCTTGGGCCTATATATCTTAACAATGCAATACAAGGGAAGTTCTTGAAGGGATTCTTATCAAACTTCTCTCTCTATCAAACAAAGAAAGGAAAGCAATTGGAAAGTTGAAACATGATGAGCTAGTCAAGAAACTTCATCAAGTCCAAAGTGAGAAGAAATGTTTGGTGATTCTCGATGACATTTGGAAGGATGCGGATTGGGATAGTCTGAGTCCAGGCTTCCCAAATACTACAGAGGTAGGCAGCAAGATATTGCTAACAACTCGCAATAAAAATGTTGCTAAGCACGTAGATCAACAACGCGTGCTTTATAAATTGAGGCACTTAATAGAAAAGAAGAGTTGGGAGCTGTTTGTGAAGAAAGCATTTCTGAGAAGAAAAGAAGGTACCGGTAATTATCAACATCCTACACAATCAAATGATTTGTGCTTTTAAAGTTTCAAATGTCTTTCTTAAACTACTTGCCTTTCGGATTTGAATTCTTTCAATTTTACAATTCAATTTGAGAGAACAGTTTGGGTTTGGTGGACCCATTTTGGGGCCAATTTCAGAAATTTGAATCGTTCATTGTTTTTAGAATTCATCAGGTAGAATATTCATACAAAAATTCAGGTTGATAGGATATCGATAGCTATATTTTTAAGTCACAATTGTATTACAAAAAATTGATGTTATTTTTAAAAATATATTTGTTGTTTATTTTTATGACAAATGTGATTCAAACATATAATTCTTGATATCTGATTATCTTTTTTTTACAAGAATATTATAATCAAATGAATCTTAAAAAGTGAACGGTATTATCACCAAGATCAGCCCAAAACGGGCCGATTAAGCCCAATTGCACTCTCAAGTTGGATGGCCTACTTTATAATTATGCAGACAAATTGCCTAGTTTTTAAAGGATAATTTTAAATGAAATACAAAATTAGTGAGAAGTAAAAAATAATTAAAAATTGATGAGGTGCAAGTGAATACAAATGAGAGATATGTCCTTGCCACAACTTTACAAACCCATTTACAGCTCTGAATTTTTTATTATTTACCTCATTTTCTACCACTAACCTCCTTTAACAGCATTTATAAAATCCCAAGAGATTCTATCATAGGCTTTTTCAAGATCAATCTTAATAATCATACCCCTAGATTTACCCTTTTTGTATCTAAGAGAATAATTTCTTGAGTTATGATAATGTTGCCAGTGGTAATTCTACCAGGTACGAACCTACTCTGATTGGGACTAATGAGGTCAGAGAGGAGAGGTCTCATTCTATTAACAATGATCTTGGTGATGATCTTATAGGTGACATTATAGAGACTAATAAATCTGAATTGTTTAATGGTCTCAAGGTTATCTAGTTTAGGAATGAGGACAATTTGTGTTTCATTGATCTCCTTAGGGACAATTTTGTTATGAAAACAATTCTTGATGAAATAGCAAACAAAAGGGCCAACAATGTTCCAGTTCCTGTGATAGAAAATAGCTTGGATACCATCTTTCCCAAGTGCTTTGAAAGCTTTAATGTTCTTGATGGCATTCCAGATCTCATAGTTAGAAATAGGGGCTAAAAACCTATCATTGTCCTCTAAGGTAAATCTAGTTCTAGCAATGTTGGTCCAACTCTCCAAGAGGGTGGTTTCGTCATACTTAAACAGGTTATTAAAATGATCAATGATATGGGTTTTGAGGTCATTGGTGTCAGAAATCTAGTTACTCCTATCATCTCTAAGAACATTAATTTTTAACTTCCTTCTCTTATTGAGGGTAGAGATATGGAAAAACCTAGTGTTTTGGTCAACCATAGTAAGCAATTTGGATCTAGACTTTTGAAACAAGAGAATCTCCTCTTGAAAAAGAGTATTATTAAATTGTTTCACTAGGTCTTTTTCTAAAACATGAAGGTTGTGAGAAAATGAGTAGGCTTAGGCTTTTTGGATTCCCTCTATGCGAGCTAGGAGGGTTCTTTTTCTTTTAAAAATGTTTCCAAGCACATCCTTATTCCAGATTTTGATGTTCTAAGTAAAAGCATCAATGGCACTTAAGAGGCCATTGTATATTAAGCCAAGAATTCTGGACAACATCAGTGAAATTAGGGTGACATAACCATGCAGCTTTAAATCTAAACGTCCTATTCTGAGGGTTAGAGGGATACATACCTTGGGTGAATACCACTAGAGGGGAGTGGTCTGAGTACTTTCAAGGTAGTGTCCTCACGGTGCCTTAAGGAAAGAGGGCTCTCCATTTGTTATTACTCATTGCTCTGTCCAAGCGTTCCTTGGTGTTGACCAATACTTGTCTGTTATTAGTCCAGGTAAGTCTAAGACCTATGCTCCCCAAATCAATGAGGTTGCAGTTATTGATTCTCTCCCTGAATCTCCAAGTTCTGTTAAAGTTGTGGTTGAAGGAGAAGCTCCTTCTTTCACTTTGGTCAGTGAAATCATTGAAGTTCTCAGCAACCAACCATTGCTTGTTCATGTTGTTAGCTGTCTCCTCCAGTTCCTCCCATAGATTCTCTCTAGCTGCTAGATTTGGACTGGCATACACTGTTAATAAGACCCACTCTTCGTAGTTTGCCTTGTGAATGGTAGCCTATATATACTAATTAGATACAACAGATGTTCAGACATTAACATGATCTGTATCCCATATAAACCAGATACCCCCCCCCATTCTTCCTATTGGATCAACCATTGTAGAAGTTGAGAAGCCCATATTGTTAAAGAAATTTCCCAGGGAGCTGAAAGTGTTTCCATGAGGATCAGAATTTCTGGTTTATGTGTCCTGAGAAGCTCTCTCAAGTTGCGCTTGAAAGTGTTGTTCCTGCCCCTCGGCAGTTCTAGATCAAGATCTTCATAGAGTCTATGGATGGATACTTTGGGAAGGGTTCAGAGGCTAGGCTTGTAATGATGCTTTGAATCCTATGATGGTCTTGATCTATTGACCTCATGGATGCCATCTGGAACGAGTGGATTGGAGGACCTGGTATGGTGCTCCATCTTGGTTCGATTCTCAGCCTTATTTGTTCGATCCACCATATCGTGTCTACGCAGTGAATTGCTTCTATCTCTGGTTCTAGTAAAAGACCCATCGCACTGCCCTTCATCTTGTGCATCAAGACCGTTGGTAGAGTTACCTCCTTTCTCTCCATGGTGGATTCCTGGGTCTGGTGGTTTTCGAGATCTTGGGTCTCTATCTTCCAGCGGGAAAGTTTGGTTTATGGTAAGAGGGTTAGGTGGGTGTGGGTTAGTGTTGTCATCTATTACCTCCTCTATTGGGATTTCTGGAGAATCAATTTCTGCTAGCGTGGGATTAGGGTTTGCAGGTCTGGATTGAGCAGGTATCATACTAGAGACAGTGATGTCCTTATCCTGACTGGTTCCAGCTGTTTGATGTGAAAAGGCTTGTGCTTTGGCGTGTAGCTTATGTACTACAACATTCATAGGATTTACTAGGCCTTTAGGTGGACTTGAGTTCTTTTGAGCATAGTTAGTGGGCTTTTTGTAGGCTGGGAATGTCTCTGGCCTAGGTTGGGGAGTTTTACTAGAGTTAGAGATCTCATTCTCTTAGCCCGATCTGGTGGTTTTCTTTCCTCTGGTGGGTTCCTCTTCGTGATGGTTGGTGTTACCTAACTTAGCAAATTTGTAATTTGTTGTTGTTTGGGCTAGCCTCATAATGTTGGGTTTTCTTGTACGCATTTCGAGCGCCGGATCTTTTTCTATATTGGCATCCATGGCCCAAAAGCTTTGTCTCATTCCTCTATCCTAATTTTTTGAAGGTTACTGTTATCTACTAGTTGTGCCGTTTGGATGGTCCCTGTAACAACTAGTGGGTTTCCTGTCAGATAAGGATTTGAGCTTTGAGTCAACTCGGACATTGGGTTCGCAGCCTTGAATTTGCATAACTCCTTTTGGTGATCCACCTTGCCACAATGAAAACAAAAAGAGTGAATAGATTCATATTCGATATTATAACTTTTCTTACCTAATACAAATCTGGGACAAAATGGTTTCGTAGGTCCACTTCGATGCAAACCCTTGCGAAGCGGCCTCTTGTAGCCATGGTTGTGGTGTGATCAATCATCAGTGGTTTCCCTAGTTGCTTCGCGATGGTATAGAAGACTTTCTCTTGAAAATACTCAATCGGAAGCTCTGGAGACCGAACCCAAACAGTCGTGGTTGTTTTGAAGGCTTCCGATGCCTTGAAGTCAGGCTCCCATTTACGCACTGTAAGATAATGGTCCATGATTACCCATGGTCCTCCTGAATAAACCATCGCACAGTCCTCTTGGGAGGAGAACTTGAATAAGAAATAGTTGTTACCCAAATCAATGACGTCAAATTCATCTTGCAGCCCCCAAAGTGTCTCAACTTTGGTACAGAGCATTTTGTATCCTGTACTCTTACCAAGTAATCTGATGATGAGTGCATTCGTCTGTGGTTTGTCTGATTTCTTGCAATAGCTTTTTAGGGAGGGCGATTCTGGGTATTCCATCATTCCTCTGTGATTGATTCCCATCTTGGATGTCTGTGTCTCCATCATCATCCTCCTCTTCAGTGATAATATTGGCTATTAAATCATCAAAGTAGAAATCTTTGTTTTTGGGTGCTGCAAGAGCTTCTTTGAAGGATTTAACCTTGGTCCCCTCAACTGGAGCAGTCATTAGCTCAGAATGTTTTGCTTGAGAAGGAGCTGGGAGATTTTGAAGGGGGAAAACTGTTGGGGACAATCTTCTGTGTAAAATAAATAACTTGAAACAAATTAAACAAAAAATAAATAAATTACTTACAGAATTTATTTTACTGAACCGAATAAATATTTAAAAGATCAAGTCGAGTGTGTGATACTCTGTCTTTAAGATAGATTCGCCCCGCTACGGTGCTTACGGAAAAATGGCGTTTATCTCTTAGGATACAATAATCTTCACAAATTATAGTAGCACTCCAAACAATTTGTTCGGCAAACAAAAAACTGTGTTCTTACTCTGAATTTTTCCTAAAATAATATGAAGATTATATCATGCAAGAGAGCAAAATTAGAAGGAAAATGAAGAATTTCGAATGTCCCAAATGCTGGAAATGAATATGAATTTATAGGCAAAAAGGTGGCCTTTCAAAACTGTCTGAATAGGTATGAAAGACCTGAACAAATACAGTTTGAAATTCAAACAGATTTGGAGCAGTTTCAATAGATAACTGCAACAGTTTGAATCTGTTGAAAACTGCTGGGTAGTTTTTAAACCTGTTCGGAACTGCTGGGCAGTTTTCAACCTGTTTGGACAATTTAATCTTTTGGAATTTCAGACTGGAAATGGATAGAAATCTTGAATTCAAATTTGAATTAAATTCCCGCAAGAATTTTTTAAAAAAATTTAAATAAATTTTGTCCAAAAATTTAATAGTAGAACTAACCCGACCCACAACTGCGTCGGGCACGGCCTGTCGGACGGGTGGCAGCGGCGGCGTGTGTGTGGTGGTTTGGGCTAAGGTTCACTTTGTCCATAACTCCTCCCTTCTACAAACTTGGGGTGCCCCTTGGGGCACAATCCAAGGTTGTACACCTAGAGCTCATATACATACACAAGCTCTCTTAAAGTTTCAATGTGGGACAACACATTTTAAGGAAACTCTCATTTAATTCTTTAAATGTCCATTCTACGAACCCGAAAACGACGTCAAATTTCTTTTCACTCATATATGGTTTTGACAAACCGTCTTCACCGTGTGACTTGCCATGCGGCAAGGAACACGTCACCTCTTTGGACCCACCTCAAAAGACATGTGGACCCCACACAATTTTGGACTCAAAGTTAGCCCAAAATAAGCCTATAAAAACCAATTTTCCAACAAAAACTTCTGTAGTGATTTCCTTCTCTACTTCCTCCATTGATTCCTTGCTTTTAATCTTCTTGGTGCTACGGATCAGATGATCCTCTTCCTCCTGAGACTTTCCGTTGGGATCTATTTCCACTGTTTCTGGTGTGCTCATTCTAGAAAGAGAATTTTTGCAAGCCTAACTTTGAATATTTGTATTAATCTAAAGACTCTAATCTACTTCCTCTAAACCTATGCACACACATATCACTTGTAAATAGAAAACAGAGGAGAAGATGTGCGGAGATAGGGGTGGTGGTCCTCACTTGTAAGAGCATCTTCAATCCTTCACCTTTTCTTTTATCAAATTTAAAAGTGTTCAATCTCCACTCATTTCATCAATTGTTCGTCAAATCAATGGAAAGTAATTTTTAACCAAATTGAGAACTCATCAAATCCTTCATCAATTTTAATTTGATGAAAATTTAGAAAGATAAAGCATTGGAGGTGATTTTTTTTTCCCCTCAATAAATTTGATGAAAACGAAAATTTGGAATAAGAGGGGATTTTTTATAAAGACTTTAATGAAAGAAAAGAAGTAATTTCAAATTTAGAAAGATAAAGCGTTGGAGGTTGTAGACACCTCATTTTTGACCGACCTTAAGACTCAGACGTCACCGATTGAGCGCTCAGTGATGCTGCATATTGTGCTCGTTCAGAAGTCTCAGAGTCGCGGCCGTGCGCCCTGCCTCCGGACTTCCGAACTCTCTTCTGTGCCTTGTCTCGATTTGCGAACCAGGCTCGGTTTTATCTGTTTTCTTTCCTGAGGGGAGGGAGTGGTCCCGTAGACTATCTCTCAGTGGCCGTGGGCTAATTTTCGTGGCCATAGGCCATTTTGCCCATTTCGGAGCCCGGTTCCCGGTTTTCGGGACCGTCAGGCCGTGTGCCTCGGTTCGGGACCGCCCAACCATCTCCGATTTCTCCGATTTTTGGCAAGTGCCTCTGTTTTATCATTTCGAGGGACACTGGGGCCTCTAATACCCACTTCGTGGCCGAACACCACTTTCGGTGCCCGGCAGCCTATTTTCGGGACCCCGAACTGCGTGATTTGGGCCCCGAGCATTCATTTTGCATCGGTTTTCTCTGATTTTTGGCAGGTACCTCTGTTTTATCATTCCGAGGGACACTGGGGTCTCTGATGCCCACTTCGTGGCCGAACACCACTTTCGGTGCCTGCAGCCCGTTTTCGGGACCCCGAACCGCGCGGTTTTGGCCCCGAGCATTCATTTTGCATTAGTTTTTGTTCAATTTTGGCAGGTACCTCTGTTTTAGCACCAGGAAGATCACTGGAGGGTGGGAGGCCAACAATTGTCTCAGAAAACCAGTTTTGCTCCTCCGGAGCCCGTTTTTCTCACTTCCGGGCTAATGTTGAACACCCTAGGGCCATTTTCTTCCAACCAAAGCTACATATTTGTGATGAGGGGACATGGGAGGACCCTAAAAAAGCATGGTCGGCCAGTAATTATGATTTTCATTTTTGAGCCTCTCTTTCAAATGCAATGTTGTGACTCTTGTTTCAGTGTTGCCAAATTTCAACCTTGGAACCTTGTTCTACACATATGGGAGGACACCAAAAAGTGGTGGTCGGCCAGTAATTGTTACTTTCATTTTTGAGCCTCTCCTTCAAATGCAATGTTGTGACTCCTGTTTCAGTGTTGCCAAATTTCAACCTTGGAACCTTGTTCTACACACATAGGAGGACACCAAAACATGGTGGTCGGCCAGAAATTTTTGACTTCATTTTTGGCCATGCCGGCCGACCAGGGTGAGTGGCTGGCCGACCAGTTGGGGTGGCCGGCCGGCCACCTTCAAGAAAGTTACCTGGCCGGCCAGCTTCCTGCTTTTCAACCCTTTACAGCTGTCCAGCTGCTTTTCAAAATATCTCACCCCTCCGGGGGATATTTTGGGAGGGAAAGCTTGGATGCATTTCCCTCCCCTTTTACACCCTTTCTTGCCTATTTAAGGGGCTGGACAGCTCCTTCCCTAGGGTTAGAAGATTTCATCTCAAAAGCTTCTCTCCCAAAACCTTCATTTCCATAGCCAAAAACCCTAAAAAGCTTCAAGTTTCTAGCTCCTCTCTTCATCAACCCTAAGCCTCACCATCACCACTACCATTCCAGCAGCAAAGGAAGGTTCTTCAAGGGCTAAGACGCAACAAATTCAAGCCAAGAAGTAGCAAAAGTTGGATCTTCAAGGGTAAGTCTCAAATTCCATCTTTTGTGACATTTTCTTGCTTCCTATTTCTACCCTACTTGCCTACTGTTTTGGGCTCCGACCCCTACTGGTTTTAGGATCATTTTGAGCCCCTCTACAACATTGTAGAAGGGCTCAACCTTGTTTGATGCTTCTATATATCACTTGTTTCAATATCCACCTTGTATGTCATAATCTTGCATGCTATTTTTGGCTTATATACATTTGTTTTTTGGGCTCCGACCCCTATTGGTTTTAGGCTTATTTTGAGCCCCTCTACAACATTGTAGAAGGGCTCAACCTTGTTTGAGAGCCCCATGATACACTTGCTTCAATATCACCTTTTGTGCCATTAATTTGCATGCTTTGTTTGGCTTTTGAGTGATCCATTTTCGAGCCCAATATAAACTGTTAGTGGGCCTATTTTGAGCCCCTCTTCAACATTGAAGAAGGGCTCAACCTTGTTTGGTGATTCTATCTTGCACTTGTTTTGTAATTCTTCCAATTTACCGTAAATTTGCAAGGTTTGTTTAGCCTATATGTGATATGATTTTGAGCATGATATAAACTGAGGTTGAGCTTATTTTAGGTCCCTCTACAACATTGTAGAAGGGATCAATCTCATTTGGTGCTTCCATGCATGATCTATCATTATAGCCTTCTTTTGGTCCATATATTGCATGCTATTTTGAGCCTATCTACATACTGATTTTGGGGTTGTCATTCACTGTAAATATGCATATTTTTGGCTCCTCTTCAAAGTTGTAGAAGGAAATGTTGTAGTTTGAATTTTCTATATACTACTTGCTTAATAAATCCCCTCATTTCCCCCATTTTTGCATGCCATTGTTGCCATATCTATGCTCACAATTTGGCCATGTTTTGTACTGAAAATATGCTATTTTTGGGACTTCCTTGCTACTGTTTTTTCTGTCATGTGCCAATTTTGCATGTTTAGCATAGCCGTAGGCCATTTCGGGTACTTAAAATCACATTTCGGGATGATTTCATGCATTGATTGTCATTTCGTATCATTTCGGGGCTGCTTTCCCCTTCATTTAGCTGCTGAAATTTGGTTTGCATGCTTGCATATCATTTCCCATGTCATTTCATGCCTTAGTGCATTGCCTCGGTTTGCGTGCCCGTGGGCACGCACTTCGAGGCACTCCGTTTTCATTCATTGGCTTCCTATGTGAGTAGGCTGAGGCTCTCTCACATTGGTATAAGCCCATCATTGCATTTCTGTACCATTTTTATGTTTGTATATCATCGCCTCGGTTTGCGTGCCTGTGTGCACGCACTTCGAGGCATCTCATTCTTATTTTATCCATCGGCATCTGATGTGAGTGTGGCTGAGGTCCACTCATGTTAGTATAAGCCCAATCAGCATTTCCATCTCATTTTATCATCGCCTCGGTTTGCGTGCCCGTGGACATGCATTTTGAGGCACTCTGTTTTATCCGATTTACATTGTATATCACCGTCTCGGTTTGCGTGCCCGTGTGCACGCATTTTGAGGCACTCCATTTTTATCCAACTGCAGCATATGTGAGTGCAGCTGAGGCCCTCTCATGTTAGCGTAAGCCCAATTCGCATTCCGTATGTCATTTCATGCCTTCGGGCCATGCCTCGGTTTGCGTGCCCGTGTGCACGCATTTCGAGACACTTTATTTTCATCCACCGGCAGCCTATGTGAGTGTGGTTGAGGCCCTCTTATGTTGGTATAAGCCCAATTTGCATATTGCACGTCATTTCGTATTCCTCGGTTTGCGTGCCCGCGTGCACGCATTTCGAGGCACTTCTTTTTTATCCGCCGGCAGCCTATGTGAGTGTGGCTGAGGCCCTCTCATGTTGGTATAAGCCCATCATTGCATTTCATGCCTTTATGTCATCACCTCGGTTTGCGTGCCCGCGGGCACGCATTTCAAGGCATCTTATTTTCATCCATCGGCTTCTTATGTGAGTGTGGCTGAGGCTCTCTCATGTTAGTGTAAGTCCTCATTGCATTTTCCATGTCATTTCTTACCTTTATGTCATTGCCTCGGTTTGCGTGCCCCTTGGCACGCATTTCGAGGTATCTCATTCTCATAGCATCGCGTATGTTAGGATTGTGTATTAGTTGCATTTCATGCATATCATGCATATTGCACGGGAAACGAGATATGTTTCGCACTCCGAGTGACGGAACGTGTCTCAATTCCCCAGTCACCGACACTCCGGATCACCCATGATGGAGTTAGGTTTTGTTGTAGCCTTCATGTGCATTCATCTGATATTGAATTGTGCAATTCGGCTCATCTGCCATCATGCATCGAGATGCGTGATTGGTGGCACGAGGATCGAGGCATGCATATATTTGTGAAATACATTGCCATGCCCCTTTCCTGCTCTCTGTTGTAGCAAAATGAAGAATCAGCAGCTTTCCGGAACTTGGCACGCATTTCGAGAAACAGTGCAAACAGAGGCTACTCGGGGCATCCCAGTGGATTTCCGCGCCAGGCAGCCCAACATACATCATACATCAGAAGCAAGGCAGTCACTGGCTTGCATGCCAGTTTTACCGCTTTTATTAATTAATTTGTTAATTAATTAGAAATCTGTATTATTCTTTCATTCGGGGCTGTATATTTATTCGGACCCTCTGCGCGAGGGCAATATTGTAATAAGTGTGGGTGAGTGTGATGTATGTCTTCCAACCCCACGTCTTTCTCCCTTTTATTTATCTGCTTATGATGGTAGATTAGGGCATATTTCAATTAGCATACAGTATGACAGCATGTTTGCATCATTCATCTGTTTTGCATGCACCGGGCTCGGCGCATCATACAAACTGCATTTGTATTTCAATTCCAAGTTGAATACATGTTAGTCGTTGCATTTCATATACCATGTTTAGAATAGCCGAGCCTGCTATAGTTTGCATTTTTGCATGTGTTGCATTAGGCATTCTGTATACTTAGGATTCATGCATGGATTTCTAATGTAGCTTCTGTTTTGGCTGGGAGTACTCGGTGAGTTTTATGCTTTAGCATCCTTGCATGCGTGTGAGTGTTGCCATGATAGCATGCTTGCCATGAGGCTATATGCTTATGTGATATAACTGCCTTGAATGCCTGTGGGTGGAGGTTGAGTTATTTGAATTGGGACAATGCACCAAATGTTTGTTTTAAGCCCACTAGATAGTGGCAACATCACTGTTTTCTAAGCCCACCTGAGGGTGGCAAATCCGCATTTTAGCCTACCTGCGGGTAGCACCATCACACCATTTTCAAACAAAAAAACATGAAATGTTTTGTTCCAACTCAGGCGACTCAGTCTATACTTGTTTGCTGCGAGCATCACATAGTAACCTAGGCTAATAACCGGAATAAGAGCATACAATGTTTTCAAAATCAGATATCATGGTTAGTAGAGGCCGGTCTTTGACCGGGCGAGCGGGGGTGCTCACGATGTGACCTTCCCCAATCGTACCCAAGTTCCCGAGCCGAGGCAACTTTGGTGATGACGGACACGTGGCCTTTTGGCACCGAGTCAGGGTTTCCTAAATTTCCCATTTTAAAATATTTAGGTGGCGACTCTGTATCTGGCAAAGCAGTCCATGTTTGGCACTTCTTTCAAGAAATCTGTTTTCAAAACGATTTGCCAGATTTGGACTCTTTGGTTCAAGATTTAGAACCGTGACATTTGAGTCCTTGAACTGTAGTGACCCAATATCGAACCAGAACGGGGGTTCATCCCCGGGATGCGTTCGAGGACGTCTACAGTTTCTGGCGACTCTGCTGGGGAATTAGAGAACTTGACTCGAACTCATGATATCTGTTTTTGACTACACTTGTGTGTTTCTTTGCATTGCATTTGCATTGGTGCGCCTAGGACACCGTGTTTGCCATATGCCATTCCCGAACGATTTGCCGGAGGCTTGTCTTGTCAAGTCATGTCCATAAGGCTGATCGGCTCTGGGCTCTGACAGCATGGGAACACAAACCCTGGTTTTACCGGGGCACCCTTTTTGACCATTCGACCTAGTGCATATTCGGATCCATAGTGACCATTCCAAACTAGGACAGGTTGCTTACCCGTTTATAGGTTGTTTGAAGCCGCTGTGTGCATAGTGAAACCCTAGCTCCTGACAAAATAGGACAGGGAAACCCTACCCCAACATAGGGGTGTTTTGGCTCTCACTTATCTGTTATGTGCTTGTTGGAGTGCGTCTCTACAGGGGAATGCGTGTATTAGTATGAGTTTGAGCATCAGGCCTGCGGGCATCAGTTTTGAGTTGGCACATTACGCCTGCGGGCATCAGTCAGTTATCTGCGAATCAGTTGTCTGCGGATATCAGATTCGGTTTTGCGGAACAGTGATACAGGGATATTAATCAGTGTTTGAGGACAGTGTGTTTCCAGCTTACCAACCGTGTGTTGTATACCCGACTGTGTGTTGTGTATTTAATTTTAAGCTGTTATGCTGCCCGTTTTTCTGGTTATTTATTTCTGTTTCGCTTTATTTATCTTTTTGCTAGGGCAGTTTGTGGCACAATTGCTTCCGAACCATCAGATATTCCCCAAGCACTTTGGACACGAGGTCGCCGACTTACTCGATCCGAGGATCTAGTTGACGGACATCCAGTGTTCCATTCACTACCCCCGGTTATTAGAAGGAGACCGAGGAAACGTAGTCCATCAGAGCAGAGATTACTGGTACAGCAGTCTACTTTAGCAACAGACAGTCGAACTGAGATTTCTGTTTCCGCTATAGAGATACATCTACCGGCTATTCAGATGGAACCACAGACTACACCAGCAATGGAGGCGATGATGCGCCAGATGCATGAGAGCATGAAACAGATGCAAGAAGATGCTATCCGCCAAACGGAGTTCTCCAAGCAGCAGGCCGCTGTCATAGCCCAGCAGTCTGAGCTGATCACCAGATTACAACAGCAGAGTGCAGCATCTGTTTCACACCAGGTCCCTCCTCCACCAGGGGCATATCAGGTCCCTCCTCCACCAGGGGCTCCTATGCCCGAGCAGGCATCTACTGGTCAGAATCCCCCACCAAATCCTCAGAATCCCCCGCCAAACCCTCAAAACACCCTCCCAAACACCCAGAACACTCTGCCTAATGTTCAGAATGTTCAAGAGGACACAAGTCATCCAACGGGGCTAGCTCCGCCCCCGCTTCTGCCGCAACTGTCCAAGAATCTTGCATCCCACCACCCCGACTCTCCATTTGAGTTTGAGGTGGACCAGACAGCTCTGAAATTGAGCAAGCTGGAAAAGCTCTTCAAGAAGTCACAGGGGGTGAAAGCCATCCCAGACATCGAAGACGGGTACACTGACGTGGCTGTGACATTGCCAGACAGATTTAAGATGCCACAGATTGACCGTTTTGATGGGTCCGACGATCCTATGGTTCATCTCCGGCTATTCTCAGACATTCTGTGGCCAATGGGCCTAACCCGACCACAAAAGCTTTCCTTGTTTGGTCGAACCTTGTCGGGTGTGGCATCCACTTGGTACTCAAAGCTGGAAGATCATGTGAAAACAAACTGGGATGAGATGGCTGAGGCCTTCCTTGCACAATATTCGTACAACACGCAGATCGAGATCACAACTCGTGATCTCGAGACGACAAGGCAGGAACCTAAGGAGTCTTTCTCTGACTTTGTAACCCGGTGGAGGGCGAAGGCATCGATGATGACCTTAAGGCCTACAGACAGAGATCAAATCCGGATGATTGTGCGCAATCTCCAACTGGCGTTAATGAAGAAGATGATTGTAGTCCCTTTCCCCACCTTCGCAGATCTACATGATATGGGGATGCAGATAGAGGATGCGATGAAGCAAGGTCTGTTCGACCAAGACCGGGAGCAACCCCGGCGGACATTTAACCGGAATAACAATGCGGGCCCGAGTGGCCCTGCCAATACAAGGACTTCAGAGGTCGGTATGGTCACCACCACTCCCCCTCCCCAATCAAGGCCCGCAGCGGCCACACCTTTTTCTGATGCATCTGGGAGCAGTAACCAAGCCTCAAGATACCAATCCAGAGGCCAACGAACCTTCTCCCCACTACATATGCCTTTGTCTAAAGTTCTCGGCGTTCTAGTCAGAAAGGGGCACTTGAAACCCCTGGAACTGAGGCCCCCACCAAATCCACTCCCTCCTTCCTATAACCCAGCCAAATACTGCACATACCACCAGCAGCATGGCCATGACATAGACCAATGTTACCGGCTGCGTCATGAGATTCAGGACCTCATTGACAAGAACATCATTCTACCTCCCGAGAGACCCAACGTTACAACCAACCCACTTCCCAAACACAACCAAGATCCACCCAAAAGAGTCAATCTCATCCAAACTGGGGTCGCTTCATACGATCCCAGCGTTTATATTACTCCCTCTCACCTACCCAAGCCGGAGGTGATCCTTCCTAATTGCACTGACTTGTGCATGTTGGACACCTTCACAACCCAATTCGAGCCAGAGGTGGTGACCACCGAAGAGACAACGGGGCAGGCTTCAGAGGAGAGCAAAACTGTTGAGTCTGGGACGGAACAGTCTGAGAATCTAGCCGGCAGAGCTTATGATCCGAGTGAATATATCTTGTCAATGGGCCAGCCTAAGCTGAGTGTGGGGCTGCCGGAGAAGACTGAACTGTGTATGATCCGGGGGGACAAATTTGAACCAGCAGGGGCAGATGATCTAACGACGGTGGAGGAGGACTTTGCTAACCTCCAGTTTCTCAATGATCAAGAATCAGGGGATGCATCAATCAACTGGTTTGAATACGAGGAGTCAGCAGAAGTCGTTGGGTGGTTGGATGATCAGCCAGATATTGTACCATTTGTGGCCGGAAGGGCCGAGAGTCCGATTGAATTGCCGGAGAGCGCCGGTACAAAGAATTTCGCTCAGGAGCAAGACATTTTGAAAACCGAACAGTTAACACTGGAGGAACAAGAAAAGAAGTGGGATTCTGAGAGGATCCGAAAAGCAAAGAATCATGAGGAAGTTGAAAGTGCTGCGAGCACGAAAACTGAACATGCTGTGAGCATGTGGAATGAAAACGCTGAGAGCGCAAACATGCCGGAACCAGATAGGTGTCTGATGGATGCCAGCGGGATGTGGTGGGAAGACGACGACTTATGTCTTGCCCACACAGATGAGGATTGGGCAGGTAATCAACCAGACGGCACTTGGTACCTCGAAGAGGTGGACCATATGACTAGGAGTGGGCGGTACTTCAAGCCCCCACACCTCGACCAACCTGAAGCATCTGGGAAAGATAAAGAGGCAGAGAAACAGAAAGAGAAGCAAATCGAAGAAGAAGCTGTACTGAAACAGTTAAAGAAAATACAGGCAGACATCTCCATCTGGGGATTGCTTATGGCTTCAAGGGTGCACAGACAGGCTGTCCTCTCTGCTATGGACAAGGCCAAACTCTCCATCGAAACTACGCCAGAACAGCTAATTGGGTTGGTCTTTCCGGGAGGAGGTTCCCCAGCATTGACCTTTTCGGACAAGGAATTGCCGCCTGAGGGCACGAATCATAACAAACCCCTCTACATTTCTGTGGAATGTAAAGAAAAGTGGATACCGGTGGTACTTGTGGATACCGGGTCCGCTATCAATGTATGCCCAGTCAGAACGGCATATGCAATCGGGTTGAAACCCGCAGACTTCTTACCAACTACTCAGGTAATCAGAGCATATGATAATACCAGTTGAGAAGTGATGGGGACTGTTAACATTCTGACCAAGGTTGGTCCAGGACAACATGACATCGAATTTCACGTCTTGGACGTTCCCGCAACCTTCAACTTACTCTTGGGGCGGCCGTGGTTGCACCAAGTAAAAGCAGTCTCTTCCACTCTACATCAAATGGTGAAATACCCCTGTGGAAAGGGAGTAGCCATTGTGTTTGGGAATTCATCCATCCATCCGCCGCCGGAAGTGTCCACACCAGTTCTGGAGATCGAGCACGGCACAGAGGATGTGTTCTTGTCGGGGTTCACTTTGGCCGAGGCCCGGGTAGTACAAAATATTATGGCTGTGAATGAGGGTGTGTACGTCAGTGCTCAATCCGTCTACCTCATGAACAAGCTACAACATGTCCCCGGGATGGGACTAGGAAGAAGCGGCAGGAAAGGAGTCGCAGCATTGGCCGAAGTGCCACACAACCCGTATACCTTTGGACTGGGCTATCAGCCCACCAAAGATGACTGGGTGAGAAAGGGTAAAGAAATGGCCGGCAGAGCCAGAGCAAAGCAGGCTGGGAAGCCTTTTGATTTAATGCACAGGCCCATCCAGGGTACCCTGAACGGACGCTTCGTCCGGGAGGGGGAAGATTTTCCATTTTGCGGCTTCCCAGAGCCGTGGCTGAACGCGGAGAAGAAGCGCGTGCCAGGCTTCGAAATCTTTTTCGACCTACAACTATCCGGGGATGACGTTGCCACAGAGCAGACAGACCCAACAACTGAGGTTGAGCAGAATAAAGCAGTAGGTCCTGAGGGCACTGAATTTGAAATGGGGGCAACATTGGCATGTCTCCTCTCTGATCCTCCGATCGACCAAGAGTGCTTGGGGGATAACTTTGTGGTTTCCATGATTGGGAATAAAACGGCTGCGAGCTGACCAGCAGCTATCTTGGATGCATCAATCGCACCCTCTCTCACCTGGCAATACGAGGAGGGATTTTTGTCCAGCAGCACCGGGTCAGGTAGTGAGCCGGAATCTGATTCCACCGAGTCTAGTGAGTCGGAATCAGGTTCCAGCTCGACTGAGCCTGAGTCTGGTGATCCTGGGAATGTTAACCCGGACGCCACAGTCTTGTCCAGGTCGTCTTTTTCCTTTTCATTTGAGTCTGTTGTAACCGATGGATTGGACGATTTGGATGTGCCTAATGAGAATGAACTGTCTGTGGTTTCTGAGTACTTTTCTGTGCCTCTAATTTATTGCATTAATTCAGACTTTCAAAATTTTGATCAAAACGAAGAGGACGAAGTTCCTCCGGTTTTACAACGTCTAATTGAGCAAGAGCAAGAGAGATTTGTTAAGCCATTAATGGATGAAATCATTTCTGTGAACATTGGTACTGAGGAGGACCCGCGGCTGGTCCAGATCGGGTCCACGTTGTCTTCGGAGGAACGCGAGCGCTTAGTCGCTTTATTAAAAGATTTCAAAGATGTTTTCGCGTGGTCCTACGAAGACATGCCTGGAATCGATCCTGAGATTGTACAGCATCGGATCCCCCTTGACCCCGAGGCCCGACCTGTCAAGCAGAAGCTTAGGAGGATCCGCCCGGATTGGGCTCTCAAAATTAAAGAAGAGGTCACCAAGCAAATCGACGCAGGCTTCCTGCTGGTATCTGAATATCCGACTTGGTTGGCCAATATTGTTCCGGTGCCGAAGAAAGATGGCAGGATCCGGGTGTGTGTGGACTTCAGAGATCTGAACAGAGCTAGTCCGAAGGACGACTTCCCCTTGCCACACATCGATGAGTTGGTGGATTTCACAGCAGGGCATGCGTTGCTCTCATTCATGGATGGCTTTTCAGGATACAACCAGATAGTGATGGCACCCGAAGACAGGGAGAAGACTGCATTCACCACCCCGTGGGGGACGTACTGCTACCGGGTAATGCCGTTTGGGTTGAAGAACGCTGGAGCTACGTATCAACGGGCCGCGACCACAATACTACATGATATGATCCACAAAGAGGTTGAGGTGTACGTGGACGACATGATTGTCAAGTCCAAGGAAAGAGAGGGCCACTACACCGCCTTGCATAAGTTTTTCCAAAGGATCAGGGAATTCAGGTTGCGGCTAAACCCTCAGAAATGTACATTTGGTGTTACAGCGGGAAAGATGCTGGGGTTTCTGATTACACAAAGAGGCATCGAGGTCGATCCTTCCAAAATCAAGGCCATCCTAGAAATGCCACCACCAAGGACTGAAAAGGAGGTGCAAGGCTTTCTGGGTAAAGTGCAATTCATAAGACGGTTTATTTCAAAATTAACCTTGACTTGTGAACCACTTTTTGGCCTCCTGAAGAAAGGCAAGAAATTTCAATGGGACGGCCGATGTCAAGCAGCTTTTGAGCAAATTAAAGAATATTTACAGAACCCGCCCGTTTTATCACCACCAGAACCAGGGAAACCGTTGATTTTGTATCTGTCAGTGACTGAGACCACGATGGGCTGCATGCTTGCGCAAGAATCAGAAGACAAGGTGGAGAAAGCCATCTACTATTTGAGCAAAAAGATGCTAGAGTATGAGACCCGGTATACACCGCTGGAAAAGGCTTGCTTAGCTCTGGTATGGGCTACCAGGAAGCTGCGGCACTACCTGTTAGCTCACCCTGTAATGTTGGTTTCACGATTGGATCCCATCAAATATCTTTTCGAGAAACCAGCACTTACGGGTAGGCTAGCTCGTTGGTTGCTGTTGCTCTCCGAATTTGATCTCACATATGTCACCCGCAAGTCAGTCAAAGGAAGAGCGGTAGCAGAGTTCCTTGCCGACCACCCGGTTGAGGGGGATGAAGCAGTGGAGTATCTGTTCCCAGATGAAGCAATTCTGCATATCGACGACGAAATTTGGACGATGTACTTTGACGGAGCGTCAAATCAACATGAGTATGGGATAGGAGTGTTGCTGATAGCACCCGACAATTCCCGTATCCCTCTAGCCTTCAAACTCCGGTTCAAAGTCTCGAACAACGAGGCAGAATACGAAGCGTGCATTGCTGGTTTAGAAACAGCTCTGGAACTAGGGGCAAAACGGCTGGACGTCATCGGGGATTCGAACCTTGTTGTGTCTCAAGCTAAAGGAGACTGGAAAGTAAAAGAGGAAAATATGATGATGTATCACCAGACCTTGGACTTGCTGATTCCTCGGTTTGAGAAGCTAAGTTTTACTCATCTACTGAGAGAGAACAACAGGTTCGCAGATTCATTAGCAACTCTATCATCTATGATAGACATCCCGTGTGGGATCCGGATGCGTCCAGTCATCATTGATCAGAAATTTGCACCTGCCTATGA
The DNA here is from genome assembly GCA_022316695.1 of Camellia oleifera. Taxonomy (NCBI): domain Eukaryota; kingdom Viridiplantae; phylum Streptophyta; class Magnoliopsida; order Ericales; family Theaceae; genus Camellia; species Camellia oleifera. Next base: position 6,625,207 of record CM039305.1, read on the forward strand.
GTCGATTGCAGCCATAGATGAAGTTCAGGACGAACACCCTTGGTATCACGACATCTGGAATTTCTTGGAAAAGGAAGCATACCCGCCAGGGGTGAATGCCAAAGACAAGAGGGCAATAAGAAGATTGGCCGTTCAGTTCATCATCTGTGGGGGTAAACTGTATAGAAGGGGTCATCTGGGAATGCATAAACTGTGCGTTGATGCAGAAGAGTCAAGGCGTCTAATGGAAGCCATCCACGGAGGAGAGTGTGGAGCACACATGAATGGGGTAATGCTAGCAAGGAAGATCCTCAAACAGGGTTATTACTGGTCCACCATGGAGGAGGATTGTATTGGTTTTGTCCGGCGATGCCACAAATGTCAAATTCATGCAAATCGTATGAACATCCCGCCGTCGAAGCTGTACAACATGACTTCACCATGGCCTTTTTCAGTCTGGGGAATTGATGTAATCGGGGCTGTTACGCCAAAGGGGTCGAATGGGCATGAGTTCATCCTCGTAGCGATAGATTATTTTATGAAGTGGGTTGAGGCCCAGTCTTATGCAGTGTTGAAGGCTTCACACGTCGCAAAATTTATCAGGAACAACATCATCTATCGTTACGGGGTCCCAAATGAAATAGTTTCAGACAATGGTTCCCACTTCAAGAAGGAAGTGATAGACTTGTTGGAGAAATACAAAGTGGCTTTTCATAAGTCATCTACCTATCGGCCGCAAACTAATGGAGCAGTTGAGGCCGCCAACAAGAATATCAAGCGCATACTGCAGAAGATGGTAGAAACCTACCGGGACTGGCCAGATAAGCAACTGTTTGCCCTGTGGGGCTACCGGACTTCAATCAGAACTTCAACTGGGGCGACTCCGTATTCATTAGTCTATGGGATGGAGGCCATTCTACCAATTGAGATTGAAGTCCCGTCGTTGAGTGTATTGGCCGAGTGCCAAATAGCCGAGGCAGATTGGCAGCAGAACAGATTTGAGGAACTCATGCTTTTTGATGAAAGAAGGTTGAAAGCACTGTACCATGTTCAGGGTTATCAACGCAGAATCGCCCGGGCTTTTAACAAGAAGGTTAAGTCCAGGAATTTAAAGGAAGGAGATTTGGTGCTCAAGGACAACCAAGCTCCCATCCACGACCCAAGGGGCAAGTTCAGACCCAATTGGACTGGTCCTTACATTATCAAGTCAATCTGGTCAGGTGGAGCTGTGGTTCTGATGGATCTAGATGGCTTGGAGTTTTCCCAACCGATCAACATAGACAAGTTGAAGAAATACTACCCCTGAGAGGCTCGCTAGGCCGAAAACCCGAAAGGGCGACCTAGGCAAAACTCAGAGCACAAAAAATTTAAAAATATAAAAACTGAGCTCGCAAGGTTGAAAACCCGCAAAGGGCGGCCTTGGCAAAAGTTAGAGCGCAAAAGGAGAGTAAAAATACCCGAGCGAACCTCAGCCTGAACTACGTAAGGCTTGATTCCCATCTTTGGGATACGTAGGCAGCTTCATCCTGAAGTTCAGCCACAATCTTTTCCCCGATCAGCTTTGTCCATTTGATCACCTCGACCATCTCTATTCATCAGCATTTATCGCCATCTCCGGTACAATGCTATTCAAACTAGGGGCAACTTTCCGTTGCAATGGAGTGTTGCGGCACCATCCAGACTAGAGGCAACTTTCCGTTGCTATGAATTGCCGAGGCACTTTTCAGACTAGGGGCAACTTTCCAGTTGCTAGGATCCGGGGTTGTGCACCTCAGTGACAGATCTCAGGCGTGTCCAGTTCTGATCCATATCGAAAATAGTTTTGAAAAGTTTTAATAAAAGTTGACTTTGTTCAAATTAATCTTTTTACAACTAAGACCATTTTTGGACCAAAAGCGGAGAATTTTCAGTACCACAACCTTCAATTTCATTGATTTCAAATAGAGTTCTCCTGCTCTTGCATATAATCGAAGTTGCTTTTTATTACACTCATAACGAAAACTTGAAAGTACTAATAAAGCAATAAATCTGGGGCATAGTCAAGTCAGGTGTCCCTGCGCCCCCTCCCAGAGCTAGTCGAAGCCTCCGATGCCGAGTTAGGCCCAGTCTGTGCCTCTTCATTGAGCCAATCCCAGCATTCGTCAAACAAGGTATAACTGAAAGTGGGAGCAGGGGCCAGGAGCTCTCTAATTCTCCACGCTGCGGCCTGCCGAGCCAACTGTGCACCTCGAACCGGAAATGTAGCCGGATACTCAATCCCCTCCGGAGGGCAAGTCTGATCATGGCCAAACTGGCGCAAAATGCGGAATGGAAAATAGAATACGCAGTGGGTCAGACCAATCAATCGAATCCCAACCTGCTGGGACATACTGTAGCTCATCGCCGGGAGATTAAGCCAAGGGCAGCGCCAGGCAATGCGATCTGCAGACAAGTTGCACATCCAGTTGAACCACCATCCCTCATCAAGAGTGTTGACTAGGCGTTGCCGAAAGAAATAGCCGCGGGCTGAGTAGGCAGGGCAAGAGTCCGCAACTTGCAATTTATCCATCAACCATATCTGGGGAGGGATGAAAAATTGAGAGATTGAAGAATAGAGAGGTGTGCGAGGAGAGAAAAGTGAGATAAGGGTTTTGTGAAAAAAAAAAAACGAGCCTGAGGGCCGAGTGATGTGAGCAAATATATATGTGAGATAGGGTGGGAAACATTACCTGTAGCAGTAGTGGACTCCCCGCAAATCTGGTTGTCTCCCGGCGGTAAAAAGCATCTAGACCCATCAGCGTCTCGGCCAGGGCCATAGCAATACAACTCTTTCCTTCCTTCAAGCCTTGAGCAACTTCAATCAGACGGACGCTGGATCCTCCAAAGCTCGAGGCAAACAGGAAATGAGATAACAAGCATAAACAGAGGGCGTGTTGCTGGAAGCTTTGCCAATGATGGTCGCCACGATCACCAACGTCGGAGAACCGATAGATCAGACTGGGGATATCCAACATTCCGTTACTAATCATGGATCGAGCATCATACGCGGAGAGTTCGCACATCCGCCCTAAGGATTGAGCATAGCCAAAGTTAAGCTGGGGCAAGATTTCCTCGCCGCGCTCAGATTCCAGCAAAACTTGAAAATCTTCAAAAGTCGGACATACCTCTTGGCCGCCGAAGCTGAAAACGTGCGTCACCGGGTTCCAAAAGGAAAGAAAGATTCAACGGAGTCCGGCTCAGCGGAAATAATGCATTTAAGCCAAAACCTCGGAAGTTCAACTTTTCCGAACCATCTAAAGAAGAAATCCAAGATGTGAGATTTTCTGCGAGAAATGCCTCCATTTTTGTGAGGAAAGGTGATAAAATGAATAAGTTCCAAGGGTGGGGCTTTTATAGAGAGGCAAAACACTATTCAAAGGACACGTGTCAACATTATGGGGGTTGCGGGAGAGGTGGCCGGCCGGCCCTTTTTTCTAGTAGGCCGGCCACCCTCTAGTCTCCAAATGCAAAATCTTTTCGGCCGCGCGTTGGTCCTGTTTTGCCCGCCGGAAGAAAGTTTGGGGTACTTTCATGCATCGGGAATGTCGGAGGCTTCCATTTCTCTCAATTTCGGATACATTTCGTCATCCAGATTGTCCGTCTGAAGAACGTTTTGTTGTATTTTTGCTTATCGAGTTGTTGTTTTGTTTATCGAGTTGTAAGTTTTGTCGAGCTGTCGCATTTTGTGTTTTGAATTGTTACTTTTTGGTTACACATTTTTGTTAAGTCTTGTCTATTGAGACGTTAACATTGTTGTACTTTGTTTATCAAGTTGTAAACTTGCTAAGATTCTGTTATTTCTTAGTGAGTCGAGTTGTTTTAATTTGTTGTGTCGGTTCACTACCTGACCCAATAAATACACAAGGCACATTTCTATTCAATTCCTTTCTTTGTGTGCAAAGTGCTGCGATGCGATGCTAAGAATTTCAAATACAACATCTTTTCAAAAGCTGTTTCATTCCATCATGTTTTTTTCAACGCAATAAAGGTACAAGTTTTACCGAAAATAAAACTGCCTATGAAAAGTGCTACAAACTACTAGTCAAAAAGTAAAATAAAGCAGGAAATAACATCAGTATCCTCGGGAATGGGAATGAGGAGGCCCTCTCATCCTCTTATGTGGGATAACCTCTGCACCATCATCACCATCCGGATCAGAGCTGTCATCCTCCGGATCCCCCTCAGGCTCGCCTCCGCTCCCGGAACCAAGACCGGAGCCTCCCTCCCCAGGAGATGTCTCTGACACGTGGTCTACGACCTCCTCCTCCTCATCCTCGACAATGGGTGCCCTGCGTCTGCGAGACGACCCTGCTCCTCGAGCTCCTCGGTAAGGCCTGGATGGCCCAGCTCCTCGAGGCCCAGTACCTCGAGCAGGTCTAGCACCTCGACCTCTCTGAGAAGGCCCGGGTGGCCCGCCCCGTGTCGAAGCATATACGGGAGGCATCTGAAAATGAAAAGTGCAACATATCAGTTCAAACATAAAAAGCAGGTGCAAATGCAGTATGTGAGTGAGATGTGTACCAGATGTGTTCTACACAGTCTATCAATACAGCAGAATGTTTAAAGCCAGAGCATTAACAGAAATATGATAAATGCAAGAAAGATGAAGGGTACCTGGAAGCCCATGATGGACATCTGTGCCTCTCTGCGCAGGACCATCCCCTCAAGTGAAGCCACCACCCCGAGCATCTGATCTATGTACTCCCGAGGTGGCTGCAAACACAAGCTCAAATCATCAATAAATAAGCAACTACCAAAATGTCTGCGTGATAAATGAAAAATGGTGGAGCATACCGGTGGTGAGTCAGGATCACTGACATATCTGTGACCAGGCATCGGAGGTTCCATAGGGATCGGAATCGGAGAAGTAGTCCCATACTGCCAACTCGTCAACTCGGTCGGCATATCTGGCCACCCAGGATGATCGAGAGTCGGAGGGATCGGAGGAATCGAACTACCTCTACCCCTAGATGTACCGGCCCTGCTAGAAGAGGGGATGTCTGCAGCACGGGCGCGACTCGAAGATGGTGCGCCAGTGGGCCTCAGTGGCGGAGCCCGCACTCCCGTCAAGGGAGGCATCAGATATATGCGGCGATAGGTGGCGTAGTTCCCCTCAATGAGATGTAATAAAGCATCGGTGCCCTGCATATCCCTAATGACCTCCTCAGTGGATAATCTATCAGCTGTCCGCATAGTGGGCGGAGGCACAGCAGGAGGGTCCTGAGAATCATACCCCCACACCTGACGCTGAAAGCGTTCCCCCAGGAACCAGGCCCTACCGACTGGTCCCTCGAGCAGGAACCTATACTGGGAACCAGTCGACCCTCCGGGGTACTGATTCTCGAGATCATCACCAAAGACTGCCTAGGGCTGCCAAGTGATCTGCAGATAACCAGTGTACAAGTCAATCAGAAGTCAGAAATGCAAAGCAGATCAAAGAAGAAAATGTAAAGAATTGAGAGTTCTGAAATACCTCTGTAGCTCGAACGGTGTCGAAATACCGTCGCAGAGAGAAGAGAGTCTCTCGAGGCCTCGATAGGTGCTCACCCTCAAACATCAATGAATACGGAGTCATAAGAGGTCCTACCACCTCCATCTCCGGAGCTAATGTGGGGAAGTACACGTACACCCATAGCTGAGAAAAGCAGTGCGGAATATGAGGGCAAAATGCTGAGGGTAAAATACAAAATGCAAAGTGCGCCGTGTGTGCAGTGAACAAGTAATGAGGAGCAGAAATGTAAATCAAGAGGACAGAATGTACCTCCCAGGCTCTCCAGTAGCCGCCGAGTAAGTCCCCCCATGTGCGAGAGACTGCGCTCATGTAACAATAAAGGGTAGCCAGGCCAGCGCCGCCCCAATCATACTGACCAACCTGTGATAGGTCTACCAAAGCGCTGAGTAGATACAACCCGACCATGTTCCCCCTACCAGCAAACAGGGTGGTGCCGAAGAGGAACATAAGGAAACCACGGGTATACTGCTCGACCTCCTCAGGAGACTCAGGCTCCATTTGTGGCCGCCGGAAGTGGGAAGAGAACCAAGTATACCGAACCCTCCCGGAAGCTCTGTCTACAGGCGGGAGTGCCCCCAATAGGTGCATCCAAGCAGCCTCCCACTGACCCATATCCTCGTCGTAGGGAATGGGCCCACCGCCTATGTCTAGGCCGGTAAGTACAGCAAAGTCCAGCGGGGTCATGGTCATATCCCCGGTGGCAGAAAAATGGAAAGAATTGGTGGTGTCCCACCATCTCTCCGCTAGAGCAGCAAATAATGTCCTACTGATATGACAGTGTGATAACCCCCTGCAGAATGGTCCGAATCCTGCTAAGTCAACCAAGTCCCGGACAGCTTCCGGAAGCTCAGCATACCACTCTCTCGCGGCAGTGGAGCCATATCCTCGTACTGTGCGAGAGCCAGCCTGCATTTAGAAAGAATGCATGTATCAGCAAATGAAGTGAAAATGAGCTGTGTGCAAATGAAGTGAAAATGAGCTGTGAGCAAATGAAGTGAAAATGAGCTGTGAGCAAATGTAGTGAAAATGAGCTGTGAGCAAATGAAGTGAAAATGAGCTGTGTGCAAATGAAGTGAAAATGAGCTGTGTGCAAATGAAGTGAAAATGAGCTGTGAGCAAATGAAGTGAAAGTGGGCTGTGTGTTCACATCAAATCTGGGCTGCGTGTTCAGTAAATTTGGTATTTGGGCTGTGTGTTCAAATTTCAGAAAAATTAGTGGGCTGTGTGTTCACTTCAAATCTGGGCTGTGTGTTCAGTAAATTTGGTATTTGGGCTGTGTGTTCAAATTTCAGAAAAATCAGTGGGCTGTGTGTTCACTTCAAATCTGGGCTGCGTGTTCAGTAAATCTGAGTTAGGGCTGTGTGTTCTACTCTTAATCAGTGGGCTGTGTGTTCACTTCAAATCTGGGCTGTGTGTTCAGTAAATTTGGTATTTGGGCTGTGTGTTCAAATTTCAGAAAAATCAGTGGGCTGTGTGTTCACTTCAAATCTGGGCTGCGTGTTCAGTAAATCTGAGTTTGGGCTGTGTGTTCACTTCAAATCTGGGCTGTGTGTTCAGTAAATCTGAGTTAGGGCTGTGTGTTCTACTCTTAATCAGTGGGCTGTGTGTTCACTTCAAATCTGGGCTGTGTGTTCAGTAAATTTGGTATTTGGGCTGTGTGTTCAAATTTCAGAAAAATCAGTGGGCTGTGTGTTCACTTCAAATCTGGGCTGTGTGTTCAGTAAATCTGAGTTAGGGCTGTGTGTTCTACTCTTAATCAGTGGGCTGCGTGTTCACTTCAAATCTGGGCTGTGTGTTCAGTAAATCTGAGTTAGGGCTGTGTGTTCTACTCTTAATCAGTGGGCTGCGTGTTCACTTCAAATCTGGGCTGTGTGTTCAGTAAATCTGAGTTAGGGCTGTGTGTTCTACTCTTAATCAGTGGGCTGTGTGTTCACTTCAAATCTGGGCTGTGTGTTCAGTAAATCTGAGTTAGGGCTGTGTGTTCTACTCTTAATCAGTGGGCTGTGCGTTCACCTCAAATCTGGGCTGTGTGTTCAGTAAATCTGAGTTTAGGGCTGTGTGTTCTACTCTTAATCAGTGGGTTGTGCGTTCACTTCAAATCTGGGCTGTGTGTTCAGTAAATCAGAGTTTAGGGCTGTGCGTTCTACTCTTAATCAGTGGGTTGTGCGTTCACCTCAAATCTGGGTTGTGTGTTCAGTAAATCTGAGTTTAGGGATGTGCGTTCTAATCTTAATCAGTGGGCTGTGTGTTCACTTCGAATCTGGGCTGTGTGTTCAGTAAATCTGAGTTAGGGCTGTGTGTTCTACTCTTAATCAGTGGGTTGTGCGTTCACCTCAAATCTGGGCTGTGTGTTCAGTAAATCTGAGTTAGGGCTGTGTGTTCTACTCTTAATCAGTGTGGGCTGTGTGTTCACTTCGAATCTGGGCTGTGTGTTCAGTAAATCAGAGTTTTAGGCTGTGTGTTCAACTCTTAGTCAGTATGTGCTGTGTGCTCATTTTCAACTTCGGGCTGTGTGTTCGGCAAATCAATGTTTGAGCTGTGTGTTCAGTTTCTAATTAATGTGTGCCGTGCGTTCACAATCAGTCAATGAACTATGCGTTCGTGGAATTCAAGTGTTTAAATCACATGCTTAGGATGCAAGTCAAGTACTATGTTGTAAGCTAAATTGTGTGTCTAAGCATGACAAAGTTACGAACTGCACAAAAAATACAGAAAATAAAGTAAAATACCTCTGCATCATGGGAGAGGTGCTGCTCTGGCTCTCGTAGAAGAAGATCCCCTGGTACCCGATCGTTAAACTCGGTGAAATAACGAAAGACAGCCCGCGGAAGTCTATGTACCGCTGGGGTGTATCGATCGGGAATGAAAGGGCGGACCCTCGGGGGCAGTGTCATGGGATCAAAATCATCCCCGGCACCTGGAGGACCTCCACCGAATGGAAAATGACCCGCCATTTCGAGGAATCTGCAAAAAGAGCACAAAGGAGCAAAAATGAGCCAAAGTCGGAAAAAGTCAACAAAAGTCAACTCTCGGGAAATGAAAAGTCAACAAAAGTCAACCCCCGGGAAAATTTTCCAAATATTGAGACAAACTTACCTCAAGTGGTAAAAATGAGAAGAGAAGTCCCGGAATCAAAATTGAGTCGGCTCAAAGTGCTTAAAACTGAAAGATTTCGCGAAAACAACTTGCGTGGAAGGCCGAGGGGCGCCTATAAAATGCAGATCTGAAAGAGAAAATGGTTTGGGGAGCAAGAGCAGGAGGTTTCACGGCTGTGGGAGTGATTTCGGAGGCAATGGAGGAGCATATATATAGAAATTGCCGAAATGACCAAAATGCCCCTACTTTTGGGCAAGTGGCCGGCCGGCCCCCTTTTCTGGCTGGCCGGCCCTTTACTTTTTTGCCCCTGGCCGCTGGCCTCTCCTAGGGCAATGAGCTAGCCGACGGTGGTCCCCACACCCTCCCCTACCTCTCTGCAAATTTTGAGGCAAATCGGAGTTCCCGGGACCTGAAAAAGTTCAAGAAAAGTGCACTTTCTGGCGCCGAATTGCTCTGCCAGAACTTCAGCTGCAATTTCCGACATGTGTCTCATCATTATTCATCAAAATCAGAGTGTATCCTTTTTAAATATGTTGTGACCTCTCCGGAAGATGAATCAGAGGCCGTGATCAAGTTGCCTTCGCCGGAATGCGCGTTTCCCAGCTCGTTGTTTCGCAACAAACTTGTATCCTGATTTATGCTTGTTTTGCACTGTCATGCTCATAACTTGTATTCTCATGAACATTTTGCATTGTCATGCATGATTTCTTGGTGTACAATACTTCTATGCTTGAGCATGCGTTGTCACGCACGTTCCTTTCTCGCATTGCGATGCATTTACTCGCCGACACTGCGTGTGTCAAACTTTTCAAATTACAGGAATCGCATTGAATATATGTTGTTAGTATATTGTTCTTGTTGAATTTCTCTATTTTGCAGGCGCGATATTGTATGTACGGTTCATTTGAGGCTGGTGCGACCAGATGAATCGCGCAGGTATTGTATCTTCTCCGTGTGAGACGCGACGAGAATTGAATGATTCTCCGCATTCCTAACTGCATGAAATGTAGTTGTTGCATTGCATTCTTGCTTAAAACTGTTGCATCTATTTGTCAATACTTGCTTCATTACAGCTTGCTGCACTTGCATGATCACCTGGCTCCGTGCCTATCACTTTGCATTTTGCCCCTGCCTGCGGGCACGCCTGTGCATACACATACATCTATTTACCTTGTATGATTGTCTAAGTCTTCGGCCTTGTCAAAAATGGGTCGTCTCTGGGCTTTGACATTCACTCCCGTCATTCTCATGACTTCCGAGTTCTGTCAAAGAGGGGCAACTGTAGACACCCCATTTTTGACCGACCTTAAGACTCAGACGTCACCGATTGAGCGCTCGGTGATGCTACATATTGTGCTCGTTCAGAAGTCTCAGAGTCGCGGCCGTGCGCCCTACCTCCGGACTTCCGAACTCTCTTTTGTGCCTTGTCTCGGTTTGCGAACCAGGCTCGGTTTTCTCTGTTTTCTTTCCTGAGGGGAGGGAGTGGTCCCGTAGACTATCTCTCAGTGGCCGTGGGCTACTTTTCGTGGCCGTAGGCCATTTTGCCCATTTCGGAGCCCGGTTCCCGGTTTTCGGGACCGTCAGGCCGTGTGCCTCGGTTCGGGACCGCCCAACCATCTCCGATTTCTCCGATTTTTGGCAAGTGCCTCTGTTTTATCATTTCGAGGGACACTGGGGCCTCTAATACCCACTTCGTGGCCGAACACCACTTTCGGTGCCCGGCAGCCTATTTTCGGGACCCCGAACTGCGTGATTTGGGCCCCGAGCATTCATTTTGCATCAGTTTTCTCCGATTTTTGGCAGGTACCTCTGTTTTATCATTCCGAGGGACACTGGGGTCTCTGATGCCCACTTCGTGGCCGAACACCACTTTCGGTGCCTGCAGCCCGTTTTCGGGACCCCGAACCGCGCGGTTTTGGCCCCGAGCATTCATTTTGCATTAGTTTTTGTTCAATTTTGGCAGGTACCTCTGTTTTAGCACCAGGAAGATCACTGGAGGGTGGGAGGCCAGCAATTGTCTCAGAAAACCAGTTTCGCTTCTCCGGAGCCCGTTTTTCTCACTTCCGGGCTAATGTTGAACACCCTAGGGCCATTTTCTTCCAACCAAAGCTACATATTTGTGATGAGGGGACATGGGAGGACCCTAAAAAAGCATGGTCGACCAGTAATTATGATTTTCATTTTTGAGCCTCTCCTTCAAATGCAATGTTGTGACTCTTGTTTCAGTGTTGCCAAATTTCAACCTTGGAACCTTGTTCTACACATATGGGAGGACACCAAAAAGTGGTGGTCGGCCAGTAATTGTTACTTTCATTTTTGAGCCTCTCCTTCAAATGCAATGTTGTGACTCCTGTTTCAGTGTTGCCAAATTTCAACCTTGGAACCTTGTTCTACACACATGGGAGGACACCAAAACATGGTGGTCGGCCAGAAATTTTTGACTTCATTTTTTGGCCATGCCGGCCGGCCAGGGTGAGTGGCTGGCCGACCAGTTGGGGTGGCCGGCCGGCCACCTTCAAGAAAGTTACCTGGCCGGCCAGCTTCCTGCTTTTCAACCCTTTACAGCTGTCCAGCTGCTTTTCAAAATATCTCACCCCTCCGGGGGATATTTTGGGAGGGAAAGCTTGGATGCATTTCTCTCCCCTTTTACACCATTTCTTGCCTATTTAAGGGGCTAGACAGCTCCTTCCCTAGGGTTAGAAGATTTCATCTCAAAAGCTTCTCTCCCAAAACCTTCATTTCCATAGCCAAAAACCTTAAAAAGCTTCAAGTTTCTAGCTCCTCTCTTCATCAACCCTAAGCCTCACCATCACCACTACCATTCCAGCAGCAAAGGAAGGTTCTTCAAGGGCTAAGACGCAACAAATTCAAGCCAAGAAGTAGCAAAAGTTGGATCTTCAAGGGTAAGTCTCAAATTCCATCTTTTGTGACATTTTCTTGCTTCCTATTTCTACCCTACTTGCCTACTGTTTTGGGCTCCGACCCCTACTGGTTTTAGGCTCATTTTGAGCCCCTCTACAACATTGTAGAAGGGCTCAACCTTGTTTGATGCTTCTATATCTCACTTGTTTCAATATCCACCTTGTATGTCATAATCTTGCATGCTATTTTTGGCTTATATACATTTGTTTTTTGGGCTCTGACCCCTACTGGTTTTAGGCTTATTTTGAGCCCCTCTACAACATTGTAGAAGGACTCAACCTTGTTTGAGAGCCCCATGATACACTTGCTTCAATATCACCTTTTGTGCCATTAATTTGCATGCTTTGTTTGGCTTTTGAGTGATCCATTTTCGAGCCTGATATAAACTGTTAGTGGGCCTATTTTGAGCCCCTATTCAACATTGAAGAAGGGCTCAACCTTGTTTGGTGATTCTATCTTGCACTTGTTTTGTAATTCTTCCAATTTACCGTAAATTTGCAAGGTTTGTTTAGCCTATATGTGATATGATTTTGAGCATGCTATAAACTGAGGTTGAGCTTATTTTAGGTCCCTCTACAACATTGTAGAAGGGATCAATCTCATTTGGTGCTTCCATGCATGATCTATCATTATAGCCTTCTTTTGGTCCATATATTGCATGCTATTTTGAGCCTATCTACATACTGATTTTGGGGTTGTAGTTCACTGTAAATATGCATATTTTGGGCTCCTCTTCAAAGTTTTAGAAGGAAATTTTGTGTTTTGAATTTTCTATATACTACTTACTTAATAAATCCCCTCATTTCCCCCATTTTTGCATGCCATTGTTGCCATATCTATGCTCACAATTTGGCCATGTTTTGTACTGAAAAGATGCTATTTTTGAGACTGCCTTGCTACTGTTTTTTCTGTCTTGTGCCAATTTTGCATTTTTAGCATAGCCGTAGGCCATTTCGGGTACTTAAAATCACATTTCGGGATGATTTCATGCATTGATTGTCATTTCGTATCATTTCGGGGCTGCTTTCCCCCTCATTTAGGTGCTGAAATTTGGTTTGAATGCTTGCATATCATTTCCCATGTCATTTCATGCCTTAGTGCATTGCCTCGGTGGGCACGCACTTCGAGACACTCCGTTTTCATTCATTGGCTTCCTATGTGAGTAGGCTGAGGCTCTCTCACGTTGGTATAAGCCCATCATTGCATTTCTGTACCATTTTTATGTTTGTATATCATCGCCTCGGTTTGCGTGCCTGTGTGCACGCACTTCGAGGCATCTCATTTTTATTTTATCAATTGGCATCTGATGTGAGTGTGGCTGAGGTCCACTCATGTTAGTATAAGCCCAATCAGCATTTCCATCTAATTTTATCATTGCCTCGATTTGCGTGCCCGTGGGCACGCATTTCGAGGCACTCTGTTTTATCCGATTTACATTGTACATCACCGCCTCAGTTTGCGTGCCCGTGTACACGCATTTCGAGGCACTCCATTTTTATCCAACGGCAGCCTATGTGAGTGCAGCTGAGGCCCTCTCATGTTAGCGTAAGCCCAATTCGCATTCCGTATGTCATTTCATGCCTTCGGGCCATGCCTCGGTTTGCGTGCCTGTGTGCACGCATTTCGAGGCACTTCATTTTCATCCACCGGCAGCCTATGTGAGTGTGGCTGAGTTCCTCTTATGTTGGTATAAGCCCAATTTGCATATTGCACGTCATTTCGCATTCCTCGATTTGCGTGCCCGCGTGCACGCTTTTCGAGGCACTTCTTTTTTATTCGCCGGCAGCCTATGTGAGTGTGGCTGAGGCCCTCTCATGTTGGTATAAGCCCATCATTGCATTTCATGCCTTTATGTCATCGCCTCGGTTTGCGTGCCCGCGAGCACGCATTTCAAGGCATCTTATTTTCATCCATCGGCTTCTTATGTGAGTGTGGCTGAGGCTCTCTCATGTTAGTGTAAGTCCTCATTGCATTTTCCATGTCATTTCTTACCTTTATGTCATTGTCTCGGTTTGCGTGCCCCTTGGCACGCATTTCGAGGTATCTCATTCTCATAGCATCACGTATGTTAGGATTGTGTATTAGTTGCATTTCATGCATATCATGCATATTGCACGGGAAACGAGATATGTTTCGCACTCCGAGTGGCGGAACGTGTCTCAATTCCCCAGTCACCGACACTCCGGATCACCCATGATGGAGTTAGGTTTTGTTGTAGCCTTCATGTGCATTCATCTGATATTGAATTGTACAATTCGGCTCCTCTGCCATCATGCATCGAGATGCGTGATTGGTGGCACGAGGATCGAGGCATGCATATATTTGTGAAATACATTGCCATGCCCCTTTCCTGCTCTCTGTTGCAGCAAAATGAAGAATCAGCAGCTTTTCGGAACTTGGCACGCATTTCGAGAAACAGTGCAAACAGAGGCTAATCGGGGCATCCCAGTGGATTTCCGCGCCAGGCAGCCCAACATACATCATACATCAGAAGCAAGGCAGTCACTGGCTTGCATGCCAGTTTTACCGCTTTTATTAATTAATTTGTTAATTAATTAGAAATTTGTATTATTCTTTCATTCGGGGCTGTATATTTATTCGGACCCTCTGCGCGAGGGCAATATTGTAATAAGTGTGGGTGAGTGTGATGTATGTCTTCCAACCCCACGTCTTTCTCCCTTTTATTTATCTGCTTATGATGGTAGATTAGGGCATATTTCAATTAGCATACAGTATGACAGCATGTTTGCATCATTCATCTGTTTTGCATGCACCGGGCTCGGCGCATCATACAAACTGCATTTGTATTTCAATTCCAAGTTGAATACATGTTAGTCATTGCATTTCATATACCATGTTTAGAATAGCCGAGCCTGCTATAGTTTGCATTTTTGCATGTGTTGCATTAGGCATTCTGTATACTTAGGATTCATGCATGGATTTCTAATGTAGCTTATGTTTTTGCTGGGAGTACTCGGTGAGTTTTATGCTTTAGCATCCTTGCATGCGTGTGAGTGTTGCCATGATAGCATGCTTGCCATGAGGCTATATGCTTATGTGATATAACTGCCTTGAATGCCTGTGGGTGGAGGTTGAGTTATTTGAATTGGGACAATGCACCAAATGTTTGTTTTAAGCCCACTAGATAGTGGCAACATCACTGTTTTCTAAGCCCACCTGAGGGTGGCAAATCCGCATTTTAGCCTACCTGCGGGTAGCACCATCACACCATTTTCAAACAAAAAACATGAAATGTTTTGTTCCAATTCAGGCGACTCAGTCTATACTTGTTTGCTGCGAGCATCACATAGTAACCTAGGCTAATAACCGGAATAAGAGCATACAATGTTTTCAAAATCAGATATCATGGTTAGTAGAGGCCGGTCTTTGACCGGGCGAGCGGGGGTGCTCACGATGTGACCTTCCCCAATCGTACCCAAGTTCCCGAGCCGAGGCAACTTTGGTGATGACGGACACGTGGCCTTTTGGCACCGAGTCAGGGTTTTCTAAATTTCCCATTTTAAAATATTTAGGTGGCGACTCTGTATCTGGCAAAGCAGTCCATGTTTGGCACTTCTTTCAAGAAATCTGTTTTCAAAACGATTTGCCGGATTTGGACTCTTTGGTTCAAGATTTAGAACCGTGACATTTGAGTCCTTGAACTGTAGTGACCCAATATCGAACCAGAACGGGGGTTCATCCCCGGGATGCGTTCGGGGACGTCTACAGAGGTGTTCCCCCCCTCCCCCCGGGTCAAATTTGATAAAAACGAAAATTTGGAATAAGAGGGGATTTTTTATAAAGATTTTAATGAAAGAAAAGGAATCATTCATATCAAACCAATCTTTTTGCTTAAATTTAAATCAAATTAAATGAAAAAATTGGTGGAAGATTGAAAATGCTCTATCTGTTAGAAGAATTTTAACATCGGCAAAAATTAGATGGACAAAGATGATTAGTTATGTAATAATAAACTAACTAGAACAAAACAAACCATACATACCTTCAGCTATGGTAGAATTCAAGAATAACAAACGTTTGGCAACATTCAATTTTAGCCTAAAAATCAAAAAGTTAAAAAAAAAAAAAATCCAAAAAGTCAACAAATTATACTAAAAGTCAAAGATTCACTTTTTTCTCAACTTTTTACACATATTTTCATAAAAAATCAAAAACTCATCCCAAACATACTAATTTTTTTTTATCTCATATTTTAGACAAAAAATAAAAAACATACTAAATAGTCTGTTCCCAAACGAGGCCAAGATTAATAGTGAAAGGATTAATAATTTCATAAATTAGTGTAAGATTAGTTATCCAATTAAACTAGTGAGATAACTAGTTATTATGTATTCATTTTGGGTTTTTTCTTTCATATTTGAAATTATGATCCTCGCTCCTCTC
Source organism: Camellia oleifera (assembly GCA_022316695.1). NCBI lineage: Eukaryota > Viridiplantae > Streptophyta > Magnoliopsida > Ericales > Theaceae > Camellia > Camellia oleifera. The sequence continues at coordinate 6,641,138 of CM039305.1, forward strand.
AATAATAAAAATTTGTCAATTTTGTCGAATTGAATGTCTGTCGGCATGTAGCACAATTAATAAAATTTGCAGTCAAACATGGAATTGTAAGTCCGTAAATTAACAGTCTCAATCCTATGCTATAATCTTACTAATTAAACATGCCCACAATTTAATTACTATTAGTCTCTACACTAAAAGCTTTAATCTTTACACCGGCAAATATGGGGTAGATTCAAAGTCTTCTCTCTTCAATCACACTATTATATTTGTTTTCTCCTAGCGATACGATGTCAAGCTTCTAAAAAAATTATGTATTGTATGTGAATAGAGAGAGGGACCTCGGATCCTATTTAATAACAAGATACTATTTTTTATTTAATTAATTAAGTGTATGATGATTATTCTACTAATTAAGAATGATAAATTGTAAAATTTTAGGGTTTAAATTGAAACAAATAAAAAGTTAGGATTTGATTTGTTACGGAGGTTAAATCTTGGGTTTTATTTATTTATTTTTGTAATTTCTCCTATATATATAAGAGGTTACAATGTGCATCTCAAAAGGGTGCATATGGTATCTTCTTCATAACAATCTTGTAAAATTTTACAAATAACATAAACCATTAAATTTTATAAATTCTCACCATAGAAGTCATAACTTCTCACCACAAAATACCATTAAAAGAATCAAAAGTCATAACTTCACCATTAATAACTTTAAGATGCACAACATAAATTCGCTATTGGTAACTTTATCGCATAGTGACATAACACACTACAAATATTCATTACTTTCATCACATAAAATCATAACTTTCTTGCGATGTGCACCTGCGCCGTTAGGGATGCATGCTCTAGATTTGTCTAGATAACAAATATAATATATGAAACTAACTTATGATTTTTTGTTAAAAATTAGGACAGTAAGACAGACTATTTGACTTTAGCTCAATTCATGTTCGACTTGTTCAAAGCTTGTTTGAGATCGATTTGTTAAAAGTTTGTATTATTTTTATTTTTTATGAAACATTTAAAATTTTGAGAATTTTCTCTAAATCAATTTTAAAAATAGTTCCACCCAATGCATTTTTGTGTATCATTTTAATTTTTTTTTATAGTTTTGGGAACAAAGAATTTTAGCGTAGACACAATGTTAGTTGGACCTCACGTTAAGTGATGAAACTTACATATAATTTTTGTGTCGTTGTTAATATATTCGTTGGTATATTTATTGGTATTCTTAGCGTTAGTGTTTTTAATATAAATACACATTGCTATTTTTTATTTATATCAATACCGTCCATATAGACTAGTTCAAACTTACCAACAGACGTATTTTTTTTCCCTCTAATTTTGTAGGATTCACATTAAGCACAGAAATGATTGAGTTAGGGAAGGCAATGGTCAAGCATTGTGGTGGTGTACCGTTGGCAATTGTGGTATTAGGAGGACTTTTGACAACAAAAGACAAACTGGTTGAGTGGAAGAAGGTATGTAAAAACATTAGTTATGACTTAGGTAAGGGCAAAAGCCAGGGAGGAATCCCAATAACAGATATTTTAGCCTTAAGCTACCAAGACTTGCCTTACCATCTTAAGGCGTGCTTTTTTTATTTGAGCCATCTTCCTGAAGATTATGTTATTCGCGCAAAAAAATTGATTCAGATGTGGATGGCTGAAGGCATTGTGTTGCCATCATCGATACCAACACAAGTAGGAGAAGTGGAAGAGGAACAATGTTGGATGTTGGAATGAGTTATTTGGGTGAGCTAGTCCAGAGATGCATGGTTCAAGTCCAATTAACAAGGTTCAACAAAAGGATTAAACTTTGTCGCCTTCACGATCTCATGAGAGACTTATGCTTGTTAAAGGCTAAAGAGGAGAATTTTCTCGAGATTGTTCACATTAAAGCCTTTGGTCATCAGCTCTCGTGGGTAGATCCTGCATCGTCTTCTTCATCATCATCATTAACAACAATTCGCAAACTTGCCGTGTACTATTTGGGTGACCGTGATGCCAACTTTATAGAAAGCGGAAATGTTATTCCCCTATCTGGACATGAAATGAAGAATCACCACCATGTACGATCATGCCAATTTTACTCTTTTGGCAATGAATTGGAAAGTTCTGGTTGGCAAAAATTAAAATTACTCTTCAAGGGCCTCACTTTGATTGCAGTTTTAGACCTTGAAAGAATTACTATATTTGGGGAAAGGAAAAAAGTTTCCGAGAGCAATAGGAAACCTAATTTACTTGAGGTATTTAAGTATAAGAGAATCTGATACTATTACAAGTTTGCCTTCCTCTATAGGCAACTTGGGATTCCTCCAAACCCTAGATTTAAGGAGATGGAGCATCAGCAGTTTAAGAATACCTAATGTCTTGTGGAGGTTGAAACAATTGAGACATCTATATCTTCCTTCTCGAATCAAGTTGGCTGGAACAAATAAGTTGCGATTGGATAGTTTAAACAAACTGGAGACGCTAGAATACTTTGATACAAAGTATTGTGATGTCAGATGCTTATCTAAATTGACAAATCTTTGAAAATTCAGTGGTCGGGTAGCCCCCAGAGACTTAGTCGTGATGTTGAAATCCCCAATCCTCAACAATTCAAACTGCCTTCTGCAATATTTGTCCTTCTGGATTAGTGGAGATTTCCAAACGGAAGAAGAACAAAGCCTTTTAAGGTAACTTTTAGGATGCCACCATCTTCGCCAATTGTCATTATGAGGGTACCTGAATCTGGTTAATAAATTGCCAGATCAATTCCCTCCAAATCTCACCTACTTATGTATGGGGAATACTGAACTAGAGGAAGACCCAATGCCAACATTGAAGAAGTTGCCCAACTTAAGGAGCCTCATATTAGATTGGAATTCCTACATTGGGAAGGAGATGGTTTGTTCTTCTGCACCAACAACACCACCACCCAGCAGCCGCTGAGGTTTTCCTCAACTCAAATCTTTAGTGCTTAAGTCTATTCAAAACTTGGAGGAGTGGAAGGTGGAACAAGGAGCCATGCCCTGTCTCTTCCGTTTAGTAATTGTTGACTGCCCAAAATTGAAGGAGGTTCCAATCGGATTGACGTTCATTACCACCCTCCGTGAATTGCAGATCCAAAGTGTATCTGAAGCACTCAGAGACAGGCTTAGAGAAGGAGGAGAGGAATTCTACAAAGTCCATCGCAATTCCCTGAGCCTGCCTTTGATCCTACTACATTTACATCAGGTTGGTTGGTCCCATGCTCAATTTCTTTCCCCTCTCTTCCCCATTTATTTTTTATTTCTTAAAATTAAGGGTTAATTTCACTTGTATTCCCTAACTATCAACATTTTTTTTTTATCTCCTCTAAACCATCAATTTCGTCTATTTAGTTCCTAAAATTTTTAATTTTTATTCATGTGGTCCAATTAGAGACAATTGTATAAATCAATAACCATTAAAACCTAATTTGAGGGGGGAAAAAGATAATTTTATAATTTAAACAACTTCAATCATACAATCAAACACCTTAAGTTGGTTGTGGGTTGTAATTTATTGAAAATAGTAAGAAAATGAGTGTTTTAATGTATGATTTAAGATGTTCAAATCTCAAATAACATTATTTTATTCAAATTAATTTTTAGCAATTATTAACTTGTATAATTGTCTCCAATTGGGCTCTACATAAACATAAATTAAAAAATTTAAGAACTAAATAGACGAAAATGATAGTTGAATCAAGTAGAAAAAATGGTGATATTTATGACTTCAATGATCTAAAACCATGTCAAAACAAAATTTTCAGATTATTAGTGGTACTAGCTTCGAAAATTCTAACTTTTCGGCCTTGTGCTTTCCTTCGCTTCCTGGAATAGAACAAATTGACCAACACTTCATCTATGTTTTAATTTTGCAAAAGAAGTATTAACTACCTTTCAAATTTCATGTCAAATAATAGAGAACACATACATGCATATATGTATGTCTCAAGATATGCTTTCCAATCTTATGATCAAGGTTCTGAAAAGCGGTTGCGATCGCCGTAACGGTGGTGGTGACGCGGTTGCAGTTACGGGGTGTAAAGGCCGTGGTGTAACGATTGCGGTAACCGGAACCGTGAATTTTTTTTATTTTTCACACAATTTAAAAAAAAAACTTACCGATACGCTTATTTTTTTTCCATGATCATATTTATTGGGTTAAAAATAAATATTGATCAATTTTTGCAAAGTTTTAAGTATGATCCAATATATTTCATATTTCTAAATCACTATAAACTGAGTTTTTTACATTTTATTTTAATAATTAATGAATTTATATTATACAAAAAAATCAATCACTAACTATTATATATAAGATAAACAATGACAAAAGTAAGAGAATAAATAAAAGCCTAAATATATATATATATATATACATATTTTAACTAAGCCAAATAGATAATGACCACACTTATTATTATTATTATTTTCAAATAATATATAGATAGACACACACAAACAAAATGGTTTAGTGATAGCATCTGAATAGAATAGCATAGGTCTTATAGTTTCAACAAATCAATAACATGTTCTTCATCTTCCCTCTTCTCTCTCTCTATCACAATCTCTTGCTCATCCATTTTCTCTCTTTTTTCTATCCCTCTTCCCTCATTTTCAGCTTTTTTTTTGTGTTTTTTCGAAAGAAACAGTTTGGAACCGTTACCTAACGATGCGTAACAGGCCGTTACGGCTGTTACGGCACCGTTACGACCGCTACGGCAGCCGCTACAACCGACACACTTGTGAATCTCAATCACACTGTAAAAGCGGCCATAACGGGTGGCGGTAACCGCCAAAACCGTTACGTAACGGCGTTACGTAACAGTTGCGGCCGCTTTTTAAAATATCAAATCTATCTTTCATCGTCTTCTTCTTCGACTTCTCTGATCTAGGTATTCTTCGGTGAGCTCTCTGATCCGTTTGTGTTTGTCATTGTATCTACTTTTTACTGCCTTGTGCTTGTGTTTCTCCTTTATATTAGAGGTCTGGGTTGTTTGTTTGAATGGAAAATCAATTCTGAAACATTTTCTTGGATGTTTTTGGGACTATATATTTGTTATTTGATAGGTACTTTGGGTTGTTTGTTTGAATGTAATATCATATATTTGTTATCAATTTTGAATCAGTGGGTCAGTTGATTTATTTAAGCTGTTTCAACTTTTTATCTCGATAAAAATTGGTATTATAATCTATACTTTCATTCTAAAATTTCTCTTCTATGTTAGATTCATGGGTCTGGTCTATCTTTGTATTTTTAACTATGTTTCAATGGTCAATTTTGTTATTAATTATTTTGTATCTGTAAAATTATTGAATTAAGATGACTGGTGTCCATAGGTTTTGGAAATTGTGGGTCTCAATGATAGGATGTTGGTTTAAATCAAAAAATTGTAAAAAAAAATTAAAACCCCCGATCCACAAACATGTCTGCTTATCTTTTCACTACAATCCTCTGCAAAGACTTAATAATGGGATAGCCGCTTATCAGTTTTGTTGTTTTTAAATGAATTCCACATGCCTTTACAGTAGATTGATCACATGCACACAAATCTATATAATTTCCAAATTGGTGCACATTGTTTTTAAATGAACTCCTACTCCTTTATGTTTGATTTCTTGTGCAGTGCATATTTGAGTTTTTGAGCCAAAGATGTCTTCGGATTAGTTTTTAAATAGCTAAGTTTAGATGTGTTTAATTAATGAATTTGAGACTTGGCCATTAACTCTTCTTGCATGTGTAGATTGTAAAATGACTCTTCCTATACAGGTTTACATATTTTCTATGCCTATTTTTTTCTCTTGGTCCAAAAGTGTTGTTTATTTAGGATTTTTTTCTTCAGTACCAAGTGAACAAATATATATGATGCAGCTTTCTTATGTGGTTCAATTATTAAGTTTGATGATAATATGAGAAGAATGTCAAAAAGAAAAGATGCTAAATTAGGACAAAAATATTTATATACACTGGTTTTTAGGTTCTAGTTTCTTTCCATCTATTAGAATGGTCCTTGAAAGTCTAGGTTCTATAAGATGGTGCTGTTGTAGTAATGATCATGGTTAGTTCCTAGCTGAAACTATACTGTTAGTGCAATGCTGTGATTGTATGTAACTGGCTCTTGATGTCAATTTATTTATGAGGTATTTATTACAGCTTGGAAGCCAGAGTTAATATATGATCCAACCACAAATTTAGTTACTTAAAGTCTTGATGCAGCAAAATTTTAGTACAGTGAGCTAAAGAAGCAATAATTATCTTAGGAGGAGGTAGATAAATTATTGTTTTCAGTTATTCTTGATTATTTAGGAAGAGTCTAATATAGCCCTTCAAAGGGTTTACTGCAACTTTCAATTTGGTAGTTTTGGTAGTTTTAGTGCAGCTCTCAGAGATCTCAATTCCAAACTTTTTGGCAGCATCTGTCTTCTCTGCACAGTTGTTCTATATAAACTCACAGCTCTTGATTTTGTTGTGTTTTGTCTCAGGCATATGCAGGTGATTTTTTGCTGCCTTTAATCATGTCACATTGCATGCATTTTTTCCAGAATCATTTTGACTTGTATAGCTTTTAGAACAAATAACTTAAATGGAAAATTGTCATCCTCATGCTAAATTTATATAGATAAAAGTGAAGTTAATCTTTGAACTTGAATATATTGTCGCTAATTTATGTTCAAAATAGCTGCTTTTGAAGTTTGGGCTATTTGATGAGTATTGATTAAGGTGCTTGTGTTGTTTTCTCTATGCAGGTTGAATCATTGGAATCGACAATTGAAGCTTTAATGACTAAGAACTCACTGCAATTATCTTTTTTTTGACTCTGTTGACAACACAGCATTGCTCTTGATAGTTTGTTATCCAATTACAGTGTCCTGTTTTTGATCCAGCAAATTTAGAAGAGGAGAAGAATATGCTGAAAATAAACTATTTACGTAATCAACCTTGTCAGATTGAGGCATAGTCTGTTCTTCTTCACAGTTGTATTCTGTGACAGTTAATTCGGTTGTATAGGTTGTGGTTTTGTCTATTATTGAGTCCTCTCAATTACCTTGGAAAATGCTGTAGTGATGGTTCTTCTTGGGAAACCTTTCCCTAATTTCAATTTTTCCTTGTGTGCAATATGTTGGCTCAGGAAGATTTCCAAGTTTATCAAATTTACAGCTACTTTCATGTTCATTTTTCTATTTGATGACAAAATGCATAATTTGCTTACATTTTGTTGTTGGGATTTATGCATGTGTAGTGGACTTTCATACATTCATTTTCTACACACAGGTAATCACCAATGGCAAATACAAGAGTGTGCTTCACAGAGTCATAGCACAAACAGATGGAAACAGGATGTCCATAATTTCAATTTTTCCTTGTGTGTAATATGACATATTTGGAATTCAATTGTATTTGTTAGCAGCAGTTCATTGGAATTCAATTATATTTGTTAGCAACAGTTCATTGAAACTCAAGAGTTGATGTTTTCTTGATGGCAGTTGTACTTTTCAGCCCTCCCTCCTCCCAAAAATGCAAGATGAAGTGATGGTTTTTTTCTTAAATCACCTTTGGCATGTGTTCTTGCAGTTTCAAATATGCCAAGTTCTTCAAAACCACCACTGGTAGTGACTATGGCTGCTAACCACAGAGAAGAGGGGGAGGAAAAAAAAAACGAATCGGATTGGATCAGATTATACGGATCGGATATCCGTTTAACACGGATCGGATCGGGTTGTAAGTAGTCGGATTCTTAATGATCGGATTCGGAGTTGGATTAATGGTTAATCGGATTGGATCGGATTTTGATAAATCCGACCCGGATCCGACCCGTTGACAGGCCTACATCCATTTGTCTCACTCGCATTGCTATGGATCGTATTTGTTCCATATGAAATATGAATTACTCATGCAAATCCATGGACTCTCCATAAACAATAGAAACTTAGATTTTTTATTTATTTTTTATTTTTCTTCTAAATCTTCAGAATTACAGATGATATGGTTGTGTTATTTTGTAATAAGGCATGCTTTTTTTATAGGACACAATTGGTTGAGCTCATTCTATTGCAAATCTTTTCTTTTGGTTGAACTTATAGACTAATCTCTTGTGTGGGCCTGTTCTTACATTTCCTAGTGTTTGGATGCAATTCTACTTTGTGGTAATTTATTTTGCATTACAAACCAGAACCTGCACATTGTGGATGCAATTTTGGGACCTTAGTGGATAGCCTCTGTTATTCTACCTGATAATAAATTTACATTAAGTACTATGTTTAATTTAGCCTTCTATGAAATTCAAATGATATTTGGCTAGTAAAACTTCATCACTACCAAATCAGAAAATTGGCGATGAACACGTATCCTGTACTTGCTTTACTTTAAAAAAAAAAAAAAAGAAAAGAAAAGAAAATTGCTTGTTTAAGTTTGCTAGATAGATTTCTTTTATGAATGACATAAGAAGTCTCAAGTTTGTCCTGAATCTAAGCATTAGTTCTTTCCTGTTGTGTTCTTAAATCTTCTCCCTCTATGGTAGGTGTGGGTGTTGTGGCCTAATCCCATTTTCGGTTGGTTAATTGTTTCAACAGCTTACTGTCAGCTACAACTCTTTTTGCTCTTAAATGTGCTTATAAGCACAATTTTCTGCACATTAATTTTATTACTAACTCTGAGTAGATGAAGGGCAGTAAAGATATTCGGGTAGTGGCAGCTCCACGGTTTTTTGGGATTTTGTTGTCTCACAAAATCTTTTCATTCATGCCAATTATCTCTACAACGAAAGAGTTTGCTCACTGCAGCTTTTTCCTTAGCCTGATTTGCAGCATTTTCCCATCTCTTCTTCTGGTGGAGAGGCCTATTTTTGCCTCGTTTGGAAAAAGGCTATTTTGGTAATTTTTTCATTTTTTGACTAAAATATGAGGTAAAAAAAACTAGTATGTTTGGGGTGACTTTTTGGATTTTTATGAAAATACGTGTAAAAAGTAGAGAGAAAAGAAAATCTTTAATTTTGTAGTATAGATTTTTGACTTTTTGATTTTTTAAATAATTTTGACTTTTTAACTAAAAAAATCACTTGCTAAACGAGGCCTAATTCTATCTTTGTTGGGGAGTCATTCTTATCAATGTGGTTGCCATATTATTGAGTTGTCTTTAATTCATATTGTCAATGAGTGATGATGTTTTCCTTAAATTACTGTGGAATCCTATGCTTGGTGGTGTCATAACACACACTATTTGTGTTTATGTTCTCAACAGTTCTCATTGCAATTTGTGGCTCCAGTAGAGCATACACCAACTTTCATTTGAAGACATGCCAAGCAAGTAGAACGGTCACATTTATTGTTTTTCTTATTTTTCAACAAGGGGATCACTTGTAGTTGATTCTTCTTCACGTGTCTGTAAGAAGAAAAGTCGCAATGGAAAAATATCTTGCATAGATAGTCTCGATTGTCGATTTTGTGATTTGTTTTGTATCAATACAAGTAGAATTAGGTGATTAATTGAGTTAAATTGAGTTGGATCGCATTTAATACACTCTCACATTGACACGAATGAATGAAAGAACAAAATGCAATTACAATTGAATGATATTTTGTTTAACAAAATTTGCTAATTACAAAAATCCCAACAAAAAGTTAGTTGAAATTTATTTTTGGAATGATACTAGTGCACCCCTAATGAATTTTGAGTTTGAATTATTTATTTATTACAACAAAGTCAGAATTTTTTTTTTTTCTCTCTAGAATGAGAGATGTCTCTACCTTTTGGTAGCTGTGTAGGGTTTTCTCCCTTGATGTTCTTCTCACCCTTCCTTATTTCTCTGTGCTGTGAGTGATTTGTTGCGATCTGGAGGTGCTTTGTTTGGAGTATGGAGGTGTTTAAGCTGCCGGAGGTCACGGATGAATGTGAGGATGTTTCTCCACGGTGTCTGGTGGGGAAGATCCTAGCCCCAAAACTTCTGAACAAACCAGCTGTAGCAAATATCCTTCTTGCTGCTTGGAAATCTCGGGCTGATGTTGTTGTTACTCCTTGGAAGGAGAATATTTTTCTGTTCCAGTTTACAAATTTGGAGGACCGTTCGAGGGTGCTCCAGGAAGCTCCATGGTCTATTATGGGGCATTTGTTGGTTCTCATGCCTCTCCCACTCGGGAAGGCCATCGACGAGCTGGATTTTCGATGGACTCCTTTTTGGGTTCAAGTTCATGGCCTCCCTCTAGTCAAAATGACTCGTGCTCATGGGGAGGTTATCAGTAATCGGATTGGTCGGTTAGTGGAGGTTGAAGCTCCATCGGAAGGATTGCTCATTCACCGTAGTTTTTTGAGATTACGCGTTGAAGTGGATGTCACTAAGCCATTGTTACAGGGGTTCCTTTTGTATCGGCGCGATAGTTCGGGACCCGTCGGTGAGGGCCTCAAGGTCTACTACAAGTATGAAAAATTGTCTGAGTTTTGCTATGATTGCAGTCGTATTGGGCATGATAAGATGGCTTGTAAATTTGTCTCAAAAGAGGACGGTCTTCGGTCTGACTATGGACCAAATTTACGAATAGGGCCTGCGAGAAGATTGCCTATGATTCATAGCTTGCCGCGTCGAAATTCGGCAGATGTAAGTATGGGTAGTGTTCCACCGGCATCACCTTTGCACTTTCCGATTAATTGCACAGTGGCGCGTCGGCAAGGGGCAGCAGGGTACGAGGAGCGTGGGACTTCAACACCTCCCTCTCACCAGCTGGCTACGCATGTGGAGGTACGATCTGTACGATCCAGTGTAGTGGAATTGGGGGATTTAGAGCCGTTACAGTTTGCGTGTCCACGCCCTTTCCCACCCATTTCTTCTCAGGCCCCATCTCCTGATTTGGACCCACCCATGCATGACCCAGAATTTTTGAGTGGGCCTTCCCATCTTTACCCTTTTCAGGTTGGGCCACCTACTGAGGTGGGCCAGGCCCAAACTCACAGTAATCCATCGTCCGCCCAGTTTGAGTTTTCGAGCGCAGCCTCTTATTTTGTTACTGAGCCTTTTGATATTATCCAACCCCTTTCCCAGTCCACGGTTTCTCAGGATCCTCTCTTTTTTCATGTGCAAGAACTCTGCCCAAGTTCTAGTCCTGCTAGGCCTGGGCCTCCAGATTCAATTACTGATTTGAGCATCTCCACAGCTTTCAACTGCCTCTCCTTAAAAAGACCTCTTGATGTAGACGACCAGTGCAATTCAGTAGTCAAGAAAAAATTGAAGGGAAATCAATTGGAGCTGGGTAGTGTGTCTGCTGAGTCAAAGGCTTTAAGTGTTGTTGCTTTACCACCCCCAGCACGAATTATGGCCAAGCGCGTAAGGCGCCAAAGGAAAACCTCTCTTGTGGAAATTCAAGTTCAGATGGTGGAGGCTACTGCCACTTCAATCTCAGAGGGTATTGGTCCAGTCAAGCTGGTTTCGATGGGCGATACTGGTTGTTGTCCTCAATTTGGTATGTCTCAGACTGCGGCGGCCAGCGGAGTGGATCGTTCTGGTAATTCTGAAAGGGTGGTGGTGGCTGACCCCGAACAGCCACAGATTTCATACTGATTCTCAGCTGGAACTGTCAGGGGTTGGGTCGTCCCCTGACAGTCCAGGTTTTACGAGGGTTATGTCTAACCCATCGGCCTTCGGTGATCTTTTTGATGGAGACAAAAAATAAGAGAGCTAAGTTGGATTGTATAAGACGCAACCTCACTTTTCCGAATAGTTGTTACGTGGATCCTTTAGGTACTTCCGGTGGTCTCACCCTGTGGTGGGTGGATGGTGTAACTTTGGATGTCCGCTCTAAATCTCAAAATATCCTCAGGTGCATTATTTCGCCCTCCGCCGGTAGGAGTTGGGCGGCCTCTTTTATCTATGCCCCCCCTCGTAGGCGAGAAAGGAGGGCTTTTTGGTAGTACTTAAGGGGTGTGGCACAGGAAATGCATTATCCCTGGCTTTGTGTTGGCGATTTTAATCAAGTGAGTTCCATTTTTGAAAAGCAAGGAGGGCGGGAATGTCATGCTTCTTAGCTTCGGGACTTTCAAGAACTGATTTTAGATTGTAACCTGGTTGATTTGGGCTTTAAGGGGCATGGTTTTACTTGGTCTAATCAGCAGGGGGTGAGGACAATGTGCGAGAACGGCTGGATAGAGCTCTGGCCTCGGTTGACTGGCAGGAGCTTTTCCCGAATGCCCAAGTGCTTCATGAAATTTGTTTTGGTTTGGACCATTGTCCTTTGGTTATCAATTGCTGTATCCCGTTGGCCCGGGTACCTCGACAATTTAAATTTGAGTCGTTGTGGGCCACTAGTCCGGGTTGTGCGGCAACTATTCAGTCAGAATGGGACAGGGATCAAGGGGGGTCTCACATGTACCAACTTGTTCAAAAACTAAAGCGTAGTCAAAGGCGATTATGGGATTGGAGCTCACAGGAATTCGGTAATGGAATGCGGCATATTGCATCTCTGCGGGGGCAAATCGCTCAATTACAGAGTTAACCTTATTCTGCGGGTAATGAAGATCAATTTAAGCAGTTGGCTCATGATCTCGAAATGGCTTTGCAGAGGGAGGAAATGTATTTACACCAGCGATCTCGGGTTCGGTGGCTCAATTTTGGAGATCGAAATTCTGCGTTTTTCCACGCTACTGTTAAGCAAAGACGCCAACGAAACCAAATTTTGCAACTGAAAAGTGAAGATGGCACTATTCTCACTTCGGAGGCCGACATTAACTCCCATTTGTTCACTTATTTTTCGACTTTTTTTTCTGGTGGTGGGCATAGGGACATAAATATAGCTCTCGATGTGGTCTCTTCTGTTATTTCTTCCGAAATGAATCAGCGGCTGATTAAAGAAGTAATTGACGAAGAGGTTAAAACAGCGGCCTTCCAACTCGGGTCTCTGAAAGCTCCTGGACCGGATGGCTACCCCGGATTCTTCTACCATCAATATTGGGATATATTGGGACCATCGGTTTGTGCGGCGGTCAAAAAAATTTTTCGGGGGGGGGTTTTGCTGAAAGAGATGAATCATACCAATTTGGTTCTCATCCCCAAAGTTCCGGCGCCGGAAACCTTATCCCAATTCAGGCCAATCAGTCTTTGCAATTTTAACATCAAGGTGATCACCAAAATCCTCGCAAATCGATTGAAGGGGGTGCTCAATGCAGTGGTTTCGCCAAATCAATCGGCATTTGTGGCAGGGAGAATGATTCAGGACAATATTATCGTAGCCCATGAGGCTTTCCATGCATTGAAAATTCGTAAAGGGAAGGTGGAGGATATGGCGATTAAAGTCGATTTCCATAAAGCTTATGACCGAGTTGATTGGAGTTTTCTTCGGGCCTTGCTTTGTAAAATGGGTTTTCACCTTTGCTAGATCCATTGGGTGATGCAATGTGTCACCACAGTTTCCTTTTCGGTGATAGTTAATGGGGCCAAGCGGACTAGTTTTAAACCGTTGCGAGGTCTTCGCCAGGGGGACCCTCTCTCCCCATATTTGTTTATTCTCGTTATGGATGTTCTTTCGAAATTGATTGATCGTAGTATTTCTGAGGGGCACTTGTCCGGATTGAGAATTAAACGGGGCTGTCCTAAGTTGTCTCTCTTATTCTTTGCCGATGATGCGGTGCTGTTCATTAAGGCCAATCGAACGGAGTGCTTAGAAATCTGTAATTTGTTACAAACTTATGGCCAAGCTACGGGGCAGTCAGTTAATTTTGATAAGTCGGGTGTGCAATTCTCGGGAAATGTCTCTTGCTTGCGTAGGAGGGAGGTGTGTGGTTTCCTTGGTATCCCGCAGATGCAAGCCAATGCTAGATACTTGGGCCTCCCGTCGTGTTGGGGTCGCTCCAAAGCTGAAGCCTACAATTTCTTGTGTGAGAAGATGTTGTCCAAATTGCAAGGCTGGAAGGCCAAACTTCTTTCCCAAGCTGGCAAGGAAGTCCTCATTAAATCAGTAGCCCAAGCATTACCCATCTATGCAATGGCTTGCTTCCTGTTTCTAAACAAAGTGTGTGATAAGTTGAGTTCCTATATTCAAAATTTTTGGTGGAAAGCTGATCCGGAGGGGCGCGGTATTCATTGGGCTAATTGGAATAAGCTCTGTTTATCCAAGCGTAATGGCGGCTTGGGTTTTCGGGATTTTCGGGCTTTTAATCGTGCTCTCCTTGCTCGTCAAGGATGGAGATTAATTCAACACCCGAACTACTTGTGTGCAAAAATTATTAAAGGCATCTACTATCCCAACTCCGACTTCCGCCATGCTACGCGTGGGGTGCGGCCTTCTTGGGCTTGGCTTAGCTTGCTTCAGAGGCGAACTATTCTCAACGGCGGAATGCGGTGGCAAATTTTGAATGGTAAATCTGTCAATTTTTTGGATGACCAGTGGATTCCCTCTTCTCCGGGCTTTCGCGTTCAATCTGCTAGGCCTCAAGGGGTTGTGGTCCAAAAGGTGCATGAGGTTATGGATTCTTCCCACAAAGTGTGAAACGAAAGGCAGCTTAGAAGCCTAGTTTCGAGGGCTGATTGTGATGCTATTCTCTCTATTCCTGGAATAACCCCGACCCTGATTAACGCTAATTAGAACTTAATTGTGCCTAATAGTAATTACGAGGAAATCTGGAATTTATGTGCATGTGCATTGCATGAATCATGTGTTTTATTTGTTCGGTGTCGAAATATCTGTTCATGTTTTAATCTTTAATTCGTAAATTGAAAGCCTTATCGACGCCCGATTCCGAAATTGATCGGTGTTTTAGACTAGTTAGATTTTATGTGATTTTATGGTAGGTTCAATTAAAATTCGATTTGGAATGTTTAAATCTGATTAAATAACATTTTAATAATGAACCTAGTTAATTACGATTTTGCCATTTAGTGGTTAATACTAGGCTCATTTAGTCTTGATGTTAATAAGCTTAAAAATACAATTGTTCAACCCATTTCTCTTCAACATAAACGACTAGAGAGAGAGAGAGGGAAGAGAAAACTTAGCTCCAACAAGAATTTTGGCTTGATCTTGGAAAGGATTGAAGAAGTGTGTGTGTATTAGAGCCTCTAAGCTTGACATTCTAGACTTAAAGGTGAGAATTCATCCCCTCATTCATGTGATTGAGTTAGTTCTTGCATGTTTCTTGGTCAATTGAAGATTAGAGTCTAGAATTAGCTTGAATTGTTGAATTGGGTAGTGTAACATACATGCATGTACACATTCATAGAAATTGAAGTTGTTGGGTGTTAAATTTCTACATGCATGTGCATATTTTTGCTAAAGCCTATGAGATCAACAAATTTCTGAGTTAAATGATGCCTTGGACCATGTTTTGAAGCTTTGAAATGAAGTTGAACTCATGCATGTTTATTTAAACTTGGTTCTTGGAAATTTATGGCAATGGTGCTCAAATTGACTCACTCTTGGGAAATGATTTTATAAATTAACTCTTGAAACTTGATGTACTATGAGTTTGAAATGTTTTTCCAGAATTTGGGCCCAAGGGGTGGAGTTTTTGGTTGGAGAATACTTGGTTCGAACTTGGAAGGCAAATCTGGAAATTCCAGATTTGGCTTCCTCGCTCGAGCGAAGGATTCCTCGCTCGAGCGAGCACCTTTGTCCAGGGCTCCGCTCAAGCGAGCATCGAGCGACCATCGCGCATAAAATCACAGCATCCAGTATTTTTACTGTTTCGACAGACCGCTCGAGCGAAGGATTTCTCGCTCGAGCAAATCCTTTGATTTTGGAAGCTCGCTCGAGCGAGACCCCTGTTTTTAGCAACTTTTGAAAAATATTTTCTAAGGCATATTTGCATCCCCATTCCATCCTAGGCATTCCTAGGCCACTTTTAAGGCTCCATGATAAGGGTAAGGGATTAGGTACTCACTTAGAACTGTCGATACAAGTTTTGTACAATTTGAGTGCATGTTTCAAAGTGTGTATCTGTAATGTGTTATGTAGGTCACGTGCCGCAATCTATTCGACCCTTTTGACTTCGTTTACTTGTATCGCCGCCCACTGTGAGTAATAACTTTGTAAAGTTATGTTCATTGTTAAGTATTTTCAATATACTATGATATGAAATGATTGATTCTTGGAAAAGCTATGATATGTTGGAAATGAATGAATGTATGTCCAGCTTTCTGAAAAGTATTTGTGGCACCCTTAGTCCGGATGGCCCTCACCCGGGGGTAACAATACCGTGGTTGTTGGTACCAACTTGTTGTGGTCTTTGGACCTACCTGTTGTGGTCTTCGGACCTACCTGTTGTGGTCTTCGGACCTACCTGATCTGATAGCTAATGGGTGTACCACTTATGATCTTATGCAAACTCTAAATGTGAACATAAATATGAATATGTATCTGAATCTATTTCTGATTGGAAATCTGAAAATTCATAAGACTCTGTTTCTGATAAGATTGTGTTTCTGATATAAACTCTGATTTCTAACTCTGTGATGGACATCATTCATTAAACCCCTTTACTCTGTTATTATTCACTGGGTTTTCGCTCACAGTTTATTATATATATGTAGGTGAGCCGGCACAGGACCCTGACCAAAGTTGATGGCTGCCTGTTTCCTTTTTGTCAGCCAGTTGTTTTGCCTCTCGAGGAGGTTCCGGTTAAAGCCTAACACCGAGGCTGTTTTGTTTCATGCTAGTCAGTGGTTGTGTTTTGTAAAGTCGGACCTTGGGCATACTTTATGTAATTATATGTACATAGTGGGGTACTTTGACTGGCATGCTATGTATATAAATAAGTTTTGAATTTTTTGTCCCATGTATGTCATCACAGCTCATTGGACCTTGTTTATTTTACATTATTGCTTCCGCAGCCCCTTAATATTTGTTAATGTCTTCAGAGGCCGTAGGTAATCCACGGATTACTGGCCGGTTACGTCGCTAAACCTATAGGGGCGAGTTTGGGTCGCGACAGAGTGGTATCAGAGCACGAGTTGTACCGCACACACAGGTCCATATGAGCTTAGGATGTCCTAGTAAGAATTAGGGGCATTCCATTTGCATGTGTGAGTGTGTGGTAATGCAACTAAATATTAAAACTGAATGTACACTGAGTATACCTATGCTTAATATCCTTTGATGTCTATATAGTAAATGGAGAACTCAGGGGGAAGTGGTGCTAGTGAATCAGCGGAGGCTCGCATGAGCCGTATGGAACAGATGTTGGCAGCCTTGACTGAGACCCTAACACAGCAACAAAGGCAGCAACCCTTACCTCCTCCACCTCCACCGGTACAAGTTGAGGCAGATAACAATGACATCATAAATCTGACACAGAAATTCCTGAAAATGAAACCGCCAGTGTTCTATGGGGGGGATCGAACCCTTGAAAGCTGAAACGTGGTTGCTTGAGATGGAGAAGTTGTATGAGGTGTTCCCTTGTTCCGAAACTCAGAAAGTCCTGTTAGCTACCTACACATTGAAAGATGAAGCCCGCAGGTGGTGGCTGTTAATTCGAAGTAACAATGGGAATATAACATGGGAGCAGTTTAATGCAATCTTTTATGACAAGTATTTTCCCCAGTGCTTTCGCAACCGAAAAGTCTCGAAATTTCAAGAACTTAAACAGGGCAAGATGTCTGTAGCCCAGTATGAGGCCAAGTTCACTGAGCTAGCCAGGTTTGCCCCACATATAGTGGACACAGAGTACAAAAAGGCCCACAAGTTTGAGGATGGGTTGGATCTGAACATACTGGACAAGGTGGGAGTTCTAAATCTACCTACATATGTGAGCGTTTGGGATAGGGCATTGATGGCAGAGTCCATTCTAGCAGCAAAGAAACAAACTTCCGCTCCACGGATTGAGTGGACGGGGAAAAGATCCGGGAACAGCTTTAAAAAGGGCCATTCATCTTCTGGGAATAAGAAGCATAACACAGGGTCTTACAGCAATTTGAGTCAAGGTAGTGGCTATATGCCAAATTGCCCCACCTGTGGGAATAAGCATAGAGGTACTTGTCACCGAACATCAGGCGCGTGTTTCGGTTGTGGCAAGACAGGCCATTTGATGAGAAATTGTCCGCTTAGATCTGAGACTATTAGCCGTCCTGCAATGAGTTCAGTGGGATCTGCTTTTGTGGCCAAAACCAACGCCAAAGCCAATACAGGAAAGGAACCGTTAAAACAAGGCCGAGTGTTTGCATTAGTGCCCGGTGACGTACCGAACACCTATACCGTGGTGTCAAGTACACCTTCTATATGTTCCCAATATGCATGTGTGTTGATAGATTCTGGTTCTACGCATTCTTTTGTGTCGCATGCTTTCTCTCAGAAATTGACTAGGCCACTAGAACGTATGACATGTGTATTATCTGTATCTACACCTTCTAGGGATTCTATGATGTGTACTCGTGTTTATCCAGCATGTAATGTTGTGGTTGGTGATATGACGTTGTATGTAGACTTATTACCCCTGGACATTCATCATTTTGATTGTATTTTGGGGATGGATTGGTTGACTAAATACTGTGCTACTATTGATTGTGCAAATAAAACTGTGGTGTTTAGCCGCCGGGTATGCCTGAATTTACCTTTAGAGGGAATGGGGTAGTTCCTCCCCCATACTTAATTTCGGCTATGAAAGCTGTAAAACTACTTAGGAAGGGTTGTAGGGGTTACTTGTGTTGTGTATTGACCACATCATCTGATAGCCCTACTGTAGAAACAATCCCCGTTGCTTCCGACTTTCCTGATGTGTTTCCAACTGACTTACCGGGGGACTTAGTTAACAGAGAAATTGAATTTACTGTTGAGGTGTTTCCGGGGACACAACCAATTTCCAAGACTTCCTATAGGATGTCTATCTTTGAATTGAAGGAATTGAAAACCCAACTTCAAGAATTGTTAGACAAGAATTTTATCCGTCCGAGTACTTCCACTTGGGGTGCTCCAGTGTTATTCGTTAAAAAGAAGGATGGGTCTTTGAGATTGTGTATAGACTACCGGGAATTGAACAAAGTGACAATCAAAAACAAATACCCTCTGCCCCGAATAGATGACTTGTTTGACCAACTTCAGGGTGCCCAAGTGTTTTCTAAAATTGATCTCAGGTCTGGGTATCATCAGTTAAAGGTTAGAGCCGAAGACATTGAGAAAACTGCATTTCGAACTAGATATAGACATTATGAATTTTTGGTAATGCCGTTTGGGATGACAAATGCGCCTGCTGCTTTCATAGATCTTATGAATAGAGTGTTTAAATCATATCTGGATGATTTCATTGTTGTATTTATTGATGATATTCTGATATATTCTAAAGACAGGGAAGGACATGAAAAGCATTTGAGAATTGCCTTGCAGATATTGAGAGAAAAGAAGTTGTATGCTAAATTGTCTAAGTGCGAATTCTGGCTGGACAGTGTGGCATTTCTGGGCCATGTGATTGACAAAAATGGTGTTTCTGTGGACCATCAGAAAATTGAGGTTGTTGTGGAATGGCCGAGACCTACAAATGTGACAGAAGTCCGAAGTTTTCTGGGACTTGTAGGCTACTACCGGAGATTTGTGAAGGACTTCTCAAAGCTTGCCTTGCCATTGACTCAGTTGACTCAGAAAAACGTGCCATTTGACTGGAATGATCAAAGAGAGGCAGCCTTCCAAGAGTTGAAAACCAGGTTAGTGACTGCACCAATTTTAACTTTGCCAAATGGTACTGATGGGTTTCAAGTGTACAGTGATGCTTCGTATAAAGGCTTGGGGTGTGTACTAATGCAAAATGGGAAGGTGATTGCCTATGCCTCCAGACAACTGCGACCTCATGAAAAGAATTATCCAACGCATGATCTCGAATTGACAGCCGTGGTGTTTGCCTTGAAAATATGGCGTCATTACTTATATGGGGTGACTTGCGAAGTGTACATCGACCATAAAAGCTTGAAGTATTTCTTCACCCAAAAGGAGTTGAATATGAGACAGAGACGTTGGATGGAACTAATCAAGGATTATGACTTGCAAATCTTATACCACCCGAGAAAGGCTAATACTGTGGCGGATGCCTTGAGCCGAAAATCTGGTGCAACTGTGTCGTGTTTGTTATCCAGCCAAAAAGACTTGTCAACTGGCTATGAACAAGATGGATTGATATCTGCTATCTCTGCTCAACCTGTTATTCTTGATGAGATTAAACAAAAACAATGTGAAGATGAACATTTGACAAAGATTATAGAGGAGTTTGATTCGAAATCGAGGCCCGATTTTGTGTTTGAAAATGGTGTGCTGAAATTTCAGAACCGTCTTTGTGTGCCTGATTGCCATGATCTGAGGAAACGTGTTATGACTGAAGCTCACAGTAGTAAATTTGCTATGCATCCGGGGAACACGAAGATGTACCACAATTTGAAACAGAATTTTTGGTGGCCTGGAATGAAGAGGAGTATTGCAGACTTTGTGGCTAGATGTCTACACTGCCAACAGGTTAAAGCTGAACATCAACGACCTGCCGGTTTGCTACAACCACTCCCAATACCAGAATGGAAGTGGGAGCACATCACCATGGACTTCATTGTGGGATTGCCTCGTTCTTCTCGAGGTATGGACTCTATTTGGGTTATAGTTGACCGTTTGACTAAGTCTGCACATTTTCTGCCTGTTAAAACTATTTATAACGCTGATAGATTGGCTAACATCTATATGACTGAAATTGTGAGACTGCATGGAGTGCCAGTGTCTATTGTGTCTGACAGGGACTCGAAGTTTGTGTCAAGATTTTGGCAGAGTTTGCAACAGGCTTTGGGAACAGAATTGAGATTGAGCAGTGCTTACCACTCACAGACTGATGGCCAAACTGAATGAACTAACCAAACCCTGGAGGATATGCTCAGAATGTGTGTGTTAGACTTTCAGGGAAATTGGGAAACCTACTTGCCATTAGCCGAGTTTGTGTACAACAATAGTTATCACTCAACTATTGGGATGGCTCCCTACGAAGCATTGTATGGAAGGAAGTGTCGATCTCCAATATGTTGGGCTGAAGTGGGTGACAGACCTTTGTTGGGACCGAAACTTGTGCAAGAAACAACTGAGAAAGTGAAATTAATACAGCAACGTCTGAAAACTGCACAGAGTAGGCAAAAGAGCTATGCCGATGTTCAAAGAAGAGAAAGGGAGTATGAAGTGGAAGATCATGTGTTCATTAAAGTGACCCCGATGAAAGGTCAAACCCGATTTGGTGTTAAAGGAAAATTGGCTCCGAGGTATGTTGGGCCTTATGAAGTTCTCGAAAAGATCAATCCGGTGTCATATCAAATAGCTTTACCTCCGGTGATGGAACATATGCATAATGTTTTCCATGTATTGATGCTACGGGAATATTTGAGAGATCCGCTCCACGTTATCGAACCGACACACGTATTATTGAAGGATGACTACACCTATGAAGAAAGGCCTATCCAGATTGTGAATCGAAGGGTTAAAAGACTGAGAAACAAAGAGATACCATTGGTGAAGGTTGATTGGCAGAACCACGGGGGAACTTATGCAGCTTGGGAAACCGAGGAAGATATGAAGAAAAGATATCCGGATTTGTTTCCTCTAGACCCGACGTTGGCTTCGAATGAATGTAACTTGAGTTTGGGGGCCAAACTCTTTTAAGAGGGGAAGACTGTTGTGGTCTTAAGATCTACCTGATCTGATAGCTAATGGGTGTACCACTTATGATCTTATGCAAACTCTGAATGTGAACATAAATATGAATATGTATCTGAATCTATTTCTGATTGGAAATCTGAAAATGCATAAGACTCTGTTTCTGATAAGATTGTGTTTCTGATATAAACTCTGATTTCTAACTCTGTAATGGACATCATTCATTAAACCCCTTTACTCTGTTATTATTCACTGGGCTTTCGCTCACAGTTTATTATATATATGTAGGTGAGCCGGCACAAGACCCTGGCCAAAGTTGATGGCCGCCTGTTTCCTTTTTGTCAGCCAGCTGTTGCGCCTCCCGAGGAGGTTCTGGTTAAAGCCTAACAGTGAGGCTGTTTTGTTTCATGCTAGTCAGTGGTTGTGTTTTGTAAAGTCGGACCTTGGGCATACTTTATGTAATTATATGTACATATTAGGGTACTTTGACTGGCATGCTATGTATATAAATAAGTTTTGAATTTTCTGTCCCATGTATGTCATCACAGTTCATTGGACCTTGTTTATTTTACATTATTGCTTCCGCAGCCCCTTAATATTTGTTAATGTCTTCAGAGGCCGTAAGTAATCCACGGATTACTGGCCGGTTACGTTGCTAAACCTATAGGGGCGGATTTGGGTCGTGACAATTCCTGTCTCTGTTACAGATATAGCTGATACCCTTCTTTGGCATTATGATTCCAAGGGTTGTTATACGGTTAAGTCGGGATACCGTGAGGCAGTGAAACAAGCGCACTTGGGTTCCAATATTCCTTCTTCTTCCATCGTTTGGTCTAAGAAAGCAGATCTGCTCGTTTGGAACCTGAATCTACCTCCAAAACTCAAGCACTTCCTCTGGAAAATTTATCATAATGCTCTGGCTACTTGTCAGAACCTCTCCACTCGACGGTGTACCATTTCGGCCAGTTGCCCTGTGTGCTTTTCAGCGTCTGAATCTATTGAGCATCTATTGTTTGATTGTGAATGGTCCAGACGGGTTTGGTTTGGGTGTGATCTTGGCTTTCGATGCGACAATCGGGACAGTTTTTCGGCTCGTGAATGGTTTGGTAAATGTTTTGAAACTTTGGGTTCCTCTGCATGGGGAAATTCGGTGTTATGTTCTATGGTGTGGGTTGCCTGGACAATTTGGAAAGGAAGAAACGACCATTTGTTTAACCAATACCAGGTTGACCCAACCGGCATGATCGTGAAGGCCAAACGGGATGAAACAGAATTTCTGGCCTCATGTCCAGCGCCCCTTACTTCGCAGAATGACGCAGCAGGGTCGACCAGCGGAGGTTCTTCTTGGTTTCCTCCTCCATGCGGCTCTTGGAAATTAAATTGTGATGCTGCCGTGGATTTGAAGCAAGGCAGAAGCACTGTTGCTGTCCTCCTTCGCGACCATAATGGCCAACTGGTGGATGGTATGGTGCGGAAGACTCGTTTGCGGTCGGTTGCCCAGTGCAAATTACTCGCTATTCGGCACGCTTGTCTAATGGCTTATGCTCTTAATCTCAATACAGCGGAAATCGAGAGTGATTGTAAATCCGTTATTCAGCTATGTGTATCCGAAGGGATTCCTCCATGGGAGATTCTTGCGTTAATTTGTGATGTTCGGTCTTTGGCCTCGCGCAGGTCACTTGTATTTAGCTGGTGCCCTCGACAGGCTAATAGGGCAGCCCACTGGGTAGCTGCGACTTGTTTTAGAAATTCATTACCCCTGAATTGGGTTACCCAACCACCTATGGGTCTTGTTAGGTGCTTATTTCCCACTTCTATATAATGTGATGCTGATTTTTGCGATCAAAAAAAATTATTTATTTATTTTTATAATTTTTTTATGTGCATGTATGTAACAAACATTATTATAATTTATTTGAAGAAAATTATTTTATAATGATACTAGTGCACTCCTAATGAATTTTGAGTTTGAATTATTTATTTATTTTTATAATTTTTTTATGTGCATGTATGTAACAAACATTATTATAATTTATTTGAAGAAAATTATTTTATATGATTTTGTATCCTCAGAGTTCGTATTTTTGTTAGTTTTTAATAACTATTTTTAAATAAGAAAGGTAAATTATATCTGTGGTTTTTATATTTTAACCCATGTGTCATTTTGGATCCTACGCTTTCAATTGATTCAATTTGATCCTTAATTTTAGATTTTGTGTCAATTTGATCCAATTGATAATATCTTTAGTGTCTTTTACGAAAATTTATCACTCTTAAAAATATGATATATGATACTTATGTGTGTATTTTTTATTAAAAAAAAAATATTAAAATTTGTAATCAATTGGACTAAATTTAGATGAAATCATAAATTTACGGTTAAAATCGAATCAATTGAAATTACAAGTATCATAATGACCAAAGTACAGAGACCACTGTCATAATTTATCCAAACAAGAAATTAACCATAAAAATTAATATAAATAATGACACAAGATGCTAATAAAAATTTGAAAATAATTATTTATTTATTTATTTTAAAAATAAATCATATATTTTTTTTAATGATAAACATAATAAATTAAATAAGTTAGATATCAGATTGATTTAAATTTTTTTAAACGAAATACACAAAGGTAGTGTTTGTTTTGAAAGATTGAGCCATGAGATTAGACCATTAGTCTCTCCGGACTATTGGTCCGTTATTTGGTTCAATTTTTTTGCTTCGGACTAATAGTCCGGCATATGAGGGATTATTCTATCCTGGGGGGTGGGGGTTGGATTATTTCTATGGGATTGGTATCCTATAGGATTAATGTATGAAATGTCAATTTTATCCTAATGTTATTACGTAGTAAACAATTGAAAAATGGCAAAATAGTCTTTTGAACATTTATAAATTATTTTTTTAGTGTTGTTAATTTAAAATTATATATTAAATAAAAATTATTTAATATAAATTATAAATTTAATTTAATTAAAAATTAAAAATTAAAAATTGTGGCCTTATAAATTAATTTTTTTTAGTGTTGTTAAAAAATTAAATTTTTATTTTAAATAAAATTAATTTTTTAGTATTGTTAATTTAAAATTATATATTAAATAAAAAAATATAAATTATAAATTATGAATTTAATTTAATGGGAAATAATAAATTAAAAATTATGGCCTTATAAATTAAAATTTTTTAGTATTGTTAAATTACAAATTATAAATTATAGATTACAAATTTAAAATTATATATTAAATAAAAATTATAAATTACAAGAGTAAAATAGTATTTTAAACATTTATCCTTATCCAGTCCGTCTAACCAAACATTTGATTCACTAAAAATAATCAAATCTATATATCTAATCCCATGACTAAACAAACGTAAGATATAAATTCAGTCCAATCAAATAATCTAGAAACAATATATCCAGGACTAACAGTCTGATAGATTACAATTTCCCTTATTTAATCTGTCCAAACAAATATATTCAAAATATTTAATAAAATAAATAATTTAAATTATCAAAACAAAATCTGTAATAAATCATAAATTCAAACAACCCTCTCCAATTTAAAATCCAGACCGGATCACCTGTTTGACTCTTCGCTCCTTTAATAATGATTAATACTTGGGAGCATTAAAAAAGGAATATTAAGAAAGCACTAATGAAATGATTCTCTTTTTAATAATATGATGATTGTCTTTTGTGTTTTTTTTTTTTTTTTTTTTTAAACTCATTAAAATTATTAGTGATGAAATTTTTTAATAATCTCTATCATTTCTGTTTAATAATTTGTGGGCAGTCCCTCATGTGACGTTGTCCAGAAACAAAACAAAATTGGTGGGCCCTCAACCCTGTAATATGTTTGTTGGGGAGTCATTCTTGTCAATAATGTGGTTGCCATCTGACCCACACAAGGTTTAAGTTGTCTTTATTTTTTTAACTCTTTAATAAAGTTGATTTACATAGCAGACGAGGCGTTTGTCAATCTTGCAGACAATCAATAATGGAAAAACTGTAAAAAAAATTACATTTTTATAATAATACAATTCTCTTACATGCATCATACAAATTTATTTACAAAAATATTTAAGATCCCTTTCTTCCACCTCCGTTGATTCTTTTTGCTTTTGATTGATCCATTTTTTTTATTTTCTTTTTCTTTTTCTCTCTCAATTTCCAATCCCCACGTGTGTGTGGGGTGAGAGTAAGAGTTTTGAGGGGGTCTAAATTAATCATCATTTATTTATTTGTTTTTTTTTTTTTATCTCAAATTTATTTATGTGTTTGATGCAATTCTTTCTGTTTGTTAGAATTGTACACAAAAATAAATAAATAAATCTTATTTATAATATAATTATTTTGTAACTATTCCTCCTATTTATAATTTTCCCATCAATAATTGTCGGTTGTCAATGGCGTGGGCTGACTATTACCGCGTCGTTCACATAACAAATACACCCGTGACTAAAGTTGTGCAAAATATCATCAAATTTATTAAAATCGCATTAATTCATATTGATTTATCTGCTAATCACGAATTAAATTTTAAATTTTATAATCGCCTTTGAAATTACTTTGCTCCGTTATAGTTAATATAATCTCTAATAAAAATAAGTGTAAAAAAAAATTAATATGTAAAAGTTGTTACAAATTAATAATTATATATATAATTTTATATAAAATTAGCTTGTGTTATATATGTGAAAAAAAAATATTATGCAAATTAGTGTTATATATAATGTTAATGTTTCATAATTGTTTAAGAATATTTTCAATTAACTAGCAAACTAAAATTGTCCCAAACCGTGCAAATTCCAGTAGAGTACCCCAGCCTTCATTTGAAGACATGGCGAGCGAGCTGAAGGAGGTCTGATCATTGATGGATATTATGGCAAATGGTGCAGTGCATAATAGACACGTCCATTTGTCTCACTCGCATTGCTATGGATCATATTTGTTCCATATAAAATATTAATTACTGTGTGAGTGATTTTCTGATCACGCTGCCTGTCTTAGTGAATCAGCTGTAGAGCACAAGCAGAATAGATGGCACAAGTAACAACACAAAGAATTTAACGTGGTTCGGCAAAAGTGCCTACGTCCACGGGAGGCCGAGGTAATTCACTATGAACAATAATAAGAATTACAATTCACTCTCTGTAATTCTCTCACTCTCTGAGCATGTAATTGTAAGTGTTACAATTAGCTTGTTGTCTCTCAGTGTGTCTCAGTGTCTGTCTCAACTGTTGTGTAATTCGTCCCCTTCACTTGTTGTTCTCCATCTCTATATATACACCGGAATAGAGATAGAGAGGCTTACAGCTTTTGAGCTGGCTTGCCAGCCCACTGTTGCACTTTTGGCAGCTTTCCAGGTAAAAGCTCTTTATTTCTTCACATGGCTTCTAGTGGCCTCATGGCCGTTTCACATGGCCTCAAGGCCAGCTAGTTGGTGAGATGATGGCCTCATGGCTTTCTTCACATGGTTGGACATCCACCTAACCAAGATAATATTTTATAACATCAACCTCGGCTTTATTCTTCTGCGGGTAACTCGGCCTTTGCACGTTAAGCCGAGGTTGGAGGCCTTTGTCCCGAATTAAGATGTCTTCGGAAATTACCTCGGCAATCATAGATTACCTCAGCAGAACTTACCAAGACACGTGGAACCTCGGCTGACACGTCGGCATCATCTTGCCACGTGTTGATACACAGAAATATATCCCCACAATTACTCATGCAAATCCATGGACTCTCCATAAACAATAGAAACTTTGACTTTTTATTTATTTTTTATTTTTCTTCTAAATCTTCAGAATTACAGATGATATGGTTGTGTTATTTTGTAATAAGGCATGCTTTTTTTTTATAGGACACAATTGTTTGAGCTCATTCTATTGCAAATCTTTTCTTTTGGTTGAACTTATAGACTAATCTCTTGTGTGGGCCTGCTCTTACCTTTTCTTGTGTTTGGATGCAATTCTACTTTGTGGAATCCTATGCTTGGTGGTGTCATAACAAACACTATTTGTGTTCATGTTCTCAACAGTTCTCATTGCAATTTGTGGTTCCAGTAGAGGATACACCAACTTTCATTTGAAGACATGCCAAGCAAGTAGAACGGACACATTCATTGTTTTTCTTATTTTTCAACAAGGGGACCACTTGTAGTTGATTCTTCTTCACGTGTCTGTAAGAAGAAAAGTCGCAATGGAGAAATATCTTGCATAGATAGTCTCGATTGTCGATTTTGTGATTTGTTTTGTATCAATACAAGTAGAATTAGGTGATTAATTGAGTTAAATTGAGTTTGATTCACATTTAAAACACTCTCACATTCACACGAATGAATGAAAGAACAAAATGCAATTATAATTGAATGATATTTTGTTTAACAAAATTGCTAATTACAAAAATCCCAACAAAAAGTTAGTTGAAATTTATTTTTGGAATGGTACTAGTGCACTCCTAATGAATTTTGAGTTTGAATTATTTATTTATTTTTATAATTTTTTTTTGTGCATGTAGGTAACAAACATTATTATAATTTATTTGAAGAAAATTATTTTATAATGATACTAGTGCACTCCTAATGAATTTTGAGTTTGAATTATTTATTTATTTTTATAATTTTTTTATGTGCATGTACGTAACAAACATTATTATAATTTATTTGAAGAAAATTATTTTATATGATTTTGTATCATCAGAGTTCGTATTTTTGTTAGTTTTTAATAACTATTTTTAAATAAGAAAGGTAAATTATATCTATGGTTTTTATATCTTAACCTGTTTGTCATTTTGAACCCTACACTTTCAATTGATTCAATTTTGATCCTTAATTTTAGATTTTGTGTCAATTTGATCCAATTGATAATATCTTTAGTGTTTTTTACGAAAATTTATCACTAAATTGATTGACGTTAACTCATTTAGTTGAGTAAATTTATAATTTCACTCTTAAAAATATGATATATGATACTTATGTGTGTACTTTTTATAAAAAAAAAATATTAAAATTTGTAATCAATTAGACTAAATTTAGATGAAATC
Source organism: Camellia oleifera (assembly GCA_022316695.1). NCBI lineage: Eukaryota > Viridiplantae > Streptophyta > Magnoliopsida > Ericales > Theaceae > Camellia > Camellia oleifera. The sequence goes on from CM039305.1 coordinate 6,669,764, forward strand.
ATAAATTCAAAGTTAAAATCGAATCAATTGAAATTACAAGTATCATAATGACCAAAGTACGGAGACCACTGTCATAATTTATCCAAACAAGAAATTAACCATAAAAATTAATATAAACAATGACACAAGAAGCTAATAAAAATTTGAAAACAATTATTTATTTACTTATTTTAAAAATAAATCATATATATTTTTTAATGATAAGCATAATAAATTAAATAAGTTAGATATTAGATTGATTTAAATTTTTTTAAACGAAATACACGAAGATGATGTTTGTTTTGAATGATTGGGCCATGAGATTGGACTATTAGTCTCTCTAGACTATTAATCCGTTGTTTGGTTCAATTTTTTTGCTTCGGACTAATAGTCCGGCATATGAGGGATTATTCTATCCTGGGAGGTAGGGGTGGGATTATTTCAATAGGATTGGTATCCCATAGGACTAATGTATGAAATGTCCATTTTATCCTAATATTATTACTTAGTAAACAATTGGAAAATGGTAAAATAGTCTTTTGAACATTTATAAATTATTTTTTTAGTGTTGTTAATTTAAAATTATATATTAAATAAAAATTATTTAATAAAAATTATAAATCAAATTTAATTAAAAATTATGGCCGTATAAATTAAATTTTTTTAGAGTTGTTAAAAAATTAAATTTATATTTTAAATAAAATTTATTTTTTAGTATTGTTAATTTAAAATTACATATTAAATAAAAATATATAAATTATAAATTTAATTTAATTGAAAATAATAAATTAGAAATTTTTAGTGTTGTTAAATTACAAATTATAGATTAAATAAAAATTATAAATTACAAGAGTAAAATAGTCTTTTGAACATTTATCCTTATCCAGTCCGTCCAACCAAACATTTGATTCACTAAAAATAATCAAATCCAGATATCTAAGATTCACTAAAAATAATCAAATCCAAATATCTAAGATTCACTAAAAATAAGGGGGATTTGGTCATAACCCCCTCACTATCTAATTTGTCTTTTAAAATGACAAGAATTATATAAGTACTTTCAAAACCCCCTGATATTTTAAAACTTGTTTCTTTTACCATATTACCCTCATACAATTTTACTTTGTATGAAAGTAAAATTTTACTCTGTATGAAAGTAAAATTTTATTATGCATAAAAGTAAAATTTTACACTAAAACTAAAAGTAAAATTTTACTCTGTATGAAAGTAAAATTTTACTTTGAATAAGAGTAAAATGTTACACTCTGAAACTAAAGTAAAATTTTACTCTGCATAAAAGTAAAATTTTACTCTGTATAAAAGTAAAATTTTACTCTGAATAAGAGTAAAATTTTGCACTCTGAAACTAAAAGTAAAATTTTACTCTGTATAAAAGTAAAATTTTACTTTGAATAAGAGTAAAATTTTGCACTCTGAAACTAAAAGTAAAATTTCACTCTGTATGAAAGTAAAATTTTACTCTGATTTTGTCAAATAAAAAAAACAGAGCAATAGAACCAGAGTAAAATTTTACTCTGGTTCTATCAAATGAAATTTGATGTTATTTTACTCTGGTTCCATCATATTAGCCGATTTCATAAATCCATTAGGTTATGTTTGATCTAATAGGTCTCTCTTCTACTAAAAAATCATTTAAATTTTCGATCTTAAAGACTCAAAACACACATATATATAGAGATACATATATATATATATATATTAATTAGAGATCGAAATATGTAGATATATATATATATATATTCGCATTCAAATCCCAAAACACATATATATTCGAATTCAAATCTCAAAAACACACAAACATACACATATTCACGTATATCATATTTCATTTCACCAAATTTGGTTCCTTACTATTGATTTTCCAATTAAAAAAATCCATTGAACCTTTCAAGGCACAAGAAGAGAGTTGTACAAAACAGAAGGAATCCACTAAATAGTTGGCAAATTAACAATCAAAGTACACTGTTATATTAAAATGATGAAAATTGTTCACAAACTTGACCTAAAAAATTGATCACACTTCACAGATCCGAATTTAAATAGACTGAATTGAACTCAAATCCGAACTCAAATAAAATGTTTGTAAAAAAATTGATCAAGATATGTTAAAAATATAGATTTGTTCAAACATAGATCTGTTTAAAAAAATACAGATCTATTCGAACCTAGATCTAGACTTCTTTGACAATCTGATCAGAGGAAGAAGAGCATGGTGGGATCAGATCTGAACAGAACACCATTCAGCGATAAGAGTCGGAGCGATAACTGTTCTATCTTCGTCCTCTGCTTGATCTCTATCCGATTACATGGAAGAAATTTTAAATCCATCAGGCGATAGGGGGGAATTAGGGTTAGGGTTGAGGAGACGGAGGACGGTGGTGGAGGAGGAGGGACGGGGATGAGGGTTTGGTCTTCTTGACGAGAGTGGGGAAGAGAGTGGGAAGAACTGAGGGTATAAAAGTCATATAAAATGTTTAAATAATAAATTTGTCCTTTATGTAAAACATTATAATTATGAGGGGGTTTACAAAATATAATTTTTTTCTTAGTCCTTTTAACAATAAAAAGGGGGTTTATAACTAAATTTCCCTAAAAATAATCAAATCCAGATATCTAATTCCGTGACTAAACAAATATAGGTTACAAATTCAGTCCAATCAAATAGTCCGAGAATAATATATCTCAGGACTAACAGTCTGATGGATTACAATCCCCCTTATCTAATCCGTCTAAACAAACACACTCAAAATATCTAATAAAATAAATAACTTAAATTATCAAAACAAAATCCGTAATAGGTCATAAATTCAAACAACCCTCTCCAATTTAAAATCCAGACCGGACCACCTGTTTGAATTAGGGATGGCAATGGGGGTTAATGGGGTGGATATTAATTCCCCATCCTCATTCCCCTATAATAAATTTTTCTCATTCCCCATTCCCCATTCCCCATTTCTCATGGGTACCACCCTCCCCATTTCCTAATGGGTTTAGATTTTCCCCAACCCACTTTAATCCCATTTTTATTTTATTTTTATTTTTTATATTTAATGTTAACAACCATTTTTTTTAAAGGTTCACAACAAAAGCTAAATATACCTTCAATCTTTTTTCTTTCTTTTTTAATATATTTAATGTTAACATCCTTTTTTTTTTAAGGTTCACAACAAAAGCTAAATATACCTTCAATCTTTTTTCTTTCTTGTTTAATATATTTAATGTTAACAACTTATTTTTTTTATTTTTTTTAAGGTTCACAACAAAAGCTAAATATACATTTAATCTTATTTTATTTTATTTGGTTCAACAACAAAATCAAATACACATTAATTAATTAATTAAAAAGTTTGTTTTATAATAATCAAATATATAATTTTGAGACAATCAAATAAGTTTTAGTAATTAAAAAAAATGTGGAAGAACGTGGAAGATTAAAAAAAAATTACAACCATCTCTCTCTCTCTCTCCCCTACATATTATAAGAACATGTTTACAATGTTATAAGAGCATGTTTGAAGAAATAAAATGTGAAAGAACCTGTTTGAAGAAAGTGTTATAAGATCCATATTAAATTGCATCAGGGCATAAACAAGGAATTGGTTGTTGATCTCTTAGCTACAGACATTTTAGACATTAAACCATCTTTCTCTTAGCAAATTTGAACAATTCATTTTAATTTATCCAAAATCTAATTATACCTTTTAACAAATCTAAACCACTCATTTTAAGATATCTATGCCTTACCACACCCAATCCATCTTCCATCTTCTTCCTTTACTCCCCCCACGAATTTTGTTGTTTGTTACTTTTAAAAAACAAAAAATGTTTTTTTAATTAAATTTTTACTAATTTCACAACACCATCACCACTATTCTCACCTTCACCATCACACTACCATCACCATAGCCACTACCATCATCACTGCCACCATCACCCAACTACTATGTCACAATCTCTACTTTCACCTTCGTTCCACCACCACCACCACCAAATATAAAAATATATATATTTTTAATTTTATTTATAAAAAATATTTTTCATTAAAAAATATTTTCTATCTAAATAAATGAAGCATAACATTGGGAAACAAGCCGATTTCAGTTAAATCTGTTCATAACTAAGAAAAATTCTTTTGTTTTAAAAAAAATTATTTAGTAAGGCTTTGTATCCCCTTTTTATTTTTCCAGCAAATAAATCTTTGTACCCATCCTTTCTAACCAGTCACGACTCATGCTTGTTTCGATTCTCTACAATTTCCTTATTTTCAAATACATTCATATATATATATATATATATATGTATAAATTGTGTGATAACATAAAATAAATAGATTCATACTCGTTAATTGAAATTTCAGAACAAACAAATCATTCTGAAAATTACAAACATAACAAAATAAAATAACATAAAAAAGCAAACCGAAACCTGCACTAGACAGTGTCCTTAATTTTTTTAAATAAATTAAAAAAATTCTAGATGTGTATAAAATTTGACAAGAATAATGTGACAATGTTAATTAATGTGTATTTGATTTTATTGTTGAACCAAATAAAATAGAATAAGGTTGAATGTCTATTTAGCTTTGGTTGTGAATCTTAAAAAAAAAATGGTTGTGAACCTTAAAAAATAAAAAAAAATAAAACAAAAGAAAAAAAGATTGAATGTATATTTAGTTTTGATTGTGAATCTTAAAAATTAAAAAAAAAAATGATTGTGAACCTTAAAAAAAATAAAATAAAAAAATAAGTTGGTTGTGAACCTGAAAAAATAAATATAAGAACTCAAATAAAAATTCATCCCATCTTTCAATTTCAAATATCAATTTAAATACATTTTTTAATATAAGAACTCAAATAAAAATTCATCCCATCTTTCTAAACACAAAAATTAAAATTACCAAAAAGTCAAAAAACTTAAAAAATAGTCACTTCCCAAACACTGACTAAGGCCTCGTTTGGGAACAGACTATTTTAGAAACTTTTTTACTTTTTGACTAAAATATGAGATAAAAAAAATTAGTATGTTTGGGATATCTTTTTAAATTTTTACAAAAAAATATGTAAAAAGTAGAAAGAAAAAAAAATCTTTAATTTTTTAATATAAATTATTGATTTTTTAATTTTTTTAATAACTTTTTGACTTTTTAATTAAAAAAGTCACTTAATAAACCAGGCCTAATTCTATCTTTGTTGGGGAGTCATTGTTATCAATGTTGTTGCCATATTATTGAGTTGTCTTTAAAATTGAAATATATTCGAATCTATTAGATTACGCGCTTTGAAACTTTATTTTTCGAACGAATTACATTAATAATTTATGTAATTTAAAATTTATGTCATTTTAATTTTTGACTTTTTAATTATGGTATATTTGATTTTAAATTTTAAATCTTATTTTAAATAAAAATAATTGAATATATTATTACTTAATTTTAAGGATAAAGTCGTTAATTTAATAAAATATAAATTAATTTGATAAAAATAAATGTCAAAAAATATTTTTAAAATTTTTGAAAATAAATTTTAGACATTTATTTATTTATTTATTTTACTAAATTAATTTTTATTATGTGTTTGGATAATGATTATGTAATAGGTGATTATTAGACTTTTAATGTGTAATCGAATGATCATGTAATAAGTGATTATTAGACTTTAATGTGTAACCGATATATTTTTAATATATGAAATGTTTTCGAATTTTTTGATTTGATGAATTAATTTAATAATAATATTAAAATTATCACCATATTTAACTTTTGAAAAAATAAAAACAAATTTAATGAAAATAAAAATAACAATCCATCATTTCTCTCATTCACACCAAAACCCTAAAGCAAAAAGATAATCTTTCGATCGAGGAGGACGGAGAGCCTTTGAGCCACAAAATTGATTGAAGCGGTTTTTGAATGGGAATGGCTTCTGTGTGATTCGTATTCGGAGGTTTTTCAAGTTTGGCAATTTTTCGATCTGGGGAAGTTACCTCAGTAAGTGTACAATGCTCCATTTTTGTAATTTTGATTTCAGATTGTCTATTTGATGGATAATTGATTGCAAATAGCAAGTCTCTCTTGCAAATGTTGGCTCTCATTATTAATCTATGAGTTCTTCTATATATACCCAATAAATTGATGTAATTCAAACGCACTTATTGATTACTGATATCACTCCCGCACTCTTCTATCTCCGACAGTTTTCTCTCTTTATTCTTGTTTGAGTCTGGGTTTCTTTGTCTCAGTTTCAAATTTCTTTTTTTCTTTTTTTTTTTTAAATATTGGAAATTATAGTTCACCTCATCAAGTTTTTAATTATATGACAATTAATAATTTTTAATTATGTCCAAAATATATTTCAATCAATAATTTAAGTAATTTTATTTTTATAGAAGATAGTATTTAGAATTTTTTTAATTATTTTTTATAAATAAAAAGTTCTGATAAAAGGTATTTATAATTTTTAAAATTATCGCGCAATTTATATTTTAATAAGTAATCAATAATATATTTGTAATTTATCCTTTGGAAACTGCCGGAAAATAAAGGCTGGACAAGTGACTCATCTTCTCACAATTCAAAAGAGCATAAAATATTCTCAAAAACAAACGCTATTGGCGAAAGAAGAGATGTAGCAAAACTCAAAATATACAACTGTGTATGGCTTCGGTAATTGGTTCATCCCTAAATAGAACCTACCATATTTATTACGGACAGGGATGGTGGTGTGTACGACGGTACTGTAATTTTTTATTTTTTTTAATCATGTTAAATGTCTCATATGCTCTATATGTATTAATTTGTGTACTAATTAGTATATTAATTGATAATATGACATAATTTAATAACTTTTAGTATTTGTAATAGAGTAATGCTACAGATACAAAATTTTCTACCAAATGAATGACCAAACCTCTCACATGGGTGTGGGGTCCACTTTTTTGTAGGCCCCACACCCATGTGAGAGGTTTGGTCATTCATTTGGTAGAAAATTTGGGGCCTCTAGTATTTTCCTTTGTAATAAGTTTAATGAGTAAGGTCAATAATAATGTCATAATTAGTGTTGATACACTAGTTATTACTCTAATTTGTGCATATAGTACAACCGGAATAATTATTACCTTTATGAATTAATTTAATAAAGAATGTGCATGCTTTCAAAAACAAGTAATTAAATATAGGAAACTTAAATTAATCTTTTATTGTTGAAAATTATAAACAAGAAAATAAAAAAAAACCAAGAAAACACAGTGATGGGCGGGCACTGGGAGTGCTCAACATCAATGGTGTATGTTATTATATTATCATTTTGACCATGCTACGTAGCTCGAAAGGCTCGAATGTTTTTTTTTTTTTTTTTCAAACGCAGAGGAGAGGAGAGGAGGAAGGAGGGGAGAGGAGAGGAGAGGAGGAGGGAGGAGGGGACTGGAGGGGGCCTAAAAAATGGAGGGGGAAGGGAGGGGAGGAGGAGGAGGCGGAGGCGGCGGTGGCGACGCGATCGGGGCAGAGCCGACGAGGGGCGGAGGCGAAGCGATTGGGGCGGAGCTGCGAGCTGCGACGGCGGAGCTGCGAGCTGCGACGGGCTGGTGGACGGCCGGAGGCGAGCTGCGACGACCTCCTCTTCCTCTTCCTCTTCCCTCTTTTCTCTTTCTCTCCCTCTCCCTCTTCTCCCTCGTCCTCTGCAACGAAAATGGCAGAAAAAGAAGAAAAAAAAAAATCAAAACCCCAAAACGACGTCGTTTTGGGGTTTTGAGCCACATTCGAGCCTCTAGTTTCGAGCACTCAAACATTTTCCTTATCATTTTTAGGCCTGGCTTGGGATTTTTGAAAAAAAGATAAAAAATTATAAATAAAAAAAAAATTAAAAAGTTATCCTTATTTATTAAAAAAATTATAAAAAAATTATTTTTATACAAAAAAGGTACAAATCACGTTGATGTGAGTTACCTTGATTTTGGTGAGAACAAATTACACAAGAAGTGGCAAGTTTAAGGACGGTGTTGTTTGGCCTATGGGGACCATCACAGGTCCCATTTTGATAATCTGAACCGTTGAATGTGTAGAACTCGTCGAGTACTATATATTTGTTAAAAATCACATTGATCGGATATTACTAACTACATGATTAAATCAGTTTTGTATAAAAAATGAATGGTATTATAGTAAACGGTTGAAAAAAAATTAATCCGATCAAATAGCTATTGATATCCGATTAACGTGATTTTTTACACATATATAGTATTCGATAAATTCTACATATTCAACGGTTCCGATTACCAAAACGAGACCTATGGTGGCCCCCACAGACCGAACATCAACGTTCAATCAATGACCGAAAAGGAGACAAGTAATCCTATATGCTAGTCTGCCCCGGCTTTGCCCAGGGTATGGCGTATTTCTCTCTCCCTTCTCCTATACGTTAAATTATACAATTTTTTAATACATATTTTTTTTGTAAAAAGTCAAAAAGTTATCCCAAATAATTATATTTTTTTTCTAAACTTTTTAAGTTCTAAAAATAAAAAATACACTTATTTTGGACATCTCAAACAACCTCTTAATCTTTGTTTGTGATCATATTATATTTAAATAATGTAATCTGTTAGATAATCGGTTCAATCAAATATTTTTTTTTATGTGACAACCACATAAGGAGTGGACATTATGTACCTTTTTAATAGGTGCACATTATAAATTTTTTATTTTATTGTTGTGTTTGGATGTTGTAGAAAATTAAATTTAATTAATTAATTAAAACAGCAAAAATGGTCGTAAATAAGACACAGTGATTTTAGACTGACAACAATTTTTTTGGTTTTGTTAACGTATTGAGACAGTTCCGTTTTATGTGATCTTCTCGAATAACATTAAATAATTCTTCATCCCCAGATACAATCTAATGTGTTTATGTCGACATTGACATAGATGGTGGTGAGTACGACAATGATAGTAGTTATCTCCATCATATTACGTCTCTTATCTTATGCTTTTTAATTAATTTTTTCATTGAATGATTATTACTTTAATTAACAAATATATATATATATATATATATACATATAAAATATGGATCTATATACATTCAAAAATAAATAATTAAATAGAGCGAATTTAAATTAATCTTTTGCTTAAAATAATAAATAAGAAAGGACAGCATATAGCTCTGTATGATCTCGGTAATTGATTCTATAATTAGTTCACATACATGAGTATTATAGACTATGCATATTATCTTCAGCTGTGCTACAGACCCCCACTGGGGGTCGACCCTCAGTGAGGTGGCAAGCCGTGATTCGCTGAAAAAAAAAAAAAAAAAAAAAAAACACTGGGGTCTGAGGCATTTTTGTATTATCTTAATATTAATCATATATATATATATATATATATTAATTTTTGCATCTCTCCCGTCCATTTTGGACTCATTTGGTATTATTTATAAGTTAGCATTGAAGATTATAATTTTTTAATTATTTAAAATATTTAAAATAATTTATAAATTAGTGTGGGGATATATTTCTGGGACTCAACACTTGGCAAGGGGATGCCGACGTGCCACCCGAGGTGCTACATATCACAGTAAAGTATTGCTGAGTTGTTCCAGTAGGGCCGAGGTCGTTTCAGTCCGACTTGATTCACGTACCGCAAGTGCTTCACTCTTTGGGTTTCTCCCCGGATGTCATTTTCATTCACCTTGGAGTGAATCACATTGATGACCCGAGGTCTTTCTGCTCGGTGTTGTGGCGGTGGTGGAGCCGCTTCGGCTTGAGGCAATCTTGCCTGTTCTTCCCTTGTTCTGGTCTCATCAACAAGGTCTCTCAGGTGGCCTTGTCTCACCAGATCTTCCAGATGAGCTTTTAGGGCTCTGCAACCCTGTGTTGTATGGCCGTTTTCATTGTGATACGAACAATGCCTGTCCGTGTTTCTTCCCATAAATTCTCCGGGTTCCCTTGCTGCTGTCCTGAAGTACGGTTGGCTCCTTATTCTTCCTAGGATTTTTGGAATCGGAATGCGGAACACGGTTGTCACTGCTTGTTTAGCCCTCAGCTCTATCTCTGTCTTGCTGAAGGTGTTGTTACCTCGGCTTCGCTTCGGCGAATCATTCCTTTGTTCCTGTTTGGCCTGCTTCGATGCCGACGTGTCCTCCTCGGCTCTGGCATATTTTTCAATCCTCGCCATGAGTTCTTCCATGTTCTTAGGCAATGTCTTTGCCAAAGACTTCCGTAGTGAACAGTCCTCCTTCAGGCCATTCTTGAAGGACACGACTGCTACCTCCTGGTTGCATTCGGGTATTCTATTGAACACCTCGTAATATCTCTTTGCATAGGCCCTGAGGCCCTCATCCTTGCTGATCTTTAAAGCCATTAGAGCATCCACCCTTAATGGCTGTAACTTGTTTGTCACGAACCTGGCCACAAACATCTCGGCCAGGCCTTCCCAAGTCTTCACACTTCCCTTTGGTAGCTTGTGGAACCAATCCGATGCAATTTCCCCAAAGGACGATGGGAATACTTTGCAGAGCAAAGGCTCATTTCCACTGTATAAAGCCATTGAGTTTAGGAATAATCCAACATAGAAGTTAGGATCTGACTTGCCATCATAGATTTGGAACCTTGGCATGCTGAATCTCTTCGGTGCTTCAAGTTTGTCCAGCTCTACCGAGAATGGTGTCCTCGGCTTGACAAATGAGGTAACCTCGGCTTCGGCATTCTGTTCCTTCCTCTTGAGGTAGTTCCTCAAGTCTTCTTTACTTCTTCCCGGGGCTCGGCTATCTTTCGATTTGAGCCCCTTTGGAATACTGCTCTCGGCGTCGTGGTATGCCCGTTTTGATTTCTCTCCACGGGTTGTGTCGAAGCAGAGAGCCTGCTTTTGTACATGCCGATGTTCTCTTGGTTCCTGCTCCTTGGCATTGTATGTCCTGTGGGACTTGCCGACGTCCTCAGAGGACGGGTGAGAGTTCCTCCTGCTCCTAGAACGCTGTGATGCGTCGGGAGTCATTATCCTCCCTTCATCCCGAGCTTTAACCGCCGGGATTGGCGTATCCTGCAATGGGTATGGTGGCTGCATTACCTTGTTGTGCATCATGAAGTTGACGACCGATTGCAGGTCGGCCAGCTTGTTTGCCAAGTCCCTGACTTCCTCATCCCTTCGTACGCATCGATCCCTCCATATCTGGAGTTCATCCTCCTTGTAGTAGTTGTCCTGATCCGAAATGTCGTCCTCCTGGACGACGTTTTTCCCCCCGTGCCCCTGGCCACGGGCTTGGTTGTTCTGGTTGCCTCCTTCGATGTTCAGGTCAATAGGCCTGTCAGCTCCAGCTGGAATGTCACCCTCGATCCTCGCGTTTTGTGCATTGCTAGCCATTTATTCGTCTATCTTTCCCACAGACGGCGCCAAATTGTGTGGGTGATTTTCCGACCACACTGCCTATCTTAGTGATTCAGCAGTAGTAGCACAGGCAGAATAGATGGCGCAAGCAATAACACAAAGACAAGAAGGATTTACGTGGTTCGGCAATAAATGCCTACGTCCACGGGTGGTGCCGAGGTGTTTCACTATGAGTAAATAACAAGAATTACAGTCTCGGTAACTCTCTAACTCTCTGTGTATGTAACTGTTACAATTGGTTATCTCTCAGAGTATTTCAGTCTAGTGTAGTTAGAATGCCCATCAAATTCCCCCTCTTGCTGGTTATCTTCCTTCTATATATACACTGGAACAAAGGCAGAGTGGCTTCCAGCTTTTGGGCTGGCAAGCCAGCTCACTTGTGCACTTTCGGCAGCTTTCCAGGTTAAAGCTGCTGATTCCTTCACATGGCTGCTTGTGGCCTCGTGGCTATTCCACATGGCCTCGAGGCCAGCTTGTTGGTGAGTTCATGGCCTCGTGGGCATCTCTTTTAGGCTGGACATCCACCTATCAGAGATGACATTTAATAATATCAACCTCGGCTTACTCCTCTGCAGGTAGCTCGGCCTCTGTACGTTAGGCCGAGGTTAGAGGCCTTTACCCCGAACCAAGGTATCTTCTGAGAAACAACCTCGTGCTGGACCATTTCTAGGTCGGCCTCAGTGAAGGTTATCATCTGACCTTGGCAGTCAGCTGGCCCGATGGTCGGCTTCAATGGCACACCGACGTGGCCACTGGGGGCAACAAACCTGGAGGTACAAGCGGACACCAAGAAAGTTGCAACCGAGTTTATTGTGATTGATACACCATCACCTTACAACATCATCATGGGCAGGTCGTGGTTGCATGCAATGGGGGCAGTTCCCTCAACGTTGCACCAACTACTGCGGTTCCCAACCGAGCACGGAATTGAAGAGATCAGAGGTGATCAATTACAGGCAAAGAATTGCTCCATGGCAGCAATGAAGGCAACCTGTAATATTCGGGAACCAGCCAAGGCCGAGATTGAAGATGAGGATATTGAGGTCCTAGAAGATGTTGGCAAGGAGCCATCCGACAAGAGTGAAGAGTCACTAAAGAAAATCCTCGTCCAGGAAGGAGATGAGGAACGCTTCTTTCTTCTCGGCTCAGGCCTAGCCGAGGAAGAAGAAAAAGAACTGGAGGCATTTTTGAGAAGCAACATAGAAGTGTTTGCCTGGACACCTTATGAGATGCCTGGCATTGACCCCGAGGTCACATATCATAGATTGAACGTCGACAGATCGGCAAAACCAGTGATTCAACGAGTTAGAAGACCGACGTTGGTACACGTCGAAGCTGTGGAGGAAGAAGTTGACAAACTTCTAGAAGCCAAGGCCATAAGAGAAGTTAATTACCCAACATGGTTATCCAACACCGTGGTGGTAAAGAAGAAGAACGGAAAATGGAGGGTTTGTGTCGATTTCACAAGCCTCAATAAAGCCTGTCCCAAAGACAGCTTCCCTCTGCCGAAGATTGACCAGCTAGTGGATGCTACATCGGGGCACGGAAGGATGAGCTTCCTGGACGCTTACCGGGGTTATCATCAGATAGCCATGTACCCCCCAGACGAGGAGAAGACGGCATTCATCACTCCGAAAGGCCTGTACTGTTACAGGGTGATGCCTTTTGGATTAAAGAATGCAGGAGCAACTTACCAAAGGCTAGTGACCAAAATGTTCAAGCACCAGATAGGCCGAACAGTGGAAGTCTACATCGATGACATGGTCGTGAAGACCAAGGAACCAGAAAATCATCTCGGCGACCTGGCCGAGGTGTTCAATATACTGAAAACATATCGGCTCCGACTCAACGCATCAAAGTGCGCGTTTGGGGTTGGATCTGGTAAGTTTCTGGGCTACTTGGTGACAAGGAGGGGAATAGAGGCCAGCCCAGATCAGATCAGGGCCATTATGGATCTACAGAGTCCAACCTCGGCAAAACAGGTTCAAATGCTCACTGGCAGGGCCGCAGCCTTAAACAGGTTCATAAGCCGAAGTTCGGATAAGTGTAAACCCTTCTTCAACTTGGTGAAGAAGACTGCAGACTTCCTGTGGACTGAAGAGTGTGAAGCTGCTCTGGCCGATCTAAAAAAGTACTTGATCACAGCTCCAGTACTATCAACACCAGAGCCTGGAGAGGAGTTGTTTCTATACTTGGCTGTGTCGGAACATGCTGTGAGCGCAGTTCTCATCCGAGAAGAACAGGGTGAACAGAAGGCTGTCTACTATGTAAGTAAAACCTTGGCCAGCGCTGAAACAAGGTACTTACCACTGGAGAAACTAATGCTGGCCTTAGTCATGGCCTCAAAGAAGTTGAACCACTACTTCCAAGCGCACAAGATTGTAGTGCTAACAGAACATCCATCGAAATCCCTGTTGCAACAAGGTGACTTAACCGGAAGAATTGCAAGGTGGGCAGTGGCCTTGGGCCAGTATGACCTGGAGTTCAGGCCCAGAACGGCGATTAAAGGCCAAGTCTTGGCCGACTTTGTGGCCGAATTCACCCCGGAATCCTTGGAACGTCGGCCTCCGTTGGGCCGAGATGAAAAAGGTCCTAGCAAGCAAGAAGAACACCAGCCGACAACAAAGGAGCAAAGGAAAGAGAGGCTCAGACCTTGCAGTATCTACATCGGCGACTCATTCAGGCTCTTCGTCGATGGAAGCTCCAACCGACGAGGAGCGGGGGCAGGAGTATTGCTGATATCCCCAGATGGAGAAATAATAGAACAGTCCATCCGTTTGGGGTTCAAGGCCTCAAACAATGAAGCCGAATACGAAGCATTGATTGCAGGACTCAAATTGGCAGCAGCAGCCGAGGCAGACGAGGTAATAGTTTTTTGTGATTCTCAGTTAATTGTTAACCAATTAACAGGAGAATTTGCAGCCAGAGACGAGAGGATGTCGGCATATGCAACGGAAGTCATCAGATTAGCCGAGCTATTTCAGAACTGCCGACTTCTTCAAGTTAGCCGAGATGATAACAGCCACGCCGACGCGTTGGCCAACCTGGCAAGTTCAATGCAAACTGGGAAAACAAGAACAATCATGATTGACTACATGTCGGGGCCGAGCATAGAGCCACAGAAAGCAAAGCAGGAAGCAATGTGTGTGGACATGGGGCCGAGCTGGATGGATGCAATTGTTGCATTCCTTAAGGAAGGGAAATTGCCAAAAGATCGCAAAGAGGCTCACAAAATCAGACTGAAGTCGGCAAGATTCAGCCTGACTGCGGATGGACATCTCTACAGAAGGTCCTTCACTGGACCCCTATTAAGGTGCGTACACCCTCTTCAAGTTGATGATTTTTTGTATGAAATTCATGAAGGGATTTGTGGAAGCCACACTGGGGGCAGATCATTAGCCCATAGGGCCATTACCCAAGGGTACTGGTGGCCATACATGCAAAAAGATGCAGAGGCATATGTGAAGAAGTGTGAACCCTGTCAACGGTTTGCACCATTGATTCATCAACCTGCAGCCGACCTAAATCCAGTATCCAGCCCTTGGCCGTTTGCCCAATGGGGCATGGATCTGGTCGGACAGCTTCCCCAAGCAACTGGGCAAAGAAAGTACTTGCTGGTGGCAACAGATTACTTCACAAAGTGGATAGAGGCAGAACCTCTTGCTAAAATCCGAGATGTGGACGTCAAGAATTTCATATGGAAGAACATCATCACCAGATTCGGCATTCCCAGAGCCATTGTTGCCGACAATGGAACCCAGTTCGATAGCAAGCTCATCAAGGACTTCTGTGCCAAATTCAAAATCAAGAACTACTTCTCAACACCAAGTTTCCCTCAAAGTAATGGGCAGGCAGAAGCTTCCAACAAAGTAATTCTGGATGGGATCAAGAAAAGGTTGCAGGCAGCGAAGAGAAAGTGGGTAGATGAATTACCCAATGTGCTTTGGGCATATCGGACTACGCCGAGAAGATCAACAGGGGAGTCTCCTTTTGCCATGGCCTATGGCACTGAAGCAGTCATTCCACTGGAGGTCGGCATCCCAGGGATCCGAACACAGGGTGTTGAAGACGGAACCAATGATATTCTCTTAGCCCGAGATCTGGATCTTGTAGAAGAACGAAGAGAGAAGGCTGCAATTCAGCTTGCAGTGTACCAGCAACAACTTGCCAGAGCATACAACAAAAAGGTCAACCCCAGAGATTTTCAAGTCGGCGACCTTGTCCTGAGAAAAGTGGTCGGCAACAAGAAAGATCCCAGGGAGGGCAAGCTTGGCCCGAACTGGGAAGGGCCTTACAGAATTACCTCGGTGCTGGGTAATGGAGCATATCGGCTTGAGGACAGTGATGGCAAAGCATTGCCGAGACCCTGGAACACTTGCAATTTGAAGTTTTTCTATCATTAAGATGATCACTACCCTTGGCCGACGTCCACAAACAGATGCTGGAAGTCATGAACAATGAGAACCCAAGTGGAACTCAGGTTCACATTGGGGGCAGAGAAGATGCAAAGGAGCCGAAAAGATACAAAGTCTACCACTTGTTGAAATTTGTAGCAATTTACAAGTTGGTCTGGCCGAATAGCAAAGCCTGCCAAATGTTAGTAGGTATGGCCGAATAACAAAGCCTACCACTTGTTGAAATTTGTAGCAATTTACAAGTTGGCCTGGCCGAATAGCAAAGCCTACCACTTGTTGAAATTTGTAGCAATTTACAAGTTGGTCTGGCCGAATAACAAAGTCTACCACTTGTTGAAATTTGTAGCAATTTACAAGTTGGTTTGACCGAATACAAAGCTTAGCTTCACTTGTTGAAATTTGTAGCAATTGACAAGTTGAAGTTGAGCCGAGAAGATTCCTTAGCTTCACTTGTAGAAATTTGTAGTAATTTACAAGTTGAAGTTGAGCCGATATGATTCCTTGACCTCGCTTGTTGAAATTTGTAGCGATTTACAAGTTGGGGTCAAGCCGAGATGATTCCTTGGCTTCACTTGTTGAAATTTGTAGCAATTTACAAGTTGGAGTCAAGCCGATATGTTGTCAACTATGGAAATTCGGGCTAATTTACAGCAATTTGCAAGTCAAAATCCAGCCGACATCAATTTACAGGTTCATGTATACTGTTTGATTCTTGTTGAAATTTATGGCAATTTACAGGTATATCATTGTTCATAAGTTGGGTAAAGTTTATTGGTTGTATTAATCATTGTTGAAATTGGTGGCAATTTACAATCCGACGTGAGACCATATGTTTACAAGTTGGTCTGGCCGATCACAAAGCTTAGCTTCGCTTGTTGAAATTTGTAGCAATTTACAAGTTGAAGTTAAGCCGAGATGGTTCCTTGGTTTCACTTGTTGAAATTTGTAGCAATTTACAAGTTGGAGTCAAGCCGAGATGTTTGTTTCTCTTCACTTGTTGAAATTTGTAGCAATTTACAAGTCGAAGGGAAGCCGATGTTAACGCATACAGACTGATAAGTAATCTACTGGTTAAACCAAGGAAGTTGTTTGAACACTTGTTAAAATTTACAAGTTGAAGCTACACGTGATCATCTGTTGAAATTTGCAACGATTTACAGATTCAAGTAAAAGTTGAGATTATTGTTTAAACCTTGTTGAAATTTGCAGCAATTTACAAGTAGGTTGGACTAATATTACAGGTTGAAGTTAAGTCGACGTATTACCAACTGTTAAAATTTACAGGTTGAGGTAACAGTTAAGGTTATTGTTGAATACTTGATAAGACTTGATTAATCCTTGTTGAAATTCTCTGCAATTTACAAGATAGACTGAGATTGTTATTTGAACACCCGTTGAAACTTGAAAAAGGTTTGCAAAGCTAACATTGAATAGTATATGTTTTATACTTGTTGAAATTTATGGAAGAATGCAGGATAGTTCCTTGTCGAAGTAAATTTTTGCAGGTGTTATACCCGAGGTATGTAACCTCGAGATGATTACACAAAGAAGGAAGAGTCTGGACATCATGCAAAATATTCTAAGTATAAAGCTACACAGAAGCAGTAAAGAAAATTTGAGAACTCAAGCATTCAAATGAAACAGTGGCATAAAAGAAAGGCACTATGGCCACCAAAATTGTTTCCAAGTTTCAGAAAGGGTACATCGGCCATAAAAATCAGTTTACATCAAAGAAAAGAAACAAAGTACAAAAGCAAAACAAAAGATATTCAAGCTGCTTCAGCTTCAGGAATTGGTTGGGCTGAGACGTCGGAGGGCCCTTGAGGAACAACTTCAGAACCTTTTTCTGCCACAACCTCAGTCTGCCCTTCCACCACAGCTTCAGCTTCTTTATTCTCTGTGACCTCGGCCACTTTATCTGCTGCCACTTCGGCCTGTTTGTCGGCTGCGACCTCAGCGTCGATCTCGGCCAAGGTTTCATCGACACTTCTCCCCACCAAAAGAAGGTCAGAGGTTAAAGTGCCAAAGTCTGCCTTTTTGGGAGCAACTTCAACCTCTTCATCTCCAGTCAGGTCGATCTTGGGAGGAGATTTGGCCTTCCTCACCAAAGCTTCATCTTCATCTTCACCTTCGTCTTCAACGTCGGCCTCAGACTCAGATTCTTCTTCAGCTTGGCTTGGAGATGGAGGAAGAGGGCAAGGAAGACGCATGGTCTTGGTCTTGCGCCATGGAGAGTCGGCTGGCAGATCAAGCTTTTTGGCCAGAGCATTCCAGCCGAGGACGAATCCTTTGTTGCAGGCTTGCTTGACCTGAAGCCTATAATCTTCAGCGACGTCTTCCATGCCTTGGTTATAAGAAGCTTTCAAGTCGGCCTCCTTGGTGGCCAATCCTTCTTGCAGCTCCTTTTGGGCTTGAGCTGCTTTCTCCTCAGCCTCCTTCTGCTGAGCCACAGCAATAGTCTTGACAGCTTCAGCAGCCTCGGCCTTCTCATCGGCTATTTGTTTAGCCTTGGTAGCAGCCTCGGCCTGAGCCACCAGTTTTTTCATCCTGAGTTCGTTGGCCCTGTTTTGTTTATGGAGAAGAGCAAACTGCTTCTCCATATCTTCTAACTTCTTCCCAGTCTCAAAAGCCTGTATGGAAAAAGTATGGGCATGTTGGATGGCCTGGCGAGATACAAGGCAAAAGTTAGTACAAGTATTTCAAAATTTTGCAAGTATGAAAGGAAAATTATCAAATTCAAGGACTTACTTGGACTGAATGTTGCAACATGCGAGCGTAATTCTCATAGCCATTCATCTTCTCATTCTTCGCCATGTCGCCATCAAGAAGAACAGCAGTGCTGAGTGCAACACCAATGTGGACATCGGCTGCACTTTCATCTGTGTACACTGGTCTGTCCTCAAGTGTGACTTTGGGCTCCCAGGGAATCCTGGGACCCCTGGACCCTGAGGACATCCCAGCAGATGACTTCTGCTTCTTTTGCTGGGTGGCCCCTGTTGGTTGGGCTTCAGCACGACGTTTTGCTGGTGCCGAAGTATTCTTCTCGGCCAATTTGGAGATTGGCACTGCATCCTCAGCTTCATCAACCTCAGTAGCCTTGGCCTTTGGTTGGGCCTTCTTTATTCTTTTGGGCTTTGGCTGAGGTGTCGGTTGGGCAGGTTCATCATCCATATCATCTGGCAGGTCGGCCAGCAGGTTTTGCACTACCTTCTTTGGTTTTTCCATCTCGGCGGATTTCACTAAACGTCGACGACGCTTCTTTTCTTGGACTGGAACAGAACGTGGTGCCGAGGTAGATGGCTGGTCGGCAGGTTCAGAGATGGAGGCCACTTGTTCAGTGGAGGCAGTTGGAGGAGAAGCACTCTTCTTCCTCTTTCTTGGGACGTCGGCCAACTTTGAAGTATAGTTGGGGATGAAGTTCAGCACCAAAGGAGCCTTGCGCTTCTGTAGAGGAAGGTCCAAAAGCTTTTTTAGCTCAGGCCTGAGATAGTAGGACTGGCGGAAGTCCTTTGAAGGTCGGCGAACGTCTGCAAAACAGAACAAAACATGAGAAACAGAAAAAATTTCTTGGGAAAATTAAAAGAAAGCAATAGTTCACAAAGGGCTCTTACCCTTGCCCTCCTTTACTGTTCGTGGGAGAGGGAAGAGATGGTCTTCCTCATCTGGGCCGAACTCCCAATTGCCAGAAACAATGAGGTAGTCTTCTCCAGCCCCTTTGTTGGAGTCTGGAAGGTCGGCAACTATCTTATATTTGGTAGACCTCGGCTTGAGGTAATATACAAAGCCTCTCTCTTTATGGCTAAGGGCACTCATGGTGTAACAATATTAGATATCGGCAAGAGTGATTCTAACACCCTCCTGCCGAGCTAAGGCTATTATGCCCATAAGGGTTCTAAAGGCATTAATGGTGAGTTGCATGGGGTTGAGGGAGTAATAGTGAAGGACCTCGCGGAACAGGGGATCGAGAGGAAACCTAAGTCCACATTGGACGAAGGCAACTACGGGAAAGGGCATTTTATCGCCATCAGGCATGATGGAATCATTATCCCCAGCTAGCCTGAGGTGAACATCTTCTGGAATGGAGAATTCTTGCCTAAAGTTTTGAAGTTTGGTGGGGGTGTTCACTCTATCTCTCCACACACCCATTGTTTTGATATACGAATAATGGGATACAGAAACAGAGTGTTGTTGAAGGGTTCTAAGGACCTCGGCTAAACCTAGGTACGGGTTGTTTCAGTTTTTCCTAAAGATTGAAGGTTCTACAGCAAATCCCAAACCTAAATCTATGAATAATAAGTACGAAAGGCAGAAAGATCTGGAAAACAGAAAAGCAAAAAATAAAAAGTCTCAGAATCAAGAACAGAAAGGGCAGAAGGCCAAAAAGTGCCACAGTGCGAGTGTTCATGGCAAACAATACATGAACGACTCAGAAATTAAATGGCAAACAGTGACAAGAAATTTCAGAAAGCAAGCAAGAACTGGAAAAGAAAGGAACGGAGGCTTACCAGAAAAGGAGAGGTCGGAGTGAGCGTCGCCGAGGTGAGTTGACAGAGGCAACAGCAGCGAAAGCTTCACGGAAATGGCAGAAGGAGGCAGTTGCAGAGCTCTGAGCAAGATCAATGGAGGATTCGAAGAAGGGAAGAGCTTTAGAGAGAGAAAGCAAAGGAAATTTGAAAGGCAAAAGTGAAAGGAGAGAGAAAGGGGCAGATGTTTTGTCAAAAATTCGAAAGGCAGCAAAACCGCAATTATTACTCCTAGGGCAACGCAGGCGTCAGACGGCGCTGCAGTGAAGCGACAGCTATGGGGCGCGTCAGCAGCACGGGCCACTGAAAATGAGACGCGTCATCGGAACGGTTGAAAATTGATGCATGACAGCTCATGCGCGAAGTGGAATCGATTTGAATTTTTGGAGACATGTCGGCCTGAAGCAAATGACCTCGGCTAGAAGTTCTGAAGCCGAGGTACGAGAAAGAAGTTCGATGTAAGTTCCATCACCTCAGTTAGCCGAGGTAATAGAACTTAGGGGGCAGTTGTGGGGATATATTTCTGGGACTCAACACGTGGCAAGGGGATGCCGACGTGCCACCCGAGGTGCTACATATCACAGTAAAGTATTGCTGAGTTGTTCCAGTAGGGCCGAGGTCGTTTCTCAGAAGATACCTTGGTTCGGGGTAAAGGCCTCTAACCTCGGCCTAACGTACAGAGGCCGAGCTACCTGCAGAGGAGTAAGCCGAGGTTGATATTATTAAATGTCATCTCTGATAGGTGGATGTCCAGCCTAAAAGAGATGCCCACGAGGCCATGAACTCACCAACAAGCTGGCCTCGAGGCCATGTGGAATAGCCACGAGGCCACAAGCAGCCATGTGAAGGAATCAGCAGCTTTAACCTGGAAAGCTGCCGAAAGTGCACAAGTGAGTTGGCTTGCCAGCCCAAAAGCTGGAAGCCACTCTGCCTTTGTTCCAGTGTATATATAGAAGGAAGATAACCAGCAAGAGGGGGAATTTGATGGGCATTCTAACTACACTAGACTGAAATACTCTGAGAGATAACCAATTGTAACAGTTACATACACAGAGAGTTAGAGAGTTACCGAGACTGTAATTCTTGTTATTTACTCATAGTGAAGCACCTCGGCACCACCCGTGGACGTAGGCATTTATTGCCGAACCACGTAAATCCTTCTTGTCTTTGTGTTATTGCTTGCGCCATCTATTCTGCCTATGCTACTACTGCTGAATCACTAAGATAGGCAGTATGGTCGGAAAATCACCCACACAATTAGTTTGGTGTAATTTTTCATTAAAAATATTAGACCTATTTAGTTAAATAAATTGTTACATAACTTTTTTTTGTTAGGCAAATATTCAAGATTTGGAGTTTACGTTTTGTCAATCTTGCAGACAGTCAATAATTGTGGGTTTGGCCAGAAGTCCATATCCATAATACTAATTAACAGGCAGTACACATGTGAAGAAGAAGGAACATTTTGGTGACTATGGCAGAAACTGTAGCTCTATCTTTTGTAACCTTTGTGGTGAAAAGTCTAGGTGGGTTGCTCATCCAGGAAGTGATAAACTTGGGTTGGGTGAGGCCCCAAGTTGAGCAACTGCAAAGCTAAATCGGATGGAATGTTTCTTAGAAGCTGCAGATGCAAGACCAAAAGGAGGAGCAGATGAGATTGTAATCCGCAACTGGGTTGCTGAGATCAAAGAAGCAGCTTATCATGCTGAAGCTGCGATTTCAACTTTTGTGTTAAAGTTATATTTCATTCTCATTATATTATGTTTTTTTTTGGTAAAAAATTTAAAAAATATTTTAACTATATATTTTTTTATCTAATTTTTTAATAAAAAAGTCAAAAAGTATTTATTTAAATTTGCCAAACAGTGTCTTAGTAATATAAAGTGATTCTAATTATTTAATTTTAATTTTAATTTTATATTTATTTTAAAAATAAAAATATGTAGAAATAGAATTACACAAATTTATTTAAAAGATTAAATATAAATACGTTCTGATTGGATTTAAAAAAAAATACATAAATTAATTATTTAGAGTATTGATTTTTTCTTTAATATTCTTTTTGAATTATTCATACATATTGTATATAGGCATATAAAATTTAAATTAAATATAAATATTTTGTAATAAATAATTTCATGTTAAAACAAATTAAATATAAATTAATATTAAGACATCAATAAGATAGAAAAAAATATAAAAAATATAATAAAAAATTAATTTGATCTGTGTAATACACATAATGAAGTACATTCTGTCATATTTATTTATTTATTTGTCTATTGAGATAAGTTTTTTTTCAAATATCAAAATAATTAATAAATTAAAATATCAACTATATAAAGGAAATCTCATAATGACAAAACTAAATACATGCTAAAAAATATATAAAAAATAAATATTTTTCAAATAGAGTACATATAAAATTAATTATTATAATTGAAATTAAATTTATATAAACTTTTATATATAAATAAAAAAATACTTATATGATTTCTTTTATATAAAAAAAAACTCTTAAAATATACCGTATATATATATATATGATATAATTTGTGGGCAGTCCATGTGAAATGGTACAGAAACAACAAAACTGTTGGGCCTTCAACTCTTAGGGCGCGTTTTTTTGGACGGACTGAATAAGGAGAGATTGTAATCTATCGGATTATTAGTTCTGGGATAGATTGTTCTGCGACTATTTGGTTGGACTGAATTTGTATCCTATGTTTGTTTAGTCATGGGATTAGATTTCTGGATTAGACTATTTTTAGTTATTCAATGTTTGTTTGTGATATTGGCCCTGTTTGTTACTGCTTATTTTCAGCTTTCAGCTTAATTTAAGCTGTTTTGATATGTTTGGTTTAGCTTATGCTTATAGCTTATAGCTTTGTGGAAGTCAGAAATCAACTTATTCTTTGAGTGGGGCAGGAGATGCTTTAAGAATAAGCTGGAAATCAGCTTAAGCTGAAAGTTATAAGCTATAAGCTGTTTGGGCATAAGCTATAAGCAGTTTCCCACAGCTCTACCAAACAGGGCCATTATGGAGAAGGATAAATGCTCAAATGACTGTTCTATCATTTTTAATTATTTACTAAGTAATAGGTATATTAAACATAGCTTTAATATTTTAATTATTTTTAGCTAGATTAAATAAAAATTTATTTTATTTTATTTTTTGCACAATTAAATAAATTTATATTTTAAAAAATTAAATAAATTAAATATAAATAAAAATATATGTTATTTTTTTGAATTAAAATTTTAAAAAAGTTTATTTTAAATAATAATAAAAAAATAATGAAATAAAATAAAACATCAATTAAAATTTAAATAATGAAATTAAATAAAATATAAACAAAATTTTAAAATAAAATATCTATAAAAAATATTTTAAAAAATTAAATAAATAAAACACAAAAATTAAAATTAAATAAATTTATTTTATTTTATTTTATTTTCAAATTGAGACATTTAAATTTTTTTGAATTTTACTAAATATAATACATAATTAAATAGTAGAGGGTAAAAATATAATTTCATTGTCTAATCCCATGGGATGAGTTATCTCATGGTTTCTATCCCACCCTCCCATGGGATAAGATAGTCTCATATTTGTGGGACTAATAGTCCGTCCAGAATAAAATTTTTCAAACAAACAATACAATATTAGGGGGAAATTGGTTTAAGATCCCTACCCAACTTTTGGTATGAGAAGAGATCCACAATATTATTTTTTGATGCCTAAGGTCCCTCAATGTTATTTTAGTGTAAAATACCTGTCTTACCCTTGTTTATAATATACGTTGTTTTGAATTTGGCAGCTAAAGATCATATTGATATTGATTTTTGGAGTTGCTTTTTCATTCTCTGTCAACATGCTTATTTGTTGCTTTTTGGTGCTCTATTTTTCTGCGTTTTTGTGCTCTATTTTTTGTTCACTCTGCATTTTTTGTGTAGTGCAGAGAAAATTACAGGTTTGTTACTATAATTGAACTCAAATCACAGAGAAAATTGTAAGCTTGTAGTGCAGTGAAATTCACAGAGAAAATTGTAAGTAGGCAGAGAAATTTACAGACGTAGTAATAGAGTAGTAAGTGTTTTGTTTTTTTTAAAATTTTTTGAATTGAATGTTTTGTGAACATAACAGATCTTCTCTGTAATTTTTTTATGTGCTTGTGTTTAATATATTTTTGTCTCTTGATGTTAATGTGTTTTTATTTTTTGATATGTTTGCACTTTTCAAAGTTTTCTGATATGTTTTCTTTGCACTTTTCATTTTTTTTTTTTGCACTATTCATGTTTCTGGACTTTTCTTTGTAGTATAAAGAAAATCATAGGTTTGTTATTATAATCCAATGAAAATGACAGAGAAAATGTTAAGCTTGTAGTTGAGTGAAAATCACCTTTAAAGTTGGTTTTTTGATTTTGATGCTTGTTGCTTCTTCAACTTGGACTTGTTTTTTTTGTGATGTTCTGGTGCTGCTACTGCGTTTTGATCTAAGATCATAAGACGCAGACACAGAGACTTTTGGTTTCTTTTTCGGGGTTTTTGGGTTGTGTTGCTTCTGAGCTTTGCCATTTCTATAGAATGAAAACATAAACATTAAATCGCAGAGAAAATTACAAGGTAGCAATGATTACACAACAGAGAAAATTACACAATAGATAAATTTTGAGAAAATGGAGTATTGAACAAAATAAACATGCCAGAGAAAATTAGACACAAGACATAAACATAATGTGGCCAGAGAAAATTATAAATGCTGCCAGAGAAAATTAGACACACACAAGTAAGAAAAGTAATTTGGCCAGAGAAAATTATAAATGCTAAAGAAAATTAGACACACCAATAGAGTAGTAAGCCACAGATAATTTGCTTGAGAAAATAATGAAGAAATATAAACATGCCAGATAAAATTACACAATAGAGAAACACAAATGTAGCAAGCCAGAGAAATTTACAAAAACAAGAACACAAGAAGCTTCAATAAGAAGCCCCAAATGCACAGAAATTCTATTTTTCAACACAAGAGGAAAATTTTCACTGGAAATCCTAAGCAATGGCCAGAGAAAATTAGCCAACAGAGAAATTTTCAAAATAAACAAAACAAACATCCCAGAGAAATTTTCAACCACTGCGAAAATTACATATACAACTAAAATGTAACCAGAGAAAATTTCAAAATAAACAACATAAACATCCCAGAGAAATTTTCAACCACTGAAAATTACATATACAACTAAAATGTAACCAGAGAAAATTCAAAAAAGAAGCACAAATGCAGCAAGCCAGAGAAATTTACAAACACAAGAACACAAGAAGCTTCAATAAGAAGCCCTAAATGCACAGAAATTTTATTTTTCAACACAAGAGAGAAATTTTCACTGGAAACCCTAAGCAATGGCCAAATAAAATTAGGTGACAGAAATTCTCAAAATAAACAAAATCAGCATCCCAGAGAAATTTTCAACCACTGCGAAAATTACATATACAACTAAAATGTAACCAGAGAAAATTCAAAAACGAAGCACAAATGTAGCCAGAAATTTTATTTTAAATAGAAACCCTAAGTAATGGCCAAAGAAAATTAGACATGGAGTTAACTGTTCTATCAGAAAAAAAAACTTACCAGACTGAGGATGAACAGTGAAAAGTACGCAATGTGATGAACAAGATGAACCAAGATGACGACGAACAGCGATGAAGATGAACAGATGTTGATGACGCGCAGTGATGAAGACGCAACCAGATGACGACAAACAGTGAATATGAGTCAGAGAAATTTGATTTGAATCAATGGAGACCAATTCTCTAAGTGGTTGTTGATGATGAAACCCGAATGTCAATTGTGAAGTTGATATTGAAACCCTAATGTGAGTTGTGGAACTTGGTGTCAGAGAAATTCGATCGGAAGGAATGGAGAGAGTTTTCTCAGTCGTTTGAGTTGAAGGGTATTTTGGTCCAAGAAATTGATAAAATGCGCGGGTATTTTGGTTAGGGATCTGAGGCAGTATTACATTTTTTAATGTCCTTTATGCAGAAAATTGTTATTATTAGGGAGCTTAAAAAAAAAACCCCAGTATTAGTCCAGTGAGACTAATAGTCCAATCCCACACCTTAATCTTTCAAAACAAACACACCCTTAAGGTGTCGCTTGGCATAAAAGTTAGGTTAATTTTTTTGGCTAAATTAATCATAAAAAGACAAAATAAATTTAAAAATTAACAAGATAAAATATTATATCTAAATTATAATTATTTCACTTTTTATCTCATAAAAATTAAAATAAACTAAAAAAATCAACTCAAATAAATTTTTTAACCGGAATTAAAATAGTCAAAAAGCATTCTCAACTTTCCAAACGGAGGTCTATATGTTTGTTGGGAGTCACTCTGGTCAACAATGCGGTTGCCATCTGATCCACACAAGCATTATTGAGTTGTCTTTCAGGGTTGTTTGGCTAGAGCCATATTAGTACATTTTTTAATATCTTTTGAGTTATATTTTTTTACATTTTTATATATTATTTTATAAAATATATATATATATTTATTTAATACTTTCTAAATAATTTTTAAAATTAAAATAGATAGGCTCTGAGTTGTCTTTATTTTTTGAACTCTTTAATAAAGTTGATTTACATAGCAAACGAGCCGTTTGTCAAAAGGGCGTGTAACATAATACTTCCCATCAATTTAAGACACCGCATGATTCTCGTTGATTTGAATATTATAGCTTTTTCTTTTACAGTTGTCATACACATTGTGGTGAACATCTTTTTGTCTCGGGTAACTTTTACAGTAAACCTTCCTCAATTATGACTCAGTTTTTAGTTACCCACTATTGTATAAAACACAACATTTAACCCCTTGAAGTATATGGTTCTCAAAGCCAAGTAACACGGTAATTCTATTTTAACACATTTTTTTTTCTTTTTTTTTATATATTTAATAATTTTTTTATTATATTTTATCTTAAAATTAAATTATCACAATCAGGAGCGGAGATAGCATAGGCCGAAGGGGGTCATGTGCCCCCTCAGTTTTATAATTTATTTATTATTGTCATGTATAAAATGTATTTTCTTTTTTTTTTTTCTCTTAACATGTTCTATGGCTAATGATTTATCATATTGTTTACAACAAATAATTATTTGATATTTTGAGAATATTATGTGATATTATTTATATAGTAGTTTAAATCAATAGTGTAGTGAAAAATATTATAGATTGGATATAATGAACTCATTATTTTCAAGTAGTTGAGATACCACTTAACGTGACTTGTGATTTTCTATACTTTGAGCATCACGTAGGTAATGTCATATGGTACTCTAAGATTGTTTAATAATTTTCATTCAAAACACATCATTTATAAGCAATGTCATCTTTTTAATATTTTTCTATCAAATAAAAATTAAATGGATTTTATAATAATTTGTGCTATAAATGATGTGTTTTCATTTTTTAAAATTAGGAATTTTGATCCATAACTTTTTGTGCTAAAATTACAAACTTACATCATCATCTCACACCGAGATATTCCACACTATTATAGAATTTTGATTTGTTCTTATTAATAATAAATATGTAATTTTTTATGTTTAAATTTATCTCATAAAATGATTTATTATCTTAATGTTGCTCATGAATTTTTTTAAATAAAAAATTATAATTTATAAGTGCTCCCTCTAACCTAATTTTCTGGTTCCGCCATCCCTTTCCCAAAACCCTAACTCTAACTCTCTCAAACCATCAGTTTCCACCATCACCATACATGGCCGCCACCTCTCCCCTCCTCCACTCTTCTCAGTCACTGCGACCCCCCTTTGCCTAAGAAAACGATCGGCGTACCACTGCGATCTCCCTCCTCCTTCATTGCCCACTACGAAACATTATCTAATACCTTGTAGATCTTGTGATAGAATAGGCAAAAGATCGGCGTACCACTGCGATCTCCCTCCACCTTCATTGCCCACTACGAAACATTATCTAATACCTTGTAGATCTTGTGATAGAATACTTTAAGCAACCTGCATTTGGATGAGACAACTCAACCTGTTACAAAACCAGGCATCAGGGTGAGTTGATTCTTTGTCAAAAGCATGAGTATATGAACTGCGAGCAAAATTAAAAGATTCTCAAACAAATTTTTGTAATTGTATATATAAGAAAAAGTATACTTTTGCATAGAGGTCAAAAAAATATTATTGTAATCCAATCAATAGATGCACATCTATGCAAAAATATGTGAAACATGTTCCATCAGAAATAGAAACAGGAGGTTTTACCTTCATCTTAAGGTCATTAATAACATCTCCAACAGTGGTCAAAAAAATATTATTGTAATCCAATCAATAGAGGCACATCTGTACAAAAATATGCGAAACATGTTCCATCAGAAATAGAAACATGAGGTTTTACCTTTATCTTAAGGTCATTAATAACATCTCCAACAGTGCTATGTTTGGGCAATCTTATAATAGTGGACCAACATGTCTGATAGATATTCCATTCCTCAATAGTTAATTGGTTAGGGCTTAGGTTGCTGAGAGTAACAGAGGTGCTGCTGACGACGACAATAGTAGTGGTGGCTTGTTAGGGTTAAGGTTTGGAGGATGAAGATGGTAAGGGTATTTTTGGTATGGTAGGATGTGTATTGAGTAATAGTGGTGGTGGCTCAACTAACATTGTAAACAGAATATGTAATTTGGCATTTTTGCCCTTCTAACAAAAAGTATATTACACAGCTACTGTTTAGATATAATAATAAAAAAAAGCATTTACAAAAATAAATAATAAAAAATTAATATCATAATATATACATTGTCTAAATAATAAGAGTATTCTTAATGAAACTTAAGATTTTCATGCCTTTGAATTATATTTTTTTATTTTAAGATAAATTTTTTTTGATGAGTACTTACTATCTCTTCCTCCCTTTCTCAATCTTCTTCTTTGATGAGTCATAAACAGATAAGGAAAATATTCTGTGACTGAAATCTTCAAAGAATTGAGAATAGAAAAAAGAAAAATGGCTAAGACCCCCAGTGGGGGTCACTAGGGGTCGCCCCTCATTGGCTGAAAACAGTTTTTTTTTTTTTTTTTTTTTGGCCAACCCCACGCCGCCACGTCACTGGGGGTGGGGCTGGGGGTCCTCCGTACTGGGGGTATCTATCAAAACTGTAGAAAAAATTGAATTGTTATTTTAACAGATAAAAACATTGAACAGATAAACAAAAAAAATTATTTGGATAGAAAATTTGTATACATAAAAATATTGAACAAATAAAAAATTAGACAAGTAAATTTTGGACAGATAAAAAATTTGCATAGATAAAACTTGGATAGATAGAAAATTTACACAGAAAAAAATTGAACAAATAGATAAAAAAAAAATTTGAGCAAATAGATAAAAAATTGAACAAATAAATAAAAAAATAGAACAGATAGAAAATAAGTTGAATAGATAGTAAAAAAAAGTCAATAGATTAATTAAGGGGTAAAATTAGAAATAAAATGTCCTTCAAAACAAGTAAAATGACCTCTCACCAAACTATTTCATAAATGAAGGACCTCTCACCAATAAAAAAAATATACTAAACCTAATACCTTAAACACCATCTAAATTAAATTTATTATCAATTTTCTCCATAAATAATGACACTGAAAAAATTTGAAAACAATTATTTATTTATTTATTTCAATCTTCGCTTCTTTAATTTATTTATTTCAATCTTCGCTTCTTTAATAATTTGTGGGCAATCCTTCATGTGACATGGTCCAGAAACAACAAAATTGGTGGGCCTTCGACTCGTTTTTTTTTTTTTTTTTTTGGTATTAAGGATGGAAAGGCCTTCGACTCGTTAAGTCTATGATCGCTGGAGATTCATTATTGTCAATGTCGTTGCCATCTGACCCACACACGCATTATTGAGTTGTCTTTAAAATTTAAACAGATAAGCTTCGACCATGAAAATGTCGTTGCCATCTGACCCACACACGCATTATTGTCAATGTCGTTGCCATCTGACCCACCATGAAAATGCAAATAATTTTTTATTTTTTTGTATCTTTGACTAATAATTTCCCTATATATATATATATAATTTTTCGTCTAAATATTCTCCATCTAGACTTTATAAAAAAAAAAATTAATAAATTTTTTTAATTGCACATGCCTGCCAGGCAAGTGGTTAAAGAGTTTAAAAACAATGGGCTGGTTTTCGCACCACTTGAAAGAGTTTAAAATTTTTTAATTGATTTTTTTTTCTCTCCTCTCCAAATAAGTCAATTCAAACAACGTGCAAGTTGTTGGCCACACTACCAGACAAAACAACCAGGTACCAACTAACTAGGCCACTGTTATGCTGGACCAAAGACTTCTCACAACTCAATAGCATAAAATAATGGGTAATGCTAGAGACACCAAATTTTCTACTAAACAAATGATCAAATGTCTCACATGGGTGTGGGGTCCGCAATTTTATGGGCTCCACACCCATGTGAGACATTTGATCATTTATTTAGTAGAAAATTTAGGACCTCTAACATTTTTCTAAAATAATTCAAAGACAAACACTACTGGGGAGGGAAGAGACGCAGCAAAACTCATAAGACAGCTGTGTATGACCTCGGTAATATATTTTATAATTAGTTCTCTGACATTAGTATTATAAAGTTTATAAATTATATATAATATTTTGATATTTTAAAATTTTTTTTGAATTTTTTATTTTCTTTCTCTCCCACCCACTATGTCAATATGCAAACAGTCAAAAATTGTGGGCTGTCCACCGCGTGGGCGGACTGTAACCTCGTCGTCCGTAAAAGCCGAACTAGGTTTGGCCTTAAGTCCGTATCCATAATACCACTGTAATTCTAATAACAAGTACACCGTGTAAAGAAGCAGGAGAAGAAAGAAGACTCTGGTGACTATGGCGGAATCTGTAGCTCTATCTTTTGCAACCTTTGTGGTGAAAAGTCTGGGTGGGTTTCTCATCCAGGAAGCGAATAACTTGGGTGGGGTGAGGCTTCAAGTTGAGCAATTGCAAGCCCAGCTAAATCGGATGCAATGCTTCTTAGTAGCTGCAGATGCAATACCAAAAGGAGGAGCAGATGAGATTATAATCCGCAACTGCGTTGCTGAGATCAGAGAAGCATCCTATGATGCTGAAGCTGCAATTGCAACTTTTGTTGTCAAAATTGGGAGATCAGATCAGTTCCCTTTCGTTCTCAAGAGGTATTTGTGTATCTTCAAGGAATGTTTAGCCCTTCGTGAGGTTAGGTTGGAGATTGAGGCTATTAATACCAGGATCACCGATAGCCTCACAACAGGTTTTCAAACTAGTGGAATACTAAATTCTACGGGAGTTAGAGAAAGTTCATCATCAACTTCTATGGCTGAGAGGCAGCGACAATTAAGGCGATCCTATACCCATATTGTTGAGGAGGATGTTGTCGGCACAGAAGAAGATGTAAAAGCAGTAGTGGATCTTTTGGTGAAGGAGAATACAAATTATAGAGTTGTTTCCATTTGGGGGATGGGTGGTCTTGGCAAGACCACCCTTGCCAAGACGGTTTACAAACACATTGAAATTAGCCGTCGTTTTAAATGTGTTGCCTGGGCCTATATATCTGAACAATGCAATACAAGGGAAGTTCTTAAAGAGATTCTTATCAAACTTCTCTCTCTGTCAGACTCAGACGAAGAAAGGAGAGCAATTGGAAGGTTGAATCCTGCTGAGCTACTCAAGAGACTTCATCAAGTCCAAAGTGAGAAGAAATGTTTGGTGATTCTCGATGACATTTGGAAGGATGAGGATTGGGATAGTTTGAGTCCAGGCTTCCCAGATACCACAGAGGTAGGCAGCAAAATATTGCTAACAACTCGCAATGAAAATGTTGCTAAGCATGTAGATCAACAATGCGTGCTTTATAAATTGAGGCACTTGACAGAAAAGGAGAGTTGGGAGCTGTTTGAGAAGAAAATATTTCTGAGAAGTAATGAAGGTACCGGTAATTATTAACCTCCTACTTGATCTAATTAATTATTTGTGCTTTTAAAGTTTTAAATGTCTTTCTTAAACTTCTTTCCTTTCGGATTTGAATTCTTTCAATTTGACAATTCAATTTGAGAGAATAGTTTGGTTTTGATGGCCCATTTTGGACCAACTTCGGTAAATTTAAATTGTTCATTTTTTTTAGAATTTATTAGGTAGAATATTTATGCAAAAATTTAATATAATCAGATATCAATAGTTATATTTTAAAGTCATATTTGTATTACAAAAAATTGATGCTATTTTTGAAAATATATTTGTTGTTTATTTTTCATAACAAATGTGACATAACTATTGATGTCTAATCATCTTATCTTTTACAAGATTATTCTAGTCAATAAATCTTAAAAATTGAACAGTTTGAATCACCAAAATTAGTTCCGAAATGATTGATTAAGTCCAACTCCTCTCTCAAATTGGATGACCAACTTAATAATTATGTAGGCAAATTGTCTAGTTTTTAAGAATAATTTTCAGTGAAATTAAAAATTAGTGAGAAGTAAAAAATAATTAAAAATTTATTAGGTGCAAATGAATACCAATCAATAAGAGATATGTCCCTGCCACAACTATACAAACTCATTTACAGCACTGTGAATTTTTTATTATTTATCTCATTTTCTTCCACTAACCTCCATTAACAGCATTTGTAAATTTTTCTACGCACACTAATCTACTTCCTCTAAACCTATATATATATATATATACTAGTTTACGAAGGCCGGTATAAAATACCGGCTATTATTATAATATATTTAAAATTTTATATTTTGATAACTTTTTAAAAATTAGATTATTATTTTGTGAAATTGAATAAAATAAATCATTAGATATATAATAGAATTATGTGATATGATATGTATTATTTTTTGATTTGTTATACAACTAATGATGTAGACTCTAATTTTATTACTATAACATTTTATGTGAATTTGTGAGTCTTTAACATTTCTTCTGAATTTATAAAAAAAATAAAAAAAAATATATGGTGTGTAGTTTTTCTCAACAAATAAATATAAAACAAATACTAAGATAATTCTCCTATCTAAAAAAAAATTACTAAGATAATTCACTGAACTAATAAAGAAACAAAAAAAATACATATATATATACAAATAACTAATTTTATTAATACATAAATCATTTTCGCATAACGAATGACCAAATTTATTAATAAGTAAATCATTAAGTAAATTGACAATTTGTAATGATATGAAAAATATTTTTCAGTTAACCATTTTGTTAATAAATAAATCGTTAAGTCAATTAATAGTTTTTAATGATATGAGAAATAATTTTCAATAAACAATTTCGATAATTTATTATTGCATACGAGAATTGGTTTTTTTTTTTTTTTTTACTAAGTACTGTGTTAAATAAAAATTTATAACAAACGGTAGTTATAATTTCTAGTATTATAAGGGGCGGCGTACCTAGTGACGAAGCTCTTATAGGTATATTTGTAATTTGTCAAAAAATAAAAAGATTTATGTTTCATAATTGACTAAGAATATTTACGCAATTACGAAAAAAAACCTTTACTAAACATATGGGCCACCATTAGTAAATTATTCAAAATGAAAAGGCAAAATCGGAAAGAAAAGACGAACCTCAAACAACTAAGCGGTTCTTATATATATACTAGTTACAAAGGCCTGTGCAAGGCACATGCTACTATTACAGTATATTTAACTTTTGTATTTTAATAATGTTTAAAAATAAGATATGATTTTATGAAATTAGATAGAATACATTATTAGATATATGATAGAATTATATAAATTATATTATATGTAACGCCCTCAAAATAAACCCACAATACAATTATTAACATGCGGAATTATAAGGAAATAAAGTATCTTATTCCATTCATCAGAGTACTACGAAACAAAACATCAAAATAAATGCCCTATGGGCTTACACCTTGCCAAGCCAACACTTGGATACAACTTCATGAGTTCTAACTCAAAGCAAATAAAGCCCTAGGCTTGAATGTTTTACATATTTCAAATAAAACAACTAAAGCAAATAAAGCAAATCTTCAAGTCCAAATCCTCACAAGCTAAGTCCTTGGAGGTAATGAACCACCTGAACCTGAAAAATGAAGTTCCCATATAGGGTGAGCCACAGCCCAGTAGAGAAATACTAAACCAAGCATAAGAATTAACTAAAGCATTAGCATCTGATACATGGTTAACACAATTGATCAATTTACAATTTTATGACAATAATGTCTACATTGTCTATGACACATGGTCTATGACACATTATACTTTCCAATATTTATTCAACCTTCCAATTATATCATTATGGCTCAGAACCTGGCCAACTATACCTATAATCCATATGTCACAAAAATAATTGAGACCAAAGCTCAAACAACAACACTTCCATACTTCCAACTGATAAACATTTTAATGATGTATCAAATCCACAACGATATCAATAAGCACATATAAAATGATGCTGATGGAGTTCATCCCCTTATCTCCTCCCAACAAATATAAGCACACATAAATGTAAGGCTAATGGAGTTCATCCCCTTATTTCCTCCTAAACAAATCCGGTTTAGAGGTCCATCCCCCTATCTTTCCCCTAAACCGTGGAGTTCATCCCCTTTCTACTCCAAACAAATATGCATATGCAATGAAACACACCATTGCCATATACAATACATAATCAATACAAGTAATGTTCTGTATTAATTCAACAGTCAATATAAGCGACTCAATTTCAGTTATACCTAAGCCACATGCAAGGTCTACAACAATCACGACTATCCTCCACCGATAGCCCAAAACAGTTATTTCTAAACAAGAAATAAATACAACAATGAATATAAAATCCATATTCTCATAGGTAAGTATTTAAACTACCCAACTATATCATTAACCTCATAATTTCCCTAACTTCATGAATTGAACCCAATTCCATATTTTTCCCTTAAATTAACTATACAAATTAATCTAAGCAAAAACCCTAAGGTTTCTCCCAAAATTACCAAACTACCCACACATACCAAAATACCAACACTTAGGATTAAAGCGTATAAATGGAGTAGGAAATCCCTACCTTAAATTGGCGCTCAAACGGAGAAGATGAAAAGAGTCGAAGCTCGATCTCCACCACACACCACAAAGCCCTCGAGAATAACACAACTTTGGCGGAGGAACTATGGCCAAAATTCCAATGGAACTATGGCCAAAATCCAACTCGGCACAACTAAAATTTATACTCAAGCTCGGTTCGTAATGGCTAATAAAACCAAGAAAGAACCATAGAAGTTGATAAGCTAACCCTATGCCCTTGCACCTATATATAGGAGTTTGTCCACCTCCAAATGTGTCTCCCAACCGATGTGGGACTTCCAACAAACATAAAGAAATTTGTCCATCTAAAAATATATCTTGTAACCGATGTGGGACTTCCAACAAACACACCAAAGGTTCCCAAAATAGAATGGAAGGTCCAAATACATTTACCAAAAGCCTTAAAAGTGCACAAGTGCTACATTATAAATAATACCAATTAGAAAAAATATAGTAAGTCCTATTGTTTTAACATAATTATATTCTTTTCTTTTTCAGTAAGACTAAGTGTGAAGACATAAAGATAAACAAAATAAAGTATACATTTTAGTATGAATGAAATAAGATAATTCTCCATCTAAAAAAAACTGAACTAATAAAGAAGTAGAAGATAATACATCAATTAACGTTTTTTAATGTTATGAAAATATCTTTTATTTAACGATTTTGTTAATAAATAAAGCATTAAGTCAATTAACAGTTTTTAATGATATAAGAAATATTTTTTAACGAACAATTTTGATAATTTATTATTGTGTAGGAGAGTTGTTTTTCTTCTTCTGATTATTGGGTTGAATTAAAATTTATAACAAACGATAGTTGTAATTTGTATTATTATAGGATTAATTCATATTTTAAACAAACATTATGAGTGTATTTTTAATTTGTTAAAAAATAAAAAAATTATGTTTTACAATTGACCAAAATGTTTGCATATTTATGAAAAAACCTTCATTCAAATTGTTATACCATTAGTAAATTATACAAAATAAAAGGGCAAAATAAGAAATTCCCAAATAAGCTAAGGGCAAAATAGGCAACCCAAAACAAACCTTCCCAACCAAAGCAACCAAAATGGAGAAATTCTATTTCCACACACTTAATTAGCTCAGTACACATCTTTTCTCAATACGCATTCTTATTAATTTGATTATTAACTAATTTTCTCAATCTACACACTTAGGCCTTATTTGTCATAACCTAAGAAAGTCAAAAAGTCACTATCCTATTTAAGTTACATCATCTTATTTAACTGACATCACCTCTCTATCACATCGCTTCAAACCCAACCCATACCTAACCCATATTTCATAAAAAATAAAAAAAGGTACACTTATTTAGATCATCCCAAACAACTCCTTAAAATTACAATTGCACCATTCACTTATAACCATTGTACACACACAACTTTACCCTCCTTCCACACACTTTTATTGACCCTACTTCACATTTGTAGTTCCACCTGCACAAAAGTGAAGTCCAAAGTCAGTAAAGTTTTTTCCATTGAAGACTTTTATTGAACCTCCATTGAAAACCCTTCTTCAAGGTAAGGAATTTTATCATTTTATTATTACATTTACTATTTTCGAATCTCGTGGCATAAAACCCTTGACCAAACAATCACTAAACAACCACCAAATAATCAAAAGAACAAAGACACTTTAAATCCCAAGCACAGGTTCATACCCAAAAGAACAAGTAACCATTAGCATTGCAATAGAGGAGTTTTGAGAATATTATTTTGCAAGTAATAGAGGCGTATAGAGTGTGCAACAAGCAATGTGACAACAATGAAAAAACTAGGATTTATTTTTTTAATTCAAAAGGTGTACATTGAGATCTTTTTATTCTTGAAAGATGTGTACATAGAATTTTTTCATATAATATTATAGATGTTAGATGTCTATTATGGTCATTTTTATTTAGAATATAATTGTCATTAAATTAATATTTCATTAAGTGTGTATCCTGAACTAACTAGATGTGTGGAAATAGAATTTCCCACCAAAATGTCTTACATAATTTCCAAGATGCCACCACTCAAATTGTTTCACCAACCAACTGAAGGGCAAAATAGCAATTCCAAAATAAGTTAAGGGCAAAATAGGAAAAGAAATGACAAGCCATAGAAAAAAAGAGCTTATTATATATATATATATATATACATACACACATCACTTGTAAATAGAAAATAGAGGAGAAAATGTGCCGAGATAGCCTCTCTTGTAAGAACATTTTTAATCCTTTTTTTTTTTCCATCAAATTTAATAGCGTTTAATCTCCACTCATTTCATCAATTGTTCATCAAATTAAGGGAAAATAATTTTTTTATCAAATTAAAAACTCATCAATTCCTTAATCAAATTTAAATTTGATGAAAATTTAGAACAATAAAGCTGGGGGTGATTTTTTTTTTCCCCATCAAATTTGATGAAAATAAAAATTTGGAATAAGAGGGAAATTTTTATAAAGATTTTAATGAAAGAAAAGGAATAATTCATATAAAATCATTCTTTTTGCTCGAATTTAAAATCAAATTAGATGAAAAAAATTAGTGAACGATTGGAGATGCTCTATGTGTTAGAAAACTTTTAACATCTGCAAAAATTAGATCGACAAAGATGATTAGTTATGTAATAATAAACTAGGATAGAAGACAATTTTAGTCCTTAAAGTATGCATTCTTTGTCATTTGAGTCCCTTAAGTTTTAATTTTGTCATTTTGGTCCTCAAAGATGTCAATTTGGTCTTGGATTTAACGTCCATTAATAGAAATATGAATAAAAGACAATTTTGATCCCGGAAGTATGCATTTCTTGTCATTTTAGTCTCTCAAGTTTTAAATTTTGTCATTTTGGTGTTTAAAGTTGTCAATTTGAATTAATTTGGTCCTAACTCAAATTGACAACTTTGAGGACCAAAATGACAATTTAAAATTTGAGGGACTAAAATGAAAATAAATGCATACTTTAGGGACAAAACTGTCTTTTATTCATATTTTTGTTGACGGACGTTAAACCTAGGACCAAATTGACTCAAATTGACAATTTTATGGATTAAAATGAAAAACAATGCATATTTTAGAGACTAAAACTGTCTTTTATCCAATAAAGTAACTAGAACAAAACAAACCATATATACCTTGGGCCATGCAATTATGGTAGAATTCAAGAACAACTAAGGCCCTACTTGATTAGCAAGATTAATAGTGAAATGATTAATAATTTTACGAATTAGTATAGGATTAGTTATCCAATTAAATTAGTGAGATAACTCTTTATTAATATTCATTTTGATTTTCTTATTTCATACTTGAAATTATGATCCCTGCGCCCTCTCAATATTAAAAATTCGCTAATTTTCTTGAATTGAATGTCTATCAACATGTAATCCAATTAATAAAATTTGTAATAAAAAATGAGATTGTGAATTCATAAATTAACAATCCTAACCCTATGCTATTATTTACTAATGAAACATGGCCACCAACTAATTATTACTAATCCCTACACCAAAAAATTTAATCTTTACACCAACAAATATGGTGTAAATTCAAAGTATCTCTCTCTTCAATCACGCTATTATGTTTGCTTTCTCTTAGGATCTATACACACAATTAGTGTATGAACGGATGATGTGGCATAATTTTATTGGCTTTGAGTCTTTGTAGTTTGTATAATAGGTGGGGTCTATAATTTTGAAGTTGCAATGCTATAGTATGTGTTAGTACACTAATTAATATAGTAATTGGTGTGTGTAGTACCACTGCTATCCCAGTGATACGATGGCAAGCTTCTAGGGAAATTGTGTCTTGTATGTGAATGGAGAGAGGGACCTTGAATACTATTTAATAACGCGATATTATTTTCTTTAATTAATTAAGATTAGTGTATAATGCTTATTCTACTAATTAAGAACTGATAAATTGTAAAAGTTTAGGGTTTAAATTGAAACAATTAAAAAGTTAAGGTTTGATTTGTTACGGAGGTCAAATCTTGGGATTTTTTGTTGTTGTTGTTGTTGTTGTTGTTGTTGTTGTTGTTGTTGT
Organism: Camellia oleifera; assembly: GCA_022316695.1. NCBI lineage: Eukaryota > Viridiplantae > Streptophyta > Magnoliopsida > Ericales > Theaceae > Camellia > Camellia oleifera. The sequence continues at coordinate 6,709,278 of CM039305.1, forward strand.
TATAATTTCTTCTATATATAGTAAGAGGTTACAATGTGCATCTCAAAATGGTGCATATGGTATCTTCTTTATAAATTTTCTCACCACAAAATATCATTAAAAATCAAAAGTCATAACTTCACCATTAATAACTTTAATATGCACAACATAAATTCACTATTGGTAACACACTACAAATATTCATTATTTTCATCGCATAAAATTGTAACTTTTTTACGATGCGCACCTATGTCCTTAGGGATGCACGCTCTAAATCTGTCTAGATAACAAATTTAATATATGAAAACAACTTATGTTACAATATTTTGTTAAAAATTAGGACAGTAAAAGAGACAATGCTACTTAATCTCAATTCGTGGTCAACTTGTTCAAAGTTTGTTTGAGATTGGTTTGTTAAAAGTTGGTATTATTTTCATTTTTTATGTAAGGTTTAAAATTTTGAGAATTTTCTCAAAATCAATTTTAAAAATAGTTTCACTCAATGCATTTTTGTGTATCATTTTAATTTTTTTCCTAGTTTTGGGAACAAAGAATTTTAGCCTAAACACAATGTTAGTGGACCTCACGTCAAGTGATGAAACTTACATATAATTTTTGTATTGTAGTTAATAAATTCGTTGGTATATTTATTGGTATTCTTAGCATTATTGTTTTTAATATAAATACACATTGCTATTTTTTATTTATATCAATACCGCCCGTATAGACTAGTACAAACTTACCAACAGATGCATTTTTTTCCCCTTTAATTTTGCAGGATTCACATTAAACACAGAAATGATTGAGTTAGGGCAGGCAATGGTCAAGCATTGTGGTGGTGTACCATTGGCCATTGTGGTATTAGGAGGACTTTTGGCAACAAAATGCACACTAAACGACTGGAAAGAGGTGAATGAAAACATTAGTTATGACTTAGGTAAGGGCACAGGCCGAGCAGGAGTCCCAATAACAGAAATTCTAGCCTTAAGCTACCAAGACTTGCCTTACCATCTAAAGGCATGTTTTTTGTATTTGAGCCATCTTCCTGAAGATCATGATATTCGTGCAAAAAAACTGATTCAAATGTGGATGGCTGAAGGCATTGTGTCGCCGTCATCGATACCAACACAAGTAGAACTAAAAGAGAAAACAATGTTGGATGTTGGAATGAGTTATTTGGGTGAGTTAGTCCAGAGATGCATGGTTCAAGTCGAATTAACAAGCTTTAGAAAAAGGATCAAACTTTGTCGCCTCCACGATCTCATGAGAGACTTGTGCTTGTTGAAGGCCAAAGAGGAGAATTTTCTCAAGATTGTTCGCATTAAAGCCTTTGGTCATCAGCTCGCGTGGGCAGACTCTGCGCCGCCTTCTTCATCAACAACAATTCGTAGACTTGCTGTGTACTATTTGGATGACCATGATGCCAACTTTATAGAAATGAAGAATCACAACCATATCCGATCATGCCAATTTTACTCTTTTGGCCATGAATTGGAAAGTTCTGGTTGGCAAAAATTAAAATTACTCTTGAAGGGTCTCACATTGCTTACAGTTTTAGACCTGGAAAGAATTATTATACCTGAGGGAGTTATACCTGGGGGAGGAAAGAAGTTTCCGAGAGCAATAGGAAACCTAATTTACCTGAAGTATTTAAGTATAAGAGATTCTGCTATTAAAAGTTTGCCTTCCTCCATAGGCAACTTGGGATTTCTCCAAACCCTAGATTTAAGGGCAAAGTGGAGTTTAAGAACACCCAATGTCTTGTGGAGGTTGAAACAATTGAGACATCTATATCTTCCTGATATAATCGGGCTGTCTGGCAAAGGTAAGTTGCGATTGGATGTTTTAAGCAAATTGGAGACGCTAGAAAACTTTGATGCAAGCGAGTGTGATGTCAGATGCTTATCTAAACTGACAAATCTTCGAAAATTCAGTGGTCGTGTAACCCCCAAAGACTTGGTCGTGATATTGAAATCCCCAATTTTCAACGATTCAAACCGCCTTCTGCAATATTCATCCTTCAGGATTTTGAGAGGAGATTTCCGAACGGAAGAAGAACAAAGCCTTTTAAGGCAACTTTTAGGATGCCACCATCTACGCAAATTGGAATTACAGGGGTCCCTGAATCCGGTTAAGAAATTGGCAGACCAATTCCCTCCAAATCTCACCACGTTAAAATTGGTGCATAGTAAACTAGTGGAAGACCCAATGCCAACATTGGAGAAGTTGCCCAACTTAAGGAGTCTCAACTTAAATTGGAATTCCTACATTGGGAAGGAGATGGTTTGTTCTTCTGGACCATCCAGCATCAGCGGTGGAGGAGGAGGGGGCTATGGCGGCTTTGATGGTGGAGGCTTTCCGAAACTCATATCTTTAGAGCTCTGTGATCTTCATTACTTGGAGGAGTGGAGGGTGGAACAAGGAGCCATGCCCTGTCTCTTCCATTTAAAAATTTTTCTATGCGAAAAATTGAAGGAGATTCCGGACGGATTGAGGTTCATTACCACCCTCCGTGAATTGCAGATCGTATCGTTGGCATCTGAAGCACTCCTAGACAGGGTTAGAGAAGGAGGAGAGGACTTCTACAAAGTCCAGCACGTGCCTTCCATCACATTACAGTGCCTTCATATCAAATTACAAGGAATTGAGGCTTTCTCGAATCTTCCTACATTTACATCAGGTTGGTTGGCGGGTCCATGCTTAGTTTCCTTCCCCTCTCTTTTCTTTCCTTTCCTTTCCTTCTTTTTGTTTAGGGTTAATTTCACTTTTATCTCTAAACTATCAACATTTTTTAATTTTTTATTTCTTCCCTAAGATATCAATTTCGTCTATTTAATCCATTAAATTTCTAATTTTTGTTCATGTGGTCTAATTGTAAAAATCAATAACCATTGAAAAAAAAAAAGAAGGTAATTTTATAATTTAAACAACTTAAATCATACAATTAAACACCCATTAAGTTGGTTGTAGGTTGTAATTTATTCAAAATAACAAGAAAAATTAGTGTTTTGTTATATGTTTTAAGATGTTCAAATTCTCAAATAACATTTTTTTAATCAAATTAAGTTTTAACAATTATTTATTTGTATAATTGTCTCCAATTGGACTACAAAAACATAAATTCAAAACTTTAGGAACTAAATAGACGAAAATGATAGTTTATGAATGAAATAGAAAAAAATGGTGATATTTGTGACTTCAATGATTCGAAGCCATGTCCAAATGAATTTTTCAAAGTATTTGATTTTAATTTTCTAGAAATAAGTTTTTTGTTTTTCGTGTTTTTTTTTTAATGAATATTTTTAAAATTTTAAGCAATTTTTTTACTTTTTTAGATGCACCTTATTTAAATGTATCTAAAAAGTAAAATATTTATAAAAAAATATTTAAAAAAATCAATAAATACACAAGAATACCAAAATGTACTGAATTTTGGTATTTATTTATTTTTTTTGTATTTTTGGTATTTAGTGAATTTTGTAAAGATTTTTTTCACAAATATTATACTTTTTAAGAATATTTATGTTAAGTGTATCTAAAAAATTTAAAAAAAAAAATTACTTAAAATATTAAAAAAAATCAGTAAAAACAAGAAAATTTAATTTTCTGAAAAGTGAATCCTGAGTTATGAAATCAAACAAGCTTACTTGGTTCAAAAATTCTTATGATGTTCTCCGTGTGGCCACTGTTGCAATCTCATGGCTCAATTGGTGTTGGAGAAATATGATCTTATGCAACTTAAGTAACTCGTTTTATGTTTGCATACAACACACGAAGCAATTCACATATGTTGTTTGTGTGTGTGCAGGATAAACAATTTTCTAGTATTGTTTATGAATCTAATAACATGTCTTTGTTCATAGAATGGAGATATTAGAAAATTTTTAGTATGTGAAATCTTGTGCTTAGCTACTGTCACCACTTCTTGAAAAACATAAATAATTAATCATAATCCAACGTTTACAAGGCATCCTTGCAGAGAAAATTAAGTTTCTCATTTTTTTTCCTTCCCGGTTGCCCAAAGGGTACAATGGCTGGGTGTGGACAAAAAACAGAACTAAAGAATCAACCTTTACCCTTTCAAAAATCAACCTACTACTCTTCAATGCATAAGAACCCACTTGGAAACTTGATTTTATGACAATCTTCAAAATGCAGAGAAGCTTGTGGACTGATTTTGATTTGCTGAAGTTAAACATATTCAACTAGCTTTCACTTATTGTTACAGTGATAATTGCAGATTCTAAACGAGTCAAGAATTGTATCAAGAGCAGTTTCACAATTGAACTTTAAATCACATATTCCAATGAATTTAGTACAAGAAAATCCCACCTTTGCCTTGTTTTAGCTTTCCAATGACTTTTGTGCTAGCAAATTCCGAAACTATCATTAAAATGACCTGAATTCTACTGTAGTTAATCCTGTTGGCCAATCCTCATTTATTGTTTGAATATGCAAAATGAATTGTCGCTTGCTTCTCTTATTAGTCCTGGGAACATCAAAGTGGGAAGGCCATATGATATGCAATCTCTGCTGTAGTTTTGCAAGTAAATGATGATTTGTTCACTTGGTTCAGCATTCCATAGACTTCATGAGAAAACCACTGTTCAAATAGTCTACATATCTAGACATTTTATTTTAATGGCATTGTCCATTTGCCAAACTTTTGGACGTTTGAACGAATTTTAAATCCAAATTTTATGATTGTTCTGTGCACAGGCCTTGTGCTCCACTATTGGCATCTGTTTCTGCTCTTAAATGGGCTCATAAGCACAATTTTTTGCATATTAATATTGTTACTAACTCTGACTCTATTTCAGCAGATGAAGGGCAGTAAATATATCCAGGTGGTGGCAGCTCATTGTTTTCGGATTGTTGTTATCTCGCACAATCTTTTCATTTATGCCAATTATCTCTACAGCCACGGAGTTTGCTCACAGCAGCCTTTTCCTTAGCCTGGTTTGCAGCATTTTCTTTCGTCTCTTCTTCTCATGAAGAGGCCTACTTGACAGCCTCTAGTCAATCTGCCGTTAGCTTCACGTCTGTTCTCAATTAAGGTCTATATGTTACCTCTGGTGGTTTTTTTTATTTTTATTTTTGCTTGATTGTTTGTAAGGCTTATTCAAGTTATTGGTGGTTGTTTCCTGAACTATGTTACTTTTTATATGTATTAATGAATGATGTTCTTTTCTTGTGCCAAAAATAAAAAATAAAAAAATATTCAATACTGTGGAATCCTATGTTTGGTGGTGTCATAATACACCTAACACTTTTTGCCATTCTGTTTATTTGATCTCAGTTCTCAATAGTTAAATATGTAACACAGCTAGATTATGGGCTGCTCAACGAATACATGAGTTGTATTCACCATGATAAGTCCTTACTATTTAGTCTTCAATCCAAACAGTCAATAGTACATTGTTGCCCAGAGACAGATGAAATGTTCTGAAGTGCTACTTCGCAGTAATGTTAAATTGCAATTTGTGGTTCCAATAGCGTACACCAGCCTTCATTTGAAAACATGCCAAGCAAGTTGAAGAACGTCTGATCATCTGTGGGTAGTACAACAATTTGAACAGAGCATAATAGACACATTCATTTGTCTCACTCACATTGAAATGGATGAAAGTCAATGAAGACGTATAAATATTTTCAGAAGTATGGATGATATGGTTTTGTGTTATTTTGTAGCAAGGCATATGTTTTTATAGTACACAATTGGTTGAGCTCATTCTATTTCAAGCCTTTTCTCCCTTGTGTGGGGCTGCTCTAAGCTTTTCTTGACTTTGTGGTAATTTATTTAACACGAACCAGAACCTGCACATTGTGGATGCAATTCTGGGACCTTAGTGGATGGCCTCTGTTATTCCACTTGATGATAAGATTACATTAATTACTATGGTTAATTTATCCTTCTCTGAAATTCAAATGATATTTGGTTAGCTCAATATCATCACTAGCAAATGAGAAATTTGGCAATGAAGATGTATCCTGTACTTGCTTGACTTGTTTATGTTTGCTGGATTTCTATATGCATGACATAAGGAGTGTCAAGTTTGTCCATAATCTAAGCATCAGTTGGTTCCATGATCAAATTTGCATGTGATTTTCTAACCATTCAAGCCATTGTCTGATGTCAAATTTGTGGGGTAAGTAGTTGTTGGAAATTATATTATTGATAGATTGATATTGAATGATATATTGTGTCATACAATGGAGAGAATGATCTCTCTTTTATAGGGAGAATGAGTTACAAATGGAGGAATTAAATTAACCTAAAATGGAGCACTAAACAACTTAATGGAGCACTAAACAACTTAATGGAGCATTAGGGAAAATGGAGCACTTGCTTCTTGTGGAGCACTAATGGAGTGGAGTAGGTAGGTGGTAGTAGGTGGTAGTGGTAGGTGGAGTAAGTTATAGGTTTTTATATTCAACAGCCCCCCTCAAACTCAAGGGGGTTAGGAACTAACCAACTTGAGTTTGGAGAGAGTAACAAAACAGGAAAAAATAAGCTGACAAATAAAAGTAGATAGGAGACACTGTATGGTCGTGTCAGACCGTTGTAGAAAACAGTTTACTGGGTCATGTCGGACCGTTGTAGAAAAACAGTTTACTGGGTCATGTCGGACCGTTGTAGAAAACAGTTTATTGGGTCATGTCGGACCGTTGTAGAAAACAGTTTACTGGGTCATGTCGGACCGTTGTAGAAAACAGTTTATTGGGTCATGTCGGACCGTTGTAGAAAACAGTTTACTGGGTCATGTCGGACCGTTGTAGAAAAACAGTTTACTGGGTCATGTCGGACCGTTGTAGAAAACAGTTTACTGGGTCATGTCGGACCCATATAGAAGCTAACCGGAATCAAAGTCGGGACAGTTTTGTAGAAAACAGTTTACTGGGTCATGTCGGACCCATATAGAAGCTAACCGGAATCAAAGTCGGGACAGTTTACAGAGTCTTGTCGGACCCATATAGAAACTAACCGGAATCAAAGTCGGGACAGTTTACCGAGTCTTGTCGGACCCTTACAAGTTGCACCCTCAAAAGGCGTGCCCAATCTTATCAAAAAGCGTGCCATCAAAAGGCGTGCCATCAAAAGGTGTGCCCGACAGCCATCAAAAGTCGAGCCATCAAAAGGCGCGCCATCAAAAGGCGTGCCATCAAAAGGTGTGCCCGACAGCCATCAAAAGGCGCGCCGAGCGGCGATACACGTGACCAACAGATTGTCGTGTCGGCCTCTTTGTCTTTGTCGATATAAACCGAAGCGAATGCTGAGGCTTGTAAACATAACAAACCAGCTGAACCTGCTTCGTTTTCTGAGAGCTTGTCTCTAAGAGCTGCAAATCCTGAAACACTCTGTAACAGCTGAAACACGCAGCAACCCATAAGATGGCCTCTTCTTCCCGTCCTGCTCCCCAGAATATAGCCTCGTCGTCCCGTGGTCTTACTCTCTTTCCCGACCTCAACGAGGCCACAACCCAGAATATGGCCCTTGAACCTCAACCAAGAGCCCTTGGACCAAGCCCCCATGGTTTTGCGCCGTTGAACTATCCGATGGTGTCAGTGGAGCAGATAATGGCTGCTCAGTCGGATATTGAGGCGAATTATTACACATTAAGGTCATGCGTTGAGACCATGACGGCGGTCAACAACCTGTCGCACCGGCTTCAGAGTAGAACTAATGAGGTGCAACAATTAAATGCCCAACTGGCTCTGCTCCAGGGCATGTATAAGGATGCCCGAGCAGAGATATGTGGGCTGAAGGCCGAGAACAAGGAGCTGAAGTGGAAGGCCACCGTGATGCTCAGATTTGGAGGACCGCCATATGTGACGGTTGAGGAGCAACGGGAAGTGAACGTGCTCGGCGGCGTGGGAAACACGGAAGTAGCACCGGCAAGGGACGCCCAAGACAAGGGCAAGAGGAAGAGATCAACTGAAGAGGCGAAGAAGTGAGGCCGACTGTTTGTTTGTTTGTTTGTTTGTTTGTTTGTTTGTTTTTTTTTTTTTTTTTTTTTTTTTTTTTTTTTTTTTTTTTTTTTTGTAAAATGGTGATCCGGATTAAACCCCGGGATAAATAAAATGAGTTGGGTGAGCAGTTCTTCTTCTTCTCCTGCTTGGATACATACAATCTGTGAAAGCAGCCCACTAATTTGTAAACAAAACGTGGCCCGAACCAGCAACAGGGGAAGGTCTTGGTGCAGTCTGTGATGCTAGAAGTTGTAGATGCTGCAAGAAACTAGAAGGCACAACTTGCTGTATTCCCAAGGCCCCAGAAGGCCTAAGATCTAGGCACTTGGACCGGAAAGCCTCAGCCAATATCTTATTCATGAGAACTTTCCCGTGATTTGCATCAAGTTCCTTCTTTTTCAGCAAAAAACGATGCCTCAGCATCCTGAAGTTTAGCCTCAAACTTCCTACGAATTTCAGCTACAATTTCCTCTATCTCCTTGTCGCAATCAGATTTCAGCCGCAACTTCGTATCTTCATGGGCCTTGATTACTTGATCCGTTTCTTTTCGTAACCTTTCCAATTCATTTTGAAGTGGATTAGCATATAAAGGCTGATTTTGTATCCGAGAGGCCATTGGGTGAGCATTACGTAATGGCTTTGTATCCGAGAGGCCATTGGGTGAGCATTACGTAATGGCAGATGTGTTCCAAATCCTCCGAGAGGATTGTCAATTGGAGGGTGCATTCCCAACTGTGTACCAGGAATAACTTGATTTGGAACCCCTGCTGTATCCTCAAGCAGTTGTGATGAAGCCCCCGCATTTTGGAAAGAGGTACACCATTCACTGCTTGGTTGATGATCATTTCCAACAGCTAAATGCGAATCAGGCTGATTCTGGTGTGGAGGTACATCTATAGCATGCAGAGGAAGAAGTGGTGCCAGATTTGCCCCAGGTTGCATTACTGCTCGATTTGAAGGTACTGTTTGGCCTTCAAATTGTTGTGCAGCCTCCACACTTTGGGAAGCATTGTGGCCTTCTACAGTTAGTTGAACTCCAGAAGCTGTATGTGATTCAGGTTGATTGTGATCAACAGGTGAATCAGTTGATGCAGACAGCTGCAGTTGCTCGGCCTGCTCAATCACAAGTGTTCTGTGATTAGTTTGATCAGTCATTCTGTCATCAGTGGGATGCAATGTTGAAACTTCAACTTGTTGCTGCAGAACACTCCGACTGCCGGTAAAAAACTCCAGCAGGGATCTGTTCTGCAGAAGGTAGGTTCACGACAACATTGTTCTCAGGAGTATCATTAGAACTGCGCAATATGGAGAGCTGCTTAAATCCTGAAGCCAATCTATGTGAGGCCATAGGATCAATTGCATCAGTTTCATGATTTAGATGCAATTCAATGATTGGAGTTTCATTGGTGACACTGTTAACAGACTGCAAGAACCTTCTGCAGAGATTTGGGTATTGAAGACCCTGAAGTCGGACCTGCAATTGCTGTTGCAATTAGGGAACAACTATATGAGATTGCAATCCAAAGTGTAGCTTCAACGAGGGAAACTAGAATAAACCAGAAGGGTCGCAGAGGGACTGAACAATTCCCAGCCAGTAAGGCAGGTGAAACTGCAGTAGACTTGATGAAGTTATATGTGTATTGATAGAGATTACAGCGGAATAGGTTGAGGTCCGGCGGACGGCCAAGGCAAGGTTGCCGCCCGCCGGTAAGGCGAAGAACACCAAGAGCTTAACCTATAGCTCTGATACCATGTTGGATAAGTAGTATTCCAACAACATAAAGATATTAGGTGTAGTTTGATAGAAGTAATAAGTTGAATTTGAGGGCAAGCCTATGCATTTACTGACTGACCGGCTTTGCTGAAGAATGTGCATATGTTAATTCTGTGATCACATTAAGGCTGTATTTGGTTTGGGAGGAAACATGGTTTAGGCATGGTTCTAATACTTTTGTCTTCACAGAGCAGAAAGCTTGATAAATTGTTGAAAACAACCTATCATTCTTTAACATTTTGGTACGTAGCTTACATGTTGGTTTTGGGATTCCTTGATGTGGTTCATTATGCACTGTTTGTCATTGCAAATTGTCTTAGGCCTCGTTTGGGAACAAGCTGATTTAGTAACTTTTTGGCTATTTGGCTAAAATATGAGCTAAAAAAAATTAGTATGTTTGGAATGACTTTTTGACTTTTTACGAAAAGATGTGCAAAAAGTAGAGAGAAAAGAGAATCTTTGACTTTTTGGTATGGGTTGTTGGCTTTTTGGCTAATTTAGTAACTTTTTGACTTTTTGGCTAAAAATGAAGGTTCCCAAACGAGGCCTTAATACTTCATTAAGGCACAATCATCTCATTTAGTCATACACACATCAGTTGACAGTGTTTGATTGATCTTTTTTTTAAGCATTTTTTCTAGTTGAAATAAATGTAGGCCAAGTGCAGAGAGCTTGATGTACAATATTCAACCCAGTCCCTAATAACTTAAGTTCTTTGCAACTAATTGTCTAATATGTAGCTGAAAAATCTGATTGTTGAGGTAGAGACAATTGTTTCAATTTTTGACAGCATGAGTAAACTGATTCTTTGACTTATTTATTCGTTTATTTTTCAATATTATAGGTGCAAGCCCATATTGCTCGGGTTAGTAGACACAGGCAGTTGAGTGTAATAGATGGGCAGCATCAATGGCTAAAATTTCCTCTGACGTGAGTGTACACCATTTCTCTCATAAACTATAAAATTTTACTTGTTATACTGATTTCATGGCAGACTTGAGTGTGTGTTCTGAGTCTGTAATATAGTTTGAATCTACTATATTTTCTGAATGGTTTGCTCGAATGACTAAATAAAATTATTCAAGTTTACATAATTTGTTTCAGAAAAAACAGTGATTCCAGCAGGGAAAGTGTGTTATTACTAAATGATGTGTCATGAAATAATGTAACTTTGAAAATTGAAACATGACACGCTTCAATAATATAATAGACGTCACATGAAAGTAAGGAAATTTTGTAAAATTTATTAGTTTGCTTAGTATTTTTTTTTAACACCATCAATAAATCTCAATTGAATTCGACTGCTCAATCAATATTGAAATGTGTAGATGTAGATAATGAATGTCATGCACATCATAAATATTTTACATTAAACATTGATCTCTCACCTCTCTCACCATGTTTTGAACACGTGTCCTTACAAAATGACAAATTTAACTTAGGAAAATGTATTGACAGACTTGGGGACTCAAAAAGATTCCTATAGTGTTGTGGGTAGTTTACAGTTTCTGAGTGATCATGTTTAGATAAGTACTGTAAAACTTGCAGTTTCAAAGGGGTATTAGAATTGAATTTTGATCTCTCTCTCTCTCTACAAGTGCTTTTTAGCTATGATGTGTTTGTCTTTACATATAGGAGGGTTTTGTTTTGGAGGCAAGACAAGAGTAACATGGCCTTCATGTGACACACCTAAGGCAGTGTCACCATCAGCTTGTAAATTGAAAAATATGCCTTTTGTTTTGATTAGCAGCTGCTATGCCATGCCATGCGGCTCACCGCATTTCATTGAGATTGCTCGGTAGGGGCCACTCTTTTAATCTTCAACCATTCTCATTGACAGAACATGGCATAGTTTTCCCCAAATAAGGGGTAAAAATTTTAGACACAATGTGAATTAGAGGCACTTAGCAAGTTAGAGTCAGTGCCAAAATACTTAACACGATTAGTTAAACAGGTTAGGTTTAGGTTAGCATTGAGAAAATTTTAACTCAAAACTCAAAATAACATGACATGGGTTAAACTTTATTTGAAGGACATTTTTGCCCTTTTGCATCTTTATGCCTTGACAAAAGCCAAGTCTCCCTAACAATAGGACCCCATACGACTTATTTCTCTGCAATTTTTTTTGACTAATATCATATAAGGGTTGATGATATCCAAAGTATCCGTCTTGTTACACCTAGAATAGCATGGACAATGGTGTAAACTAGTCACGTTGAAGTATGAGTTTGTAATATATTAATAACTACAGTTAATGTAGTTAGAATCTGCATCTTTCAGATGTTATAGCATACTTGGTGTATATATGTACATCCAAAACTCTGCATTCCTATTATCATAATAATAATTATTATTGTATATAGAAATCTCAAATACAAAAGTGTATGGTTGTAAAGTTTATGGGGATATATATATATATATAGATGTACTGGAAAGGACATTCTCAATGTCCTGAGTAAAACAAAAAGAGAAGACAGAAATGCCGGACATGGACATAGCCTGTATCGAGCATTAAATCTTACCCAGATCGCTTTGTGAGCCTTAGAACATGCAGATATTACTCTTTTGCTGAACAGAGTGTCTGGCAAGCGAGGCATATTTGTGGTTCTCATTTCAAGCGGGCTCAAATTTCCTGATTGTAACCCTTCAATTTGGTGGTGGTGGTGGTTGCCTATAGAGGACCACATGGACAGGCCCAAAACAATTCCTAGCTATTTTTATATGACGTCTAATAACACTGCATGAGGGTTAAGACTCTGTACATCTGACTCTTTCCCAAACCTGCAGTGGTGAGTGCACAAGGACTGTCCTTTTGTGAAATAACTCTACAATCTGCACAGGTAGAAATGTAGGTTGATGGAATATTAAACCAAGGGGACATAAATGATTTAGTTTGTTAGTTCTGTTTTTTTGGTTACCTATCCAACACTAGCTCTTACCATCTAAGTTCCCAACTGAAAAAACTTTTACTTGCTCTCTAATCTCATTTCTTAGTATATCTGCAGGCTAACAATCAGTCCACTGGATTTTCCCCAGGGAAAAAGATGGTTCATACTAACATTAGATGCAACGAATTGATTATATCTGTTGGTTCCATATGATCCATTTTTATCTAGGAATCTCCTAATAGATGTGTATCCATTACTAATCCCACGTAATTGTAGAAACTACAGTTCGGTTAGAAGATATTTGGATTGGTTTGAACATGAGGAGAGACAGACAAAATTCTATTAATTTTGTCTAAATTATGAGATAAATGTGGTAGAAAACAAGAGAAAGACCAAATAGATGAGAGATTTTAGATACAAAAATAACATGGGAATGAATGAAGTATATCTGAAGCAGGTGGTGGAGGATGATACAAGAGAGAGTATGGAAGTACAAGAGCAATCCTTGGACATAAAAATATGAATAGAATAATATATTAAAGTAATGTAAGCTATAAGGTTAGCTTTATTTGTTTGTATTTATGTTGCTCACAAACCATATATTGTTGGGACTGTGAGACACCAGAAATCAATCACACACAAGAACACAACAATATTTACGTGGTTCGGCAATTGCCTACGTCCACGGAGAGCTATCCACTATAGAATATTTTTCCGGAGGGAGATTACACTCACACCTCACAAACTCACTCTATAGCACTTTCAAACTCACTTCTCTCACAGCTCCCACATATTACACTCTGTGTTTTGTGTTGCTATATCCAACCATCTCCTCCTCACCTCAATTTATACACAATTGAGGGAGGAGCTCATTGGTTGTTACCTACTACCATCCACTCTCTAGTGGATCTACCATTTGGGTAGTGGAAAAATAAAGATGGTGCTGCACTTACATGGTGCGGCACTTGCATGGTGCTGCACTTACATGGTGCGGCACTTGCATGGTGCTGCACTAACAATTCTCCCCCTCCACACCCATATGGAGAACCGACTTCTCACTTGAAGTCCATCCCGGCAATGTCTCTGCAAATTTCGAGTTTGTTTCTCGAGACTACCTTTGTCAGTATGTCAGCTGGATTCTTATCTGTATGGATCTTGATCAGGTCCAATAACTGTTTTTCCATCACTTCGCGTATCCAATGATACCGAATATCAATGTGCTTTGTGCGAGAATGATACATCGAATTCTTGCTCAGGTCTATGGCACTCTGGCTATCACAATGTACCGTGAACTTTTCTTGCTTTAATCCCAACTCTTGGAGAAACCGTTGCAACCACAACATCTCTTTCCCAGCTTCCGCTGCGGCAATATATTCTGCCTCGGTTGTGGATAATGCAACACACTTCTGCAACTTGGACTGCCAAGACACAGCTCCCCCTGCAAAAGTGAACAGAAATCTTGATGTAGATTTTCTACCATCAAGATCTCCTGCCATATCGGAATCCGTATAGCCTTCCAAAATTGGTTTAGCATCTCTAAAGCACAAACACATTTTTGCCGTACCCTTGAGGTACCTCAGAATCCACTTGACTGCTTCCCAATGCTCTTTTCCTGGATTGGAAAGGAATCTGCTTACTACTCCAACAGCATGAGCAATATCTGGTCGGGTAGACACCATTGCATACATCAAACTCCCTACGGCGGATGAGTAGGGAATAGCCTCCATCTCTTCTCTTTCTTTAGTAGAGGAGGGACAAGAACTCTTGTTTAGCTTGAAATGATTAGCCAGCGGAGTATTGACTGGCTTGGAATCTTTCATGTTGAACTTTGCAATCACCCGTTCAACGTACTTCTCCTGTGACAGCCATAATTTCTTGGCTTTCCTGTCACGCACAATTTGCATGCCTAACATTTGCTGTGCAGGGCCTAGGTCCTTCATGTCAAAGGACTGTGATAACTCCTTCTTCAGTGATCTGATGGCTGTGGCATCCTGTCCAACAATTAGCATGTCATCAACAAAAAGCAGGAGTATGATGAAGTTTCCATCGGGAAATTTCCTGACATAGACACACTGATCTGCAGCAGTTCTCTTGTACTCATGACCCACCATGAATGAGTCAAATTTCTCATACCACTGTCTAGGCGCTTGTTTGAGGCCGTAAAGACTCTTCTTCAATCTGCAGACTAAGTTTTCTTTCCCTTTTACTTCAAAACCTTCTGGTTGCTCCATGTAAATTTCTTCCTTCAGATCTCCATGGAGAAATGCTGTCTTCACATCCATCTGTTCAAGTTCCAAATTCAAACTGGCCGCTAGTCCCAAAACTACTCGAATGGATGTCATTTTCACAACTGGCGAGAAAATTTCATCAAAATCAATACCTTTCTTCTGCCTGAAACCTTTGACAACCAATCGAGCCTTATACTTGACTAGCTTTCCGTTGCCATCTTTCTTCAACTTGAACACCCATTTGTTCTGCAATGGTTTTCGATCCTGGGGAAGTTTTACCAAATCATAAGTCTGATTCTTCTGCAATGACTGAATCTCTTCTTGCATAGCTTGATGCCAGCTACTCTTCTCCTTATGATTCTGAGCTTCTTGAAAACTTTCTGGCTCCCCCTCATCAGTAAGCAAAATATAATCAGAACTAGGGTATTTTGATGTCGGCTTAGACTCTCTTGTTGATCTTCGCAACTGTGGACCAATAGTCTCTGGCGGAGGAGGTTGTGGCTCCCCCTGCTCAACACCCTCTTCTTCTGGATCTTCTTCTTCTGGCAATCCATCTTGCAACTCTACATTATTGGCTGCATGCTGCGGTAGCTCTTCTTCATGAGTGGCATGCTGTGATGGTGCAGGATTGGGAACAAGGTCTAGAACATCATTAACTTTGGGTTTGGCTGGTTGCCCAAAGTCTGCTAAGGTCTGGCCTTCTTGAAATACCACATCTCGGCTTCGAATGACCTTTTTGTTTTTCGTATCCCATAATCTGTATCCAAATTCTTCATCTCCATAGCCAATAAAGATACATGGAGTAGCTTTATCATCCAGCTTCTGTCTGTGCTCCTTGGATACATGTGCAAATGCTTTGCACCCAAACACTCTCAAGTGAGAGTAAGAAATCTCTCTTCCAGACCATACTTTCTCTGGAATTTCAAAATTCAGTGGAACTGATGGCGATCTGTTGATCAAATAGCATGCAACACGAACAGCTTCTCCCCAAAATGGCGCTGGCAGCTTTGCCATTTTTAGCATACATCTAACCTTCTCCACAATGGTCCGGTTCATTCTTTCGGCTACACCATTGTGTTGTGGGGTTCCAGGAACAGTCTTCTCATGTCGGATGCCGCGAGTAGCACAGTAGGCTTCAAACTCCTTTGACGTGTACTCGCCTCCATTGTCTGTTCGGAGACACTTCAACTTCTTTCCAGTCTCCCTTTCCACCATAGCATGAAATGTTTGAAAATGCTGGAACACCTCAGCTTTGGTTCTTAGGATATAAACCCATACCTTCCGTGATGCATCATCAATAAATGTCAGGAAGTATTTTCTGCCACCCAATGATTCCACTTCTATGGGACCGCATACATCAGAGTATACTCTGCTCAACAACTCTGATTGTCTTCTAGATGATGAATGAAAAGCGACTCTATGTTGCTTTCCATACAAGCAGTTGTCACAAGGATTCAATTTCGCATTTTTGGCAAAGGGAATAAATGACTTCTTTGCCAGAATTTGCAACCCTTTCTCACTCATATGACCCAGCCTTTTATGCCACAAATTTGGTGATGCCTCATCTTCTGCTGCGTTGAGGCTATCTGAATGCACCTCCACATGAGTCTTGTACAAAGTGCCACTTGCCTGTCCTCTGGCTACCACCAGAGATCCCTTTTTCAACTTCCACATGCCTTTGCCGAAGTAGTTCTCATAGCCTTGTCGATCTAAGGCTATCCCTGAGATAAGATTTAGGCGTAAATCAGGAACATGCCTGACATCTTTCAACACCATCGTGCACCCAACTTTGGTTTGGATGCGAACATCACCGATTCCCACAATCTTTGAAAAACTGGAGTTGCCCATCTTCACTGTACCAAAATCTCCAGCTTGGTACGTACTGAAGAACTCTTTCCGGGGTGTGGCGTGGTAGGAAGCTGCTGTATCTACCACCCACTCGGTGTCGTTGTCTGACATATGAAGGCATTCTTCTTCTTCAACAGAGAATAATGCAATATCCTCTGAGACAGTAACTACAGTGTTCCCATCTTCAGTCTTTGGTTGTCTATTACCTTGTTTTTGTTCTCCCTTCAAGGCATAACAGTATTTCTTTATGTGACCTTCTTGGCCACAATGGTAACACTTGAACTTCGGCCGGCTCGTACCTTCTTTGGATTTCCCTCTGTCATGAAATCTTCCTCTGCTGCGTCCTCTGCTTTTGCTTCTTCCTCTGTCTCTGTCTCTGCCTCTGCCTTTATTTTCTGTGACGAAGGCATGTGATTGATCTCCACCCGAGTCTTTCCGCCTTGTCTCTTCATTGTACATGGCGTCAGTGACCATACTCATGGTCAGTTTCCCTTCTGGTGCAGAGGTGCTGAGAGAAACCACCAACGTCTCCCAGCTGTCCGGTAAAGAACTGAGCAGTAGAACGGCTTGCATTTCATCATCCAACCGCATCTTGACGGTTGCAAGCTGATTCACCAGATTTTTGAATTCACTGGTGTGCTCAGCAATAGACACGCCATTTTTCAACTTCAGATTTACTAGCCTTCTCATCACCAAGGCTTTGTTTCGGGCGGTCTTTGACTGGTACATGTCGCTTAACATTGTCCAAAGAGTATAGGCATCTGTCTCTTCGGCAATATGATGGAACACACTGTGATCTATCCATTGTCTGATACAAGCGATAGTCTTGCGGTTCATCTTGATCCAGTCATCATCTTTTACTCCTTCAGGTTTAACCCCCTTTATAAAAATGGGATCATGCAAGTCTTTTAAAAATAGGATGTCTTCCATCCGCGGCTTCCAAATTGCATAATTGGAAGGAGTTAACTTGAACATAGAATCTGAAGTGGATGTGGAAGCCTCCATTGACACTTGTCTGAAAAATAGGCTTCGCAGTTGAGTCCGGACTAGTCAAATTAGCCGGAAAAACACTTCGGATTGTCCAAATACAAACTGAAAATTTTTGAAATCTGATTTACAAAATCTGACCGTACCGGTGTGTCCGGAATACTCCAAATAGTTGAAAACCACTATTGGATCGCCCAAATCAGACTCAGAATGACTCAGATCGATCCAAAACAGTTTCGACGGTTCTGATCTGAGGAATCAGGTGCGCCTGCGAAGCACCAGATGATCTCCCAGTCAACGGCGCGGCGGCGCGGTCAACGGTGGCTCGGCTTGGTCAACGGCTCGGCGAGTTGGCTCGGCGTCGGCTCGGTCAACGGCTCAGTCAACGAGCCGATGACGTGTCTGCCACGCGGAGGATGACGTGGCGCAGACGTGGCGCACACGTGTCTCGTCTTCTTCCTGCAGACGCGCGTGTAGGCGCGTGAGTGCTCTGGAACTGACGCGCCGGCGGCTTATCGGCGCGTGAAGGCGCGTTCTGCGCGTGGGTCCGACGCGCTTTCTTTGGGAGGCGCGTGGGGGCGCGTTAGAGCTCTTCTAGAGCTCGGCTTTGCGGTTTTGGACTCCTCTTTTCGAGCCCTTCCTCCTGGTATGCTCAAAACTGAATTTCGAGCAAATTGATTTCTGGGCAGTTTCGAATTTTTGTTCCGAAACGCAACCGAAATGGCTCTGATACGACTTGTTGGGACTGTGAGACACCAGAAATCAATCACACACAAGAACACAACAATATTTACGTGGTTCGGCAATTGCCTACGTCCACGGAGAGCTATCCACTATAGAATATTTTTCCGGAGGGAGATTACACTCACACCTCACAAACTCACTCTATAGCACTCTCAAACTCACTTCTCTCACAGCTCCCACAGATTACACTCTGTGTTTTGTGTTGCTATATCCAACCATCTCCTCCTCACCTCAATTTATACACAATTGAGGGAGGAGCTCATTGGTTGTTACCTACTACCATCCACTCTCTAGTGGATCTACCATTTGGGTAGTGGAAAAATAAAGATGGTGCTGCACTTACATGGTGCGGCACTTGCATGGTGCTGCACTAACATATATATCAGTAAATTTAAACCTGAGCCAACAGAGTTAGCGCACTTGGTTCTGCAAAAAATCTTATATTGTGGATTCACTGGGACAAAAGTGCTCTCTCTTCCCCACCTGACACTCTTCACTTTGCACAGAATCACCAAGCCCCAACAATCACAAACAACCAAACTATCTTTAACAGACTAGTACTCTTCAGTTCAGTTATTATAGTTAGGAAATCTTTACTATGCACACCTTCCTGTGTATTTGTAATTTCAATCACAATAGTTTATAGTAGTCAATTTGAGCCATAATCAAAATTAAATTGATCCATAACAAAAACATCATAACAAGACTTCATAACTAAATTCATTACAAAAATCTCATAACTAAGCACCATAAAATTTATAACTAAAATCACAAATATTCATAATTAGGACTATAATTTTTTCATATAAATTCATCACATGAGTTCACATAGAAGGAGAGTAACCCCACAATATCCCTCTCCCTCTCTCTCAACTTTCTTCATAAATACCCTTTACACCCCACTCTATCCCCTCACCACCACCACCCCCTTTACTATATATCTCAAACAACTCTCTCAAAACCTAAAATGGCCATTAGAAAATCAAACAAACTACCAGAAACTGCAGTTCTCAAGCAAATTCTCAAGAGATGCTCAAGCTTGACAAAGAAACATAGCTATGACAATGATGACAATGGTCTTCCTCTTGACGTACCAAAAGGCCATTTTGCAGTCTATGTGGGAGAAAATAGGAGCAGATACATTGTTCCAATCTCATTCTTGTCTCATCCTCAGTTCCAAGGCCTTCTTCGACGTGCTGAAGAAGAGTTTAACAGTTTTGCCGACCAAAATATTAGTCGCCAAAGGTCGCTTTATTAGTCGTTGATACCATTTAGCGACTAAATTTTTTTGTCAGCAAGTTAGTTGCCTAAACCCTGTCGGCGATTGTTTTAGCGACTAAACGTGTGCTTGGTCGTTGAAAGTAAAACACTTGGCTACTATTTTTTTTAGTTGGCAATGTTACTTTTTAGCTACTAAATTTTAGTTGGTCGCCAAAATTAAATGTTTGGCTACTAAATTATTGGTCGCCAATAGTCAATTATATTTTTTAAAATTATACATTTACCGAGCAAACCTATTAGTCGCCAAAAGCTCATTTGTGAAAAAAAAAAAAAAATTACACTCCCTAGCTTCTCATCTGTTCTTATGGAGATTCGAACCATCAACCTCCCACACCATAAACCTTATACAACACACTCTTTCCACTACGCCTCTATAACACCATATGATTATATATGCAACATGTATTAATATAAAAGTATATATATAAAGATAATTATTTTTTATTGAACATAATTTATGTAAAAATAAATTATTTAGTAGGAAAAAAAAAAGTGACCACTTTTGGCGAGTAAACATAATTTTAGTCGCCAATTCTATACTTTTGGCTACAAATTATTTTTCAGTCGTTAAAAAATTTAATTCTCACGCTAAAATTATCACTTTTGGCGACTAAACTTCTTTTTAGTCGCTCAATGCCTCACTTTTGGCTACTAAAATTTTTTTAGTCGGTAAAAGCCCCGCTTTTGGCGACCAAACATCTTTTTAGTCGCCCAATGCCTCACTTTTGGCTACTAAAATTTTTTAGTCACCAAAAGGCCTTACTTTTGGCTACTAAAATTTTTTTAGTCGGTAAAAGCCATATATCGGCGACGAAACAGATTTTTAGTCGCCAAAACCTATACTTTTGGCTACTAAAATTTTTTAGTCGCCAAAAGTCTTTACTTTTGGCTACTAATGCTTTTTTAGACGCCAAAACCTATACTTTCAGTGACCAAAGATGTTTTTTTAGTTGTCAAAGATGCTTTTTCTTGTAGCATTCGATCACGATATGGGTCTCACAATTCCTTGTGAAGAAGTTGTTTTTCGATCTCTAACATCAATGCTTAGATGAGAGTGTGATGATTATTTCTTTGGAGAGAGATGACTAAGATGAAGCAGTATTTAAAAGTACTGCTGCTCTTTTTTTAACATTTTTCTTCACTTGTAGTTTTTTTTTTTTTTTTTTGGGGGGGGGGGGGGGGGGGGGGGGGGGGGGGTTTAAAACCCTTTTGGAGGTTTGATTGTTTGATGACTCTAATCTAACCCAAAAACCCATTAGTATTTTTGCGGGTTAGATTTGTATAAAGTTTGGGATTTTTCCTCATAGAGGTGTGTTGTTATGTTACACCCTGTGAGAGAACTTGATGTTTAAGCAAGGAAACTGATTTGCCTCTTTCAATCTCTCTATTCTCTATCTTATGTCATGTGCCCTTTTTTTCAATTAAAAAATATAAATAAATAAATAATGCATGACTAAGACCAAAAAAACACTTAAGGTCTTGCTAGAGGAACATGTTAAAAAGATTGTATATTTTTTATTATAATTTTTATACAAAATATATAAGAATCCCCAAAACACAAGTTCATAAGATATTAGAATTGCATTTTAATAGTAAGAACTTAGATCTATGCATGCCTTGAAACTTACAATTGCAAAATATAGAATACAAAGTATGTACGGATCATCATGAATTTTATCTTGAATAATCTTGTTCCAGTTTTCTTTTATTTTTTACCAAAATGCGAAATAAGCCCAACTTAATTTTTATTAGTTTAAAGAGTGACACTTATCACTCTAACGTCGATTTTTTTAAAAACAATATAACAGACGTCACAACATAAATAATTTGAAGTATTAGCGTGTCTACATACATATAGCTACATTCTTAGATCATCAAACTTTAAATGTTTGCATGACTAATTTATAGTGACATCTTGATGAAATCTTAAGTTATCATCCCCCACACCATTGTTCAACATGATGAAGAAATCAAAACTCCAATTTGGATGTAAAGTACAGTACTCCAGTTGCACTTTCATGTCGGCATATTGAATTTTAATTTTCATGATTGATCAGGGGCCATGCATGATGCATGGGACACCATCATCATCATCATCTTATTCAACCCTTATCCTTTCTGCTTTATGGTCCAACATGTCATACTTAAGACCCCCATTAATCCTTGGGCTTGACAGTGTTAACAACAATGATGTACTGATTTCAGTTTGTGATGGAAAATTTTAATTTCAGATCATTTTTGTGGTGCATGAGAATGAATGGGGGAGAGGCGATTCTGGGGCTCGATCTTGCCCCATGAACTTGGTTGACCTCAAGGAGTCTGGTATTTTTTCACTGTACCACTATAAATATTTTTCCTAGGTTTCACATGAAAGTTGTAAGTTTATTATAAAGCCTTTCATTTTCACCATTCATTCGTAAAAAGAACAATTGAAGCTAACATAATTTTTGGGTTCATAAGAAAAAACAAACCTCTGTATATGTTCATAGTTGCAAGAAAATCTCTTTCCTTCTTTCTCTTACACACACTCAACTAATTAACATTCTGGTAAGAAAAATGTTACACAAATTTTAGTGTCTAACCGATACAAATATATGATTAGTGCCAGCAACCAAAAAAAAAAAAAAAAAGAATATAAAATGACACTACTTCAGTGAATAAGAAAATTTTATTAAAGAAGAAATAATCAAATTTGTGTAACACTTTATTCTTTTAATAAAAAGACTGTTCTCACCGAACAAATTTAACACAAACTTTTTTCACCATCATGGAGTAGTAATGCATCCAACCATATATTCATGTAATCTTTGATGGAGTACCGGCTTTTTTCAATACTTTGGGGACCATGAGAGAAGCAAAGAGTACCTCTAGTGAGCTGGTCCTCTCTCTCTCTCTCTCTCTCTTACTAGTATTAAAATTTGGTTTTGCCTCCCTTTGTTTCAGCCACAGAGTCTCTCTGACGCTCACAACTCTTCCATATAACTGCCTCTTCCAACTCTTCCAAAGGAATATCCAATATCTTCATTATCTAAAACTGCTGTTTTTTTTAATTGCTTTTTAAACCCAAAAACAAAAAACAAATTAACTTGAAAATAAAAATGCTATTGGCGGTCCCCTGCTCAAGTTAATCCCCTACTCACAAAAAAATATCTTCCCATTTATTGCCTTCGCCCTGTTCTTCATCCCATCTCTCTCTCTCTCTCTCTCTCTCTCTCTCTCTCAAATTATTTATGGTTGTGGTTTGTCTGGACAAATATGTATACATATATGAATAAAAGAAGAACATGATGTCTAGTTCAACACAACAAAAATATAATATTGGAGACATGTACCAAGCCACTTGGTCCATTTGCTAAGAACTGGAAAGATATTTCACAATTTGTTATATTAATATTGACCAGAAAATGTATTTGATTTTTCACATGGATTTTTGAGGACCAAGTTGTGTTGTTGTGATAATTCAAACATGCATGCATGCGTTTTATATTCTGCCAAAATTCATTTTATCCTATTGTGGTTTGAGGTGAAACCATGGGGAATAAAGTGTTCTGACCTCAAATCACGAGAGGTAAAATGAATTTTGACTAGTTATTTTGTTAAGATATCACCCATTGTGGAGAATCCACTATGAGCACCCACTAGCTAATGGTCACCACTTCACCCACCCCATTAGAGAATGGAGCACTTAGCAAGGGAGTGGAGCACTTAGCAAGGGAGTGGGGTGGTTGACCACTCACCAATGTTTGTTGTCCTCTCTTCTCCATGTGTATATATATAGATGTAGAGAGGAGGAAGAAAATGAGAGAGTGTGGGAGCCAAGAGTGAGCATATCAGTGAGGGTGAGATGTGAGATGGAGAGACCCGTCTCCCTCGGTGTGAGCGAGGGAGACGGGAGAGTGTGTGAGTGAGGAGAGTGTGAGCTCCTCCTCTATTGTAATCTTTCTGTAATCTCCAAATTGGTATAGTGAAAACCGGCTACTCTCCCGTGGACGTAGGCATTGAGGCCGAACCACGTAAAATATTGTGTCTCCTTGTATGTGGGTGTGTATTTCTGCTTGGTTTAATTTCCGCAAAGGTCTTGGGGGGATCCCGGATCCCAACAATTGGTATCAGAGCCTCGTCGGTGGCGTTTCGGAACCAAAACCCGTGCTGTTCCGAATCTACCCAGAAATCGAATTACTCGAAATCGAGTTTTGAGCATACCAGGAGCAAGGGCTCGACGAGAGGAGTCCAGAAATGCAAAGCAGAGCCCAATCGGAGCATAGACGCGCCCTCACGCACCCCTAGAAGGTGGCGCGTGAGGCCCACTCTCGACACGCGCCGTCACGCGCCGGTGAAGGGTCGGCACGTCATCTCACGCGCTCCGCACGCGCGCCACGCGCGGCTGAAGGAGGAAGGCGAGTGGGGAGTTAGCGCGTGTATCACACGCGCGCAAGGACACGCGCAGGCACGTCAGCAGCCAGCTGGCGCCACGTGGCGACACGTCAGCAAGAGGATGCCACGTGTCGGCCACGTCACCGGGCCACGTCATCTGCCACGTCAGCAAGGGTTGACCGGTCAACCAGAGGCAGGGTGGGATCTAGTGCGACGCGGCAATGGTACAACCGCAGGGAAGGATCCAGTGCTTCGCGGCTATGGTGCAGCCGCAGATCTGAGGCGTACAAAATGTTTTGGCTAGATCGAAGCCATTTGGAGTCCATTTTTGGCGATCCAATAGTGGTTTCCAACTATTTAGAGTATTCCGGACACATCTGTACGGTCAAATTTTGGAGACGGAGTTTCTGTAAAAAGAAGGCAGATTGAAGAGACGGACGGCATCAGATGCAGTGGACGGAATATTCTGTTGGTACACGGAATATTCCCTGAACTTCTGAAAATTGCAATTTGGCCCAGAATTTTCAAAATATTGTGGTGTGGCCCAGCTTTCGGGGATATTTTTCAGTGAGGTCCCCGAAAATGCAGCAAAGGTTGGTCCTAGCTAATCGGACCGTTCCGGACGCAACCGCGAGGTCAGAATAGTGAAATTCTGAACGGTTTGGAAAGATTGTCAAAACATGGGAGTTTGTCATCTTTAATACTCGGAGGGAGGTTGCCGGATATTGTGGAACGCTGCGGAGTCACTGAAGAGGTTAGAATGGATAGATTCTAACCAGATTGAACAACCAGGTACAACTCGAGATAGATCATTGAAGACCAGAGGAGATCAGGCTTGATGGCAGATCGAGGGAGATCAGGATTGGTCAGGGGCGATCAGAGGATTGCATGTATGATTATCTCAAGATCAACAATGTCTAGGAAAGTTCTGTCAAAAAGACAGTGTCTAAGGAGACTGGTTCTTAAGTGGGACCAAGTGTGACCCCACCAGTCTTTCCTGGTTGTCGACGTCATCGGAGGGTTTGGTTCAATCAGAAGAGAAGACCATTCATCGACGGATAGATGATTTGGCAACCACTTCAGGCTCAGGGAAATGCTGTAGCTGTTGGAGCTACTGTATACGAGTAAGTACTGGTGGTGTGTGGACGTGTAGAACAATAGTTGCAGAGGAGCATACTAAGCGCAGGGGCACAAATGCAGATGTGCAGTAGTGCAAGGGTACGGTAGAGTATCGTACAGAGGCGCCAGAGGAGTGTGCAGCAGCGGGTTGTTGAAAGTTCACAGGAATTGCTAAACAGAGAAATTGAGGCAAACGCAAGAGTGCGCGCCAACGAGTGGCAAGTCCTTTTTTTTCTCTATGGTGGTTTCTTGAGTTCCATGGCAGCAGAGGATAGAGTTGATGCAGATCTCTCAGGCGAGCTCGACGCAGGGAGACCAGAAGCCATGGGTGCGAGCACTATGCACAGGGTTGCATAGTGGTAACTTGTACAGATCGGTGGAAGTTGTCTTGGCAGAAGGGCTAACTGTCAAACATCAGTACGGACGTACAAGTGAGACAGAACCGAACATCAGGGATTGCAGCACAGACAACGGGCGTATGAGATCGCTGGGAAGTTGTTCTGAAGTGCAGAGGCAAAGGCTGGTTGTTCAAAGAAATAAGCTCTGAGCAAGGAAAATTGAGGATGTTGATGTGTCAAACTCTGAAATTTTCTAGTTGCTCCCGTGTTCCCTATGCAAGGAAGTGCATAGCTGACGATGCTTTGACAGATGGAGCTACTGTAAACCATCAATATACTGGACAGCAAATCAGGGATTGCAAAGGCACAGACAACAAGCGTATGTGGAAACGCCAAGAGGTTGTTCAGAAGTGCAGAGGGCAAAGGCTGATAGTTTAGAGGAAAAGCTCCGAGCAAAGAAGACAGAGGACGTTGATGGGATAAACAACGAGTTTTCTATTGCTCCAATGATTGGTCCTGCGAGGTATTGCATGACAGTCAAGGGCATTCCAGCAGGGGGTGCAGGACATCCAATCAGGGGGTATCGGATATCTTGGTTACGCAAGTTCAAGTATAGCAGGTATAGACATCCGAGACAGAAGCGTGGAAGAGATCTGTGGGAGATGGGAGCAGAGGCTCTCTCCAACTCAGAGAGTGGTGTGAGTTGAGTTGAGGATGTAGGATTCCCTCCTCCTCTTATATCTCTGGCGTATTATCTCTAGCTTCAGGGGGTGCAAGCATCTCAGAGAGGAGATGCAGACTATGCTGAAGACATCCGAGACAGGAAGCGTGGAAGAGATCCGTGGGAGATGGAAGCAGAGGCTCTCTCCAAATCAGAGAGTGGTGTGAGTTGAGTTGAGGATGTAGGATTCCCTCCTCCTCTTGTATCTCTGGTGTATTATCTCTAGCTTTCAGGGGATGCAGCGTCTCAGTGAAGAGATGAAGACTATGTTGAATTTTGGGCGTAACAAGATTAGCAGCAATGTGTGTAGTGGATCACCTCACATGGGCTGAGGGGGTGATTTGTTAAGATATCACCCATTGTGGAGAATCCACTGTGAGCACCCACTAGCTAATGGTCACCACTTCACCCACCCCATTAGAGAATGGAGCACTTAGCAAGGGAGTAGAGCACTTAGCAAGGGAGTGGGGTGGTTAACCACTCACCAATGTTTGTTGTCCTCTTTTCTCCATGTGTATATATATAGATGTAGAGAGGAGGAAGAAAATGAGAGAGTGTGGGAGCCAA
Source organism: Camellia oleifera (assembly GCA_022316695.1). NCBI lineage: Eukaryota > Viridiplantae > Streptophyta > Magnoliopsida > Ericales > Theaceae > Camellia > Camellia oleifera. The sequence goes on from CM039305.1 coordinate 6,736,097, forward strand.
GAGTGAGCATATCAGTGAGGGTGAGATGTGAGACGGAGAGACCCGTCTCCCTCGGTGTGAGCGAGGGAGACGGGAGAGTGTGTGAGTGAGGAGAGTGTGAGCTCCTCCTCTATTATAATCTTTCTGTAATCTCCAAATTGGTATAGTGAAAACCGGCTACTCTCCCGTGGACGTAGGCATTGAGGCCGAACCACGTAAAATATTGTGTCTCCTTGTGTGTGGGTGTGTATTTCTGCTTGGTTTAATTTCCGCAAAGGTCTTGGGGGGATCCCGGATCCCAACATATTTTTCATCTCTGCTTGCTGTCTATTCATTAAGCTTTCTTTCTCTCTCTCTAAAATTGTGTTGTTTGTAATGGTTGTTATATTACATAGTGTGGTATATTATAGTATGTACCATAGTCTTTCTATATATATATTTCCATTTGATTTTCATTTGATTTTTGAGAGAAAAAATTATGGTTATTTTCTTCTTTGTTTGTCTGACTTGGATTGGATGAGGAGTAAACAGAGAGCTAGTTGTACATGCAGGGGAGCTATTCTCTCTCTCTCTCTCTCTCTCTCTCTCTCTGTTTTTCAAACTTTATAAGCTATGCAACCTCTGTTCTTCTCTCCACATTGAACATATTTTTAAATTTTTTTTAAAAAAAAGTTGTGTTTTAACAAAATCAATTCAAAACAATTGCACTTTCGTACAAGCACAAATGAGAGTTTTGTCCCATGCGCTTTTCATTGCACCGTACACAAATTCACTTGTATTTTTTATAATGTCATAATTATTTTGAATTATTTATATTGAAACGTAATTTTTCTTTTAAAAAGTAATGAAAATCATATAAAAATAACAAGTTCTAATAAAATATTTTAGTGATATACAGTGGCTTTTATTTTAACAGGCACTTCAAAAATTAAGTA